>CM053411.1:4554750-4747527 GCA_028644305.1 Xerus rutilus
AGGATTATGGCCTTCTCTTCCTGTACCCAAGCCCTCCCCTTCCTGACCGGGTTTTTTTAAAACTCTCTGTGCACAAAAGATCCAGTGCCATTTCTCCCGACCTGCTCTGATGGACGGGGAGATGGTCCGAGGGCTCACCTTCCAATAAAGCATGGCCGAGTGGCTTAATTCATCTTCTCCTGGTCGTGTGAATTTTACACGCTTGCCGCCGGGCATTTCAGTACATGGGAAAATTCTCAGACCTGAGCAAGTTCTCCCTAACCTAGGGGTTTCAGTAGTGGACATATTTCAGACAAAAAGACTGGAGGCAGGTAGATTTGTGGCTACAGCAGGGTCTCTATGATCTCATCAGGAACACAGGCCTCTTCATCCATTAGCAGGATTGGCGCCATACCCCCGGGTTTCCCAACAGTCCTTCAAGATAGGAGGTAGGGGTGAGCAGGCAGCTCTCTCCAGTACTGAGCCCCACCACCACCACCAAGCCTCTTAGCAGAAAACAAAGTCCTTTCTAGCAACTCCCTAGGGACTCATGGTTAGGCTGGGAAAATACTTGCCCAAAGCAAAGGGAATCCTTAGGATTACCTTAGCCTGATGTTTTGTTGTTTTGGGCCTAGGCTGAACACATGCCCACAAAAAAATGAGTTCTGTTAACAAGGAAGAAGGGTGGAGGGCACAATTTGCTTCAACTCAGTGGCCTTTGCTCTCATTTCCTTTCTTCCTCCCCTCTGCCTGCCTGTCCTCCTCTTCCTCATGTTCAGGAACCTGAAAGCTGCCTCTGGCCTTTCACAATCGACTCATTTGGGATCACCATTCTGATCCTGCATTGCTGCCTGAAGATGTGATCTTGCCCTTTCATCTGGCTCCCAGTGCTTAGAGGAGGATTAAAGGACACCTTCCTGGGGCAAAGGAATGTTACCCTAATAAAACTAAGGAAATGTGAATAGATCCTTATTGTTGAAGCAAACAGACCCTCTAGCAGAAAGCTATAAAACAGCCCTCTTGATGTCAATTTTGCTCCGTTAAAAGTTGAATAGACCTATAATAAAAACTGTTTGGTTTGAAGAGTAGAAATCATAAGCCTTCCTGGGGTCCTCTGTGTTTCAGATGTCCTTCCAGGGCATCTTCCTCCTAGCCTCTGACCAACCACTGACTGCCAGGCCCAGAGATCAAAGCCAATTACTTACTAGGAACTTCTCATCCTTTGTAACTCTCCTGTATTTGTTAGATGTACTAATCCCACCCGTGCCTTTTTCTTTTCTTTTTTTCTTTTTCACTTTTAGTGATTTTCATTGGATCCTTAAAATGAAACAAGATCTGAATGCTTCCCAATAGGGGCAGCCAGAAAGAAATAGGCTACATTCCAGTCTTCTTAGAGGGTGACAAACCCTGAGGGACTGGAGAGGGTCCTAGACAATGTCACTCCGGGAGGCAGAACTCCAGGAGTTTCCAGTGGAATTTTCCAAGAGGAGCCACTCAAAAATGTTTAAGAGGAAAGAGCCCTGGTAATGAAGAAAGTGGTCAAGGGAGATGTGTTCAGTGGTACTATGTGGGTGGACTGGGGCCTGGGAGGTTGGTAAGGAAGTTGGGACCCAGCTGAAATGGGGCCTGGGTGAGGAGGCCAACAGTGAAGTGGAGGAGAGGAATGGTACAAAGAATATTTGAAATAAAAGTCAACAGTTCATGGGATGGCATTTAGAAGGAAGACCTAGTGATTAACAAAATCTCATTAGAAACTATCATACAATATATGACCTATTATATGGGGAAAGTCAATGTGATTTCATGACTTTGAAAAAAAAACCCACAGTCTTGAGTCAGTAACAAAATTTTTTCGGAGAGACTTGTCTTCTGAGCATTGCTAGACAGTTCATCATTGTGTGAACACTGTGGAATTTAATTGCACAAAGCAATGGTTTACCTGCTACACCCCTAGGCAGCATGGTGTATACCATCATCTGTGTGGTCCATCAGAGACTGACCATCATGCAGTACACAGTTGTATGTGCCTTTAGCTCTATCACAACAGAATGACTCAACAGGAACCCAAGCAGCACTTTGACCCCACACCAGTGCTGTTTCTCCAGGCACCCAGGGTTTAATCTCTCTTTTTAACTAAAAGGAATCAGGACTTCTTGGAGAGTAGTTGATGCCATGCTTTAGGGCAGAAAAAGAAATCAAGCTAGACCATGATCCTGATGTTCTAGAAAGAAATCTGGAATCTGGTTTCTAATGGGCAATGCTAAAAAGATAAAGGAATCAAAGGAGAATGCTCCCTCTTGTCAGGTTGTGCCGATTCAAGCATAAAATAGTAACAGTGATTACTTAGAAGCTGAGTTTATAAAAGGTCATGTGTTCAGGACTTTGTGATTAAAGTAAAACATCAACTAATAAAAAGGTAATTGTAATTTTAAAAGGACTCAATATAATAGCAATGCCCAAGAGTGGTGAGGCAAAAATCCTACAAGAAAAATTATTTTGTTTGCTTCCAATGAGCCTTTTTCCCCATAAACAATTCTTTGCATAGTAGAAGTTCATGAGAAATTGTGTCCAAAAAGCCACAAGCGGCATTTCCCTAGAGGGTTCAAATTATTTATTTCTCTTGGATATTCATGGCTGACTTTGAGACCTTCAGGCTGTGCCTATACAACATGATGAGAAAATCAAAAGTGATTTTGTACTAAACACTCAAAATTTTCCGGAATGTTTAGGCAAGTGTGCAAACACTTGTTTAGGCAAGTGTCTTAGAACAATCGAACAGTTGGCCAATTCACCATGTTGTGTGTATAAACAAAATTTTTAAATTAATTTAATGAACTTTAGTTGTCACTAGAGACAGAAAATGCTACATTTTAATTGAGGTACTTTAAAATATCTTAAACTTGGTGTATTCCAGAGTTCACACTTCAGTCATGTCTCTTGAGCCAAGACTGTATAGTTTTCCAAACAGAAAGGTCATGGTTTTTCTGGAAATAGGACAGGGTTACAAAACAGCCTTTTAATGAGCAAAACTTGGTGAATCAAAACTTAGGGATTAAACTTCCCATGATGTGTGTGGGTTTATAGAAAGATTACACAATGAGTTTTCTGAGTTTATCCAAATTCTAAACATGTGCAAGACTTAGGCAAGGCTGAATTCAATTAGCAGTGTGGTGCGCTCCACCCTCTTTTAATGGCTTCCAGCTAGAAAATTCTAGGGCAATGAATATGTATGTTCATTAAAAATCTTGTTCTATTTAGAAGTAAGGACACTTGACAGCCCATTAAAATGCATAAATTAAGACACTTTTTTTTATAGAAAAAATCAGATCTCTAACTCTTTGAATTTATAAAACATTAAATTAAAAATATAATCCAGTTTCACACAGACTTTTTGTTTTAAAAATGGTGTTCGTTTCCAGTTCCTTCAAAGAGGAGATATTCCTAGCACATGCAAAGTATTTTGATTTACCTTTTTTTTCCCTCAAGAATAGTGCAATTATGAGATCGATGCCATCCACAACGGATCCTAGTCACAGAACTGAGGAGAATTTTCTCCACTTTACAGAGAGGGTAGAAGGACAGAGTAACGCGGCAAGGAAAGGAACTTCTCTCTCTCAGGCCAGTGCTTTTGGAAAAGGAGATGCACCTTAGTGGTTCTCAAACACAGTGCCCCAGAGCACCCCATGTCACTGCGATGAGCCCCTTGAGGGGGCTGATGTCCATAGCTGGCAGGATCCTTGGAGATGCTGCAGCTATCACACCCCCCACACCACCAGTGGCATGTGTGTGTCCACATCTTACACACAGACTCACCCACCCCACTCACATTGTTGGCAACTAAGTGTTGGCAGTGAGAATCCACAGTATTCCAGCCTGGGTGAGTTTAATTATAGGCAATGAATGAATGCTTTGGTGGACGATGTCTTGGTTATCGCTAGATATTTGTAGTAACATTTTCTATTTTCATTTTGTTGTTTCTACCATGAACCATTTTTTTGTGTGTTTTTTTGGCACAAATTTGAAAGATCAAGAAGCTGATAGACGAATGCACATGTTGCAGCTAATAGAACTTAAAGCCCTTAATGGACTTACTGTATCACTTTAGATCTTGACTGTCCCCCAAAGGCTCATGTGGGCTTGATTCCCGAACATGGCACCATTGGGAGGTGGTGGGACCTTTAGGAGGTGGGGCCTGTTGGAAGGAGGTGAGGTCATTGAGGGCGTGCCCTTCAGGGGATATTAGGACCCGGGCCCCTCCTCCACCTGTTTCCCATTCACTGTGAGTTGAACAGGCGTCTCCTGCCATAATGTACTATGCTGCCCCAGGCCCAAAGCAACAGGACCAAGAGACCATGACTAACTCTGAAACCATGATCCCAAATAAAGTTTTCCTCTTTGTAAGTCGATTATCTCAGGCATTTTCTCACAGCCATGGCAAAGGAGCACGCACTATTTCCAAATCTCTGATTACTCTTGAAACATCTTGAAAAATAAAAAGCTTCCAGGTGAAAAGATGTATATGCATGGATGTATAAAAAGGGACAGAGGAGATCGTACAAATTTGTTAATTTATTACAAAATGTTCCACTCACAGAAAAACACAAGAAAACTTTTATACTTTTTTATATTTGGGGAAGGAAGTGGCGTCTCAGATACAAAATAATTTACACATAATCCGTACAATTTTATTTTATATAGAAATAGGTAATTATTACAACAGCTGTACAATTCACTACACTCATAATTACATAAAATCTTTTCTTTAGAAACATCTGAACAAAACATACAAAAAAAGCAAAGTGCATTTTTGAAAAGGAAAATCCAATCCTCAGAATTATCATGAAAGATATGTAGGAAGATGCAGCATCTCACTAAGGGCCAGCAAGTGGTGGGGTTTCCCGGGAAACTGCAGCCCCCCCAGGCTGCGTGGCTTATGAAACCTCTTCCCTCATAGTCTTAGCGTTCTCTACGGATTTCTGGAACATCAGCTGCAAAATTGTGCTTCGCTTTGAGTCTCCTTTTTGTAGTTGCAATCGAGGAAGTAAACAGGAAACAGTCCAGTGTTATGTGAAGCCTCATTCCATTAGGGTTTAGGCAGAGGGTGTGGGTCTGCAGCTTGGTTAATAACAACCAGCCTCGCTGATTGGTGGGCTGTTTTTGTTACTGTGGTCTCCAAATGCAGTCACGAGACCTTATTATTTTTTAAAAACAGAAAGTGCCTAAGTTATTTCCTCTGTGCAGCTGTGCAAATCAAAATAAGAACAACCATTTAAAAATAATGAAAAATAATCTCTCTCTCTCTCTCTCCCCCAACAGATCTCTGACCCAGTCCTCCAATGCGAAAGAAAGATGATCAAGAGAGCGAAGGCCAGCTAGGGCATGTGTGGACCGGGCGGAAGTCCTAAGGGTGACGGGTGCGCGCTGCGCGGATGCAGCCAGGGGCGCCAATCCCTGTGGGTAAACTGGGTTTCCAGGCCTCCCGGGGCCTTGGGTTCCCGTCCGGTATGGCTGTAGAGGGCGCCCGGGAACCCTGGCGGCCAGGGGAACATGGCCAGTATTCCTGATCTGTATTCCACGGGCCCAGACGCTGCGCTCCAGGGATGGGTACCATCCAGGAGTTCGGAAATGGATGCAGGGTGCGCGAAAGCCGAGGGTTTGACTCAAACCTCTTCCCCACCTCCCGTGGCCGCCCCCTCGTCCATTGGTTAAAGCTGATTGTGTCCCGATGCCAGTGCCAGGGCACTACCGGGGCGGCTGCTGGAGGCCTGACGACTCGGACAGCCTGCTGACCCTGCGGGCCGGGCGCGCGGGCTGGGGCTGCGCGGGAGGCGGCAGGGTGTAGCCCAGGGTCCCGGGCGGCTGGGAGAAGGTGGAGAGAAGTAGCGAGTCCGGCTGCTCACCGTGCAAGGAGGTGGGTGCCTGTACCGGGCGAGGAAAGAAAAGGGGCTCCAGAGCCGTTCTGTGATTGCTCAGCCCTTCAGCTGACATTTCATGACCTTTGGGGAATGAGGTGGCCGGAAGGGATCTGGTGCTCCAGACGCCATCAGCTACTGGACTGGCCCTTCCCAGAGTGGAGTCAAAGTGACCTCTCTGAAGCCAAGCTCTGCCAACACTGGGCGTTTCTTGTGGCCCAGTGGGCCCGCTCAGAATGATTGCTTACGCGTGTGCACACCATCGCAATGTGGCCTGTGTGTTTTTGGATGATGTCACCTGGGGCCACATGTAGATAGTCGTCGTGGCAGAATCCCCACACACGGGCTCCCCTAACTATTCCCCAAACCACCGTTCATCTGAAGTTGAGAAGCTTCAACAGGTCAAAATGACTTGGAAAGAAGCTTCAGTCTTATTTCCCACTGGACCCTCCCGGTGAAGGTACTTCTCCAGGTAGCCCAGCGAGGCCTCTCCACCTAGCCTTTAAGCTTGCCCCAGTGCTTGTGCTTCGCTGTCTGGCCAAAGCACTGTTCTTTCCTACCTACTCCTCCATCCACCCTTTGACTATTTCCTGGCTGTGTCAGGATCTGCAGCAGATGACTCAAGAGTCCTCCCCCTCAAGTCCCTAGCTCCAGGAAAGCTCCCCTCCCCAGAGTTCCCTCTCTGCCCTAATCCAGAGCCTGCCCCCACAGCGTCCCAATGAATCTCCCCTACATGCACTCTGAGGTCCTAAGGGCTCCCAAGTTTCTAAGGACAGTGAGCAGACCAAAGAGATCTTTGCATCTTGACCTGGCATCTTGCATGCAACAGGAGCCTGCAGAGGCTGGGGCTACTGCTGAAAAAACAACTGGGAACCTTTCCCGCTCCCCACCCACCTCCGTCTTCTCACCCCATTGATTCCTATCCAAAATCATTTCTGGGTCTCAAGAACTGAAAAGATCTGCAAAGCCAAATTTGGAGGTGACACCCACAATGTGTGGGGTCAGAGAGATTTGAAAATGATACCTCAGACGGTTCAGCAGCTTTGGAATGAAATTACATTCCAGACCTTTAAGGACAACTCTCTTCATCTTTATCCCATGGTCCTCAAGATGGATCGGCCACTGCACAATGGTCCTCGGGCTTTGATGCCACGCAAGGAAGTGGAGGCTGTCCTTGCTGGGAGAGGAGGCCTCCCAGGGCAGGGTGAGGGTGGGTTGGAAGGGCACCCTCCCTGGGCACATGTGGGGGAGGAAGCTGGACCCCTTGGGAGCCTCAGCAGGCTCCCATCTGAACCCCCAGGCCAGTTGCTTCCACCGTCATTCCTTGCTTGACCCTTGCTTAAGGTGATTTTTGCCTTATCCATGTTTTTCTCTAAAGCCCCAATTCCACATGGTGTTATTGTATTTATTAAGGCATTTTGATGGATCTTTAAATGTGATTTAATTTTGTATTTGTACACAACTTTATCAATGCACTACAAAGTCCAACAAAAATACTCCTTTGTATCTGACTTTTGTTTTTTTTTTTTTTTTTTTAGTACTGGGAATTGAACTCAGGGACTCAACCACTGAGCCACATCCCCAGTCCTTGTTTTGTATTTTATTTAGAGACAGAGTCTCACTGAGTTGCTCAGCGCCTCACTTTTGCTGAGGCTGGCTTTGAACTCATAATCCTCCTGACTCAGCCTCCCAAGACACTGGGATTACAGGCGTGCACCACCGCGCCCGGCCTCATTCATGTCTGACTTTGGGTCTAGAAAACATGGATATATCAAGATGCAAAATTATTTGTTAAAAACGAACCTTTTCCACATATAACCATATGAGGTATAATAGCTGATCCTTAATTGTTCAAATACTTCACATACAGACATTTTAAAAGCTTTAAGCATTAAATGCCATCAAATATGAATCTTTCTGGGACTTGATTTTGTGCCAGGGACAAACAGCCTTCAAAGCAAGCCAGGAAAGAGCTTTTCAGATACGGAATATGGAGCTTGGCTTCTCTCCCTAAACCCACATGGGTCCCCCCGCTGGGCCCTGGTGCCCACCTGTAGGTAGTGTGGCGGCTGCTGCTGCGCCTGTGCGGGCTGCAGGGGTGACGGCTGGGAGGCGGGGAAGCTGGGGTGAAGCACTGCCTGCCCCATCAGCAGGACGGGGGTCGAGGTGCTGCTGCTGGTGGGGTGAGAGTCTGGATTTGGAAACACGGCCTGGCCCTGTGCGTACCTGTTTAGTTTTTTGTGGGAAGGACAAAAACAGATCCTTTAAGAAAGAGGTATTGATGCGTCAACTGAGAAGCACTAGCAGCAAAAGAAAAAGTAGGTAAGTCGGACTTTACATCAAAGGGCACCATCAGCAGAGGGAAGAGGAGCCCCCCAACCAAGGCAGAAAATATTCCAAATTATACAGCTGATAAAGAATTGATGCTCAGACTACATAAAGACTCAGGGATTCCATCATCACCACCATCACTCCCACCACCAGGCCGGAGCTATCATAACAACCTCATCAAAGCAATGGACAAAGGGCTTGAGGAGATATGTTTCCAAAGGGACACAAGGTACGTGAAAAGATGTTGAATGTCACTTGTCAATAGGGAAAGGCAAGCCAAAAGGAGCTACCCACTTCACACCCGTTTTTGATGGCTATTATATTGAAAACTAAACCAGAAAATAATACTTGTTGGTAAGGATGTAGCAAAACTGGAACTCTTGTGCACTGTTGATGAGAATATTAAATAGATGGTGCAGTCACTGTGGAAAACGGTCTGGTGGTTCCTCAAAACAATTAAATACAGAATTACTCAATGACAGCAGTTCTGATTCTGGGTCTATACTCAAAACAAGAGAAAGCAGGCACTTGAATAGGTGTTTTCACACCTAGGCCAACATTATCCACAAAAGGTAAAAGGTAGAGACAACTAATGTCCATTGAAAGATAGATAATGGAGAAAAATGCATATATGTATTTGCAATATTCCATACATATAATGGGATATTACTCAGCCTTGAAAAGGGAGGAAATTTTAACACATGAATGGTCCTGGAAGACATTATGCTAAGTGAAATAAGCCAGTCACCAAAGGATAAATACAGCATGAGGTACCTAAAAGAGCCAAAGTCACAGAGACAGAAAGAATGGGGCAGAGGGAAGAGGGATGGAATGTTATTCTTTAGCAGGTGCAGAGTTTCAGTTTGGGAAGATGAACAAGGTCTGTGGGCAGGGCTGATGGTTGCACAACAGTGTGATTCTACTTAATGCCACTGAATTTTGCATTTTAAAATGGTTTAAATAGTAAATACTTTATTATGTCCAGTTTACCATAATAAGAAAAAGAGGTGTCGATGATAATGGTCTACTAACAAGGAGCACAGAAAGGACCTTTAGGAAAGCTCTGGAAGATTCTGGATGTTTGCAAAGGGACCGCAGGGAAGATGCAGAGGGTTTGACTGAAAATGGCAGATAAGGTTCTCAGAAGGGAAAAAAAGTCTATTTTGCTCGTTTACTGCATTTTAAGCATTTCTGGAAAGTGATGTAATAAGTATCTTTCTGCTTATTTAGATCATTTAGGAAAAATAGGCAAAATGTAATACCAAAACCAAATCCCTGTGCTTAACCAACAGCAGAACAAGGAACTCTGAAAGATGGCTTCCTGTGGGATACATGTCCCTTTTCCCTGCTCCGTGACCAACGGGAGGGCCAGAAAGTCTCAGGGTGTACATGATACCAAGAGAGACCCCAGAGAGGACCTACAAGGTCACATTGAAGATTCAGGAGGCCACAGGGGCCTGTGCCTTGGAGTCAGATGGCCTCTGACTCTGCCATATTCTATGCAGAGTCTGAAAATGTAACTAATTGCTTTAATGCTCAGTCATTTAATTGATTAAAGAAAAATAAAAAGGACTCTCCCTACACATAGAGTGTTTTGTTTGTTTGTTTTGGTACTGGGGATTGAACTATGGAGCCACATCTCAACCCTTTTTAATATTTTATTTAGAGACAGGGTCTTGCTGAGTTGCTCAGGGCCTTGCTAAGTTGCTGAGGCTGGCTTTGAACTCATGATCCTCCTGTCTCAGCCTCCCAAGCTGCTGGGATTACAGGAGTGCACCCCTGCACCCGGCCACCAAAGAGTTTTTATTGGGATAAAATGAAATCATGTCCACACGGGTCCCTGAACCCCAGCAATTCTCAGTTACTGTTAGCATGGGCTGAAGCAGGACACAGGAAGGTCTTCTCTGGATTGTCCCTGGAGATACTTGCCAGGCCACTTTAGCTAGCACTGCCTTGGTGAACTTGGAACTCAAATTCAACCAGAGTTTATATAAAACAGATGTCTGTACAGAAGTTCTATTTTTTCTTCCTTTCAAAGGGTGAGGAACTATTTTCAAATAGCATTCAAATAATTCTCCAGTTACCTTTATCCCTACTAATTAATCTGCTCCTAGTTCTGGGGCTACAAGTAGAAAAGAAACCAGGGAAGTGCTACAGGTTGCGTGTGCACCCCTCTGCAAAGTTCATATGTTGGAAACGGAACCCCCTGAAGTCCTGTGTAAATGGTATTTGAGGTGGGGCCTCAGAAGTAAGTAGGATTAGATGAGGCCATGGGGACAGAGCCTGCATGATAGCATTAGTGGCTTTATGAGAACAGGAAGAGAGATCAGAGCTAGCAGCTAGCAGGCTTGCTCTGTCTTGCCATGGGAGGCTTCCACCATGTTATGATGCTGCAAGGGCCCTCACCAGATACCGAGCAGATGCTGGCACCATGCTTTTGGACTTCCCAGCCTCCAGAACCACAAGCCAAATAAAGAGGTGTTTGTTCTTTATAAACTACCTAGTCTGTGGTATTCAGTTATAGCAAGAGAGAATGGATTAGGACAGGAAACGAGAGGCAGGAGGCTGTGTTTCTGTGGGGGAAGGGGAGCCCCACAATGGCAGGGTCTCACAATCCTGGGGCAGTGCCAGAAACATGGGCAAAGGAGCTCAAAAGGTGCCTGTGGAACAGTCAGCAGGAGCCTGAGGGGGCTGTCCAGAAGGAGAGAAGGGTACCTTAGGGAAGCTAAGGGGATGAGTCCCCACAAAGGGGCCCGCTTTGAGCCTGTCTTTAGTAGGACATCCACAGTGAGCCCACCAGCCCAGCCATGAAACCCTGGAGCATCATCTTAAGGAGAAAGATGAAGCCCAGCCTGGGATCATTCCCCAGCCTGGGAGCTCTCTGCTCCTCCCTCCTCCAGGGCCACCTACTTGACTTGCCGTCCAGTCCTGCTGACCTCTGAGGCTTGCCTCGCATCACAGGACCCGGGCATCATGGGCTGGATGGGCTGGCTCAGCAGTAGCCTTTGAGCAGGAAGAGAGAAACGGCAAACGTCAAGTCAGTACCAACTGTAGCCCTGATGCCCAGGGCAGCAGGGTCTCTGGATCTTCTGTGACTGACTCTCCTCCCTGCTTCCCCAACTCTCTTGCTGCTTACTGAGCTGAGAGCCATGAATGAAGCGTAGCCTCGCACCTGAGCTGCCGGTCGTGGCTGAAGTCGGGGCTGGGCTGGCACTGGCTGGCGTCCTGGGAGGCGGTAGTGGGTGTAGTCAGGCTCAGGCCCGGTGGGAGCACAGCCGCAGGGCTGCTGAACTGGGGCGTCAGGCTGCTCACTGGACGGCTGCTGCCCTGCATCATCTGGGAACTCCTTACTGCCTTTGGACCCTGGAGCATCATTTTAACAAGGACAAAACTTAGACTCAACTCACGTCACCTCTCCAGGAAACCTCCCCAGACTCTCGCTCTTCAACTTAACCCTGGCCATTCCTCTGATGTAGGACCTACCAATCACGTATCGAACTCTTTGATGTTGTGACTATCTTTCCCATTGGATTCCAAGTGCCTCAGGGATTCTTGGAATCCTTGTGGACCTTGGTTAGTGCCAAGGTTTTAGCAGACAAGTAACAAACATGCATTGAACTGAATAGTTTTTTGCTTCACAAATTCTACTTCAGATGCTATTTCTCCAACTCACCAGTCCTACTCCTGCCTCAGGGCCTTTGCACATGCTGATCCTCTGTGTGGAACACTCCTGCCCTCTCGTCCCTCAGGCCTTTGCTCAGACACTATCTTTGCAAGGAGGGCTTCCCTGCCACCTTTTAAAACCTAGCCCATAACCCCATCTTCACTAGTGTTCCCACATTACCATTTTTACCATTTACTTACCCTCCTCTCCAACTTGGAAAATATTTTTGCATGAAATAATAAATGAGGCTTAGGCTAGCATTTCGTTTTCCGTCAGCTCCATCAACTGTCCGTTCATACAATGATATCACGATGCTTTAATTTTTAGAGCTTTAACATCTTTCAATATTGGATAGTATGAATCCTTCCTAAACTTTCCTCTTTCTCAAATTTCCTTGGCTATCCTCACACATTTGTTTTCCTGATGACCTTTCCAATCAAAAGGCTGCATTTTCAACAAAACTAATTTGGATGAAGATGGATTAAACTCTTATGCATGTGAAGTCAGTCACTGAGCAAATATTTTTGAAATAAGTTGCATCTGCTCTAAACACGTCCAGATGACTTTCTTGTCATTATTCTCTAAATAATACAAAACCCCATACCATCAACCTAATATTAAATATTATAAGTCATCCAGAGATGACTTAAAGTATATAGAGGCATAACTCAGTGGCAGAGGCTTGCCTGGCCTGCGTGAGGCCCTGGGTCAGTCCCCAGCAGAAAAAGAAAACTATGTAAGGAGGGACGTGCATAGGTTCTATGAATACCATGCTACTTTTTTTGTTTGTTTGTTTTGGTACCGGGGATTGAACTCAGGGGCACCCGACCACTGAGCCACATCCTCAGCCCTATTTTGTGTTTTATGTAGAGACAGGGTCTCACTGAGTTGCTTAGTACCTCGCCGTTGCTGAGGCTGGCTTTGAACTTGCGATCCTCCTGCCTCAGCCTCCCAAAGTGCTGGGATTACAGGCGTGCGTCACTGTGCCCGGCCTATGCTATCTTACATAAGGAACTTGGGCATCCGTGGGTTTTGTTACACACTGGGGTTCCTGAATCCATGCCCTGCAGATTCTGAGGGGTGACTGCACTTATCCATATTGTGCTGTATGCGATCTGGCTAAGTTCCCAGATTCTCTATGAGACTAGGCGCTCCTTGAAGGCCAGGACACCTCTGGTCTGTCTTTGCTCCCCTGTGACTACGGGAGCTCAGTGATGCTCCCTGGGGCCTCCACCACTTTCCAGGAGGTCTGGAGGAGAGGCAGCGTCCTGCCTTCCATCTGTGATGTGCCACAGCAGGGGCTCAGGTCCTCATTCCATGCCACTGAAGTGACCCAGTCAGATAGTGAAGTCACTGGTGGTGTGTAATGAGTGGAAATGTTCACAAAGGCAGGGCTTGGCAGGGACTGCGGGTGATCAGGAAAAGCAAGGTGGTCTGGGGTAAGAGACAGTGAGCAGAGGAGGCTACTCACATGGATAAGGGCTGAAAGCAGTGGGCAAATGGGGACCTAGAACAGGTGTGCAGGGACACGTGGCCATCAGCGAGTGCTTTTTTTTGGTACCTGGGATTGAACTCAGGGTCATTCGACCACCAAGCTACATCCCCAGCCCTATTTTGTGTTTTATGTAGAGACAGGGTCTCACTGAGTTGCTTAGCGCCTCGCCGTTGCTGAGGCTGGCTTTGAACTCGCGATTCTCCTGCCTCAGCCTCCCTAAGTGCTGGGATTACAGGCTTGCCCCACTGCGCCCGGCTCAGCATGATGTCTTTAGGGGCAACAGCTTAAAATGCAGTAGGAAACCACTACAAGTTGGACATTCAGAACGACTTAAAAGAAAAGCCCGCCACCATGATCTAGTTCAGAGAGTAACAGTATGTAGTTTGCAGTCCTCGTGGGCTGCAGGAATCAAGTACATCCCAGACGGCAAGTGTCTGCTCTCACGGCAAGGACAAAGCGTGGACAGGGCACATTTACCTGCGTCGATATCACACTCGATTCTCTGAGCAGGTGCTGGTTTGTGACCTGGGTTGAGGCGATCTGCCCGGGAAGTTGCGGGCTGGCCACAAGCTGGGGCTGAGACACGGCTGCCGGCCTCTGCTGCAGCTGCTGCTGAGCTTCAGGCCGCTGGGCACTGCTGAAGCTCAGGGAGACAGCGGGCTGCTGCAGAAACATCTGGGAGCAGAAGAGAAACAGCTGTAAGGTTGAGGCCACGGAGTGCGCCTCCTTTATCTCCCTGTCACAGTTTGTAGTCAGATTCTTGTTGTCCCTGTTCTAGCTGGAAATAGATCATCTACTCAGCTCGTGAACAGCAGGTGCCTAGGATGCTTCTAGCACACTGAAAGGCTCTGGACGCAGTGGCTGAGTTGGAGAGACACTGTCCCTGCCTTCCTGAAGGTTGCCGTCCTGTGATTGATATCTGCCAGGGTGAAAGAAGTTTAGATCTAGATGCTCCTAAGTACTTGGAAGCACTTGTCTATAGTCTAAATTGGCTTATCAGTTTCTTATCAGAAGAGAGAGACACCTTATGAATCAAATGAGCTCTGTGAAGTGGTGGCCGAAGGTTGGCTAACCCACAGCGTGGGTCCCATCTTTCCTGAAGAAGAATGGGGCCCTTTGATGCACTTTGGATCTCTGCAAAGTGACCAGGGACAGTATCCATGTTGCCCTTGAGAATCATCAACCAGTGTCCTCAGCTGAGGGGGCAAATCTGCTCCCAGAAGCAGGTGACCCCATCTTGCCAGGCAGGACGGTAAACACAGACAGGATGACTCAGCATTGAGTCCACGGGCTTCAGGATGAGGTTCAGTATTGTCGCCATCGCGGTTATCCTCATGCCTTCCAACATCTCAGACGTCGCCGACATCTAACAGGTGGCGATATGTCAGCTGGATCGTGTTAATTAGAAGGGGTTGAGAGGACTTGATGAAGTTGGTAAAGAGCTTAAGTATTCATGAGAATCTCTACTGATTTCCAAAAGTTTGGACAGTGTACAGCTGGCCCTCCATATCTGCAGATGCCACCTACCTTAGATGAAAAATATTTGGAAAAAAATGGCATCTGTACTGAACATACACAGGTGTTTTCCTTGTCTTTATTCCCTAAGCAATACAGTAGAGCAACTATATGAGGTCATGTTGCATCACATGGTAAGTCATCTCAAGGGGACTGAAAGTCCACGGGGAGGATGTGCGTGAGGTCCTACCCAGGCACCGCGCCATTTTACACGAGATTCTTGAGCATCCGAAGGTGTTGGTCTCTGTGAGGGTCTTGGAACCAGTCCCGCAAGAATGCCATATTTTGTTTTAAAACAGTTGAAGTGCTTAGGAAGGTTTGACTTCTAAGGTTTTTTTTAACTCTTCTTTGTTAGATATGTGAAATGTTTGAAGATTCAGAGAAATGAAATTTGTAAATTAATGACTTTGGCAGATAATGCTGATTATTCGAGACTTGTTAAACTTATAAACTAAGTGAACATCAACTAAAAAAAAACAGTAAGGGATTGTTCTTTTTAGGTTTGTAAGAAAAAAATAAGATCTGTAAGTTGACTCTACATGTTTAAGAAAAATGGATTTGATAATAATTTAACCAAAGACCTATAACAACCTCTTTTAACAAAAGCCCCTCATGGCATTACAAACACCTACTGGCAAGATCTATGCCACAGTTCTTGACATGCGACGTGCTGCTCCATTCTAGGCTCTTAGTTCTCTATTCAGGAGGTTTTTCCCCCTAGCATTTGGTGTTTTCCCTCCCAATCAGGCTGATCCAACCTCATACCCAGCACTGACTGATATGATGCCATTTGTTGAGTCACAGCTCAGGTCTAGAAAAGCTTGTGTAGAGTCACAGGCAGGTATAGAGCCACACCCTGCAGGTGCTTGAAGGAGCCTCAAAAGACCAATTTGCTCAAATATGTCACTCACAGATGGGACTCCCAGATTGGGAGATCTCCGCAGTCTCCTCTTATGCCCCTTCGCCAGGCAATAAGCTTATAGTTTTTATTTTGTTTTGTTTTTGGTACCAAGGATTGAACTCTGGGCCACTTGACCACTGAGCCACATCCACAGTCCTATTTTGTGTTTTATTTAGAGACAGGGTCTGACCAAAGTGCTGGGATTACAGGTGTCTGCCTAGAAGCCGGTAGTTTTAAGATGAGGGCTCTCTGCCGCTTTAGAAGCTAAGAAGAATTTCCTGGTATCCAGCATCTCAGATCCAGTACCCATGTGTTTGAAGATTAGCATCTCTGCGGTCCCAGCTACCGTAGTATATGTCTTGTTTGTAGCACAAAGGATAACCTGTTGTTCTTCACCTCTTCAGCAAAAACCCAATGCAAAAACCCAATTCCCATATATTTTTTTTCTGGTAGGATATAGTTTACCTTCTGAGGAGAGTTTGAATAAATTCAAGCTTTACTTATGACAAGCTTTATAATCTAACTGAAAAGAGACATATTTGAGTTCCAGTTGCCACCCTACCATCTATTAGCAGTATGATATTTTCATAACTTTTCAAAGCCTCATTCATAAACAGTGGTATCAACAGCACATTACCTTATAAGGGATTATATAAAGTCAATGCATATAAAGTACCCAAGACACAGTAAATGTGGAATAAATGTTAGATATTAGCAATATAAAATGAAAGACAAGGAGCCTTTTCCTCTTTGGACTTTTTGGGCATTTAAAAACTGTCTGATAAATGAAGAAATGGAAAAATACATGAACAAATGAATGAATGAAGCCTTTTGCTCGAACTGTTCCTGTTAGTGTTATATAACAGACTGCTGTGCTACTCTGAACCATCCGTATATGCTCTCTGAAGGCAGAAACCCGGTTGTATTTCTCTCGGTACCCCCACAGAGCTCCACCAAGTACCTGGTATGTAATGAGTACTGGATGATGGATGGATGGATTGATGTATGAAAGAACCAATCAAGGAATTCCTTTTGCCATTGCGGGTTATCTTTTTAGGCATTCATCTGAGTAGCCAGCAGAGGGCGCACATGCTTTCCAAATGAGCAAGAGGCGGCTCTCTAGGGATGGGAGGAAGGCGGCAGGGCCTTCAGGCAGAACTGCCTGGCCACGTGGCACAGGTCATGACCTCATCTAGGTGCAAACATCAGCAGCCTTAGGGGACCTCTTCTTCATAACCCAGTTTAAAAAATCATACTTAGGAAGCATTGTAAACACACAGTCTCATTGAAAATTTTCAGCCAATGAATTAAAATAGGGAAAGCCCAAGTTGGGTTAAAGGTCTGGGGTTGGGGGGTCCTGGTTTGGTTGGTGGCTGTACATGCCCGTGCCTATTTTACCAACAATAAAGTCGAATTTTTTGGCTCAAGAAGATGATGTCTTAAAAGTAGGAAAAGTCAGAAAAAAATTGTAATTTTCAAGAACAAGTAGATCCTACATTCATTCACATGTGATCTTTCAGGATTCTCATCTGAGTGCTTTTTATAAATTCTCTTCATTGCAAGACATTTCAGAAGTACATAAAGTGCTTTGGAAGCCCATATCATAATGTAGCATCATTAGGCTTCAAAGGTGATCGATGTTTTGATCTTATTTCATCTAATTCTTCTCCCGTTTGGGGTGGGGTAGGGACAGGAGTCATTTTTATGTGCTTATTTTTTACAATTAAATCTTGTTTTTTCAAAAAACCAGTATCACATTTTGTTTAAGCATTTTGGAATGTATTTCTTTAAATCTTGCAAAAAAAAAAAAAAAAAAGAAGAAGAAGATAGACTGAGGAAACGCTCTCTCTCTCTCTGGTTTGGCTATCTGTGGATTTCCATGTTCTTTGGAAAATTCCACTGCAAAGATAAGGTCAAAGCAATGAACGCAGAAAAGATCACCCCAGAGGCTCGATTTCTGTCTCGTCCCTCGTAGAACTCAGGTGCTCTTTGGCATGGGTACTTAGGGGGTTAGCAGATAGCCCCTGTCATGAGGAAAGTTCAATTCTTTGTAACAGAGAGTGAAAGCAATAATTTTGTTGCCTGTTATTTTAAAAATCTAGCTTTAGTGTTGAAAGGCAGGAAGTAGGAAAGTCCAGGCACCGAGGAGGAGGCTTATCCACCTACCCAGCTTTGAGCAGTTTCTGGTTCAATTTCTCCTTCTCTGTTAGTGTAAAAATTCCATTCAAGTACCTGGAGTCCAGCAAGTTTGGAGCATGGGGCCCCGGGATCAGTGAGAAAAATATTACAGTTGGGAAAGAATAAGTACAAAGTGGCTTTTTTACTAATAAGATAGCTTGATGACCCTCTTTCTCTTCCCATAACCCCTGTAATCTTCCTTCTAGTCAATGTAAGGTGACAGTATGGTGGAGGAGGGAGCAGAGGACTTTGGGTATGCTCCAGGCTGTCTGTATGACACCTGTAGACAGGCATAGATGCCCGGGGTGCTGGCACAGGGTGGTGGCTATCCTGGGCTGGGCTTCTTGATGGTGACAAGGCTGTGTAGGGGCAGGAAGGGGAGGAATGTCTGAGGGTCACTCCTGGGTCCCCCTCACTTCCCAAGAGAACTGCTGGACACCCTGTAAGCAGATGGCCTAAAGGAGGCATTTCCCGCCCACCAACACACCATCCTGCGTCAATCTCATTGTGCTGGGGCTCACACTGTGCCCCCACAGTCTGCATCTCACAGGTGCAACTGAGCTGGGTGCCCAGGAGAGGGTCTGAGTGGCAGGGGTGGGGGAAGCGGCAGGGATAATCCTCCAGCTGTTTCTGAGGTGTCTATTTTGTTCCCTCCAGCTCTCTCCTAAGGAGGCTGCAAATTCTCCATGCTCCCAGGGAACACTCCAAGGTTAGCTATAAATACATTTGCAATTAGTGGCTGGGTCCCAGTGATGCACTTGTAGGGACAAACAGTCCTGAAATGAAGTAAAATTTGATAAAAAAAAAAAAATTCCATCCTTGAAAGAGATCCAATACATAAAGCTTTTCTTCCAAAATAACTCTCAGAGGTTTCCATAAAGCAATAGCTGGGAGTCAGGGAGACATCTGCTGCTATAGGACTGTACAGAGCGTCCCCAGGGGCTTGCAACGAATGGGGTGGCATGGAGGTGTCAGCCCCAGCTCCCCTTAGGCTGAGGGTGGAGAGCATGACTTCCCAAGTAGCCCTCCATTCATGTGTCCATCTGTGGCTCTGAGCTGGGTGCCAGGAAAGCAAAGCTTAGGTGCTGGGAACAACAACCCAGGACCAAGGCAGGCAATCACGAGGGTACTCAAATGCCACGCTCATGAATGAAAATGCGGGTGGGCAGCGAAGAGAATGTGCCTGGCAGAGGGAGAAAGGACCTTGTGGGAATTTCATGTTTGGCCTGGAGATGGGGACAGCTAAGTGGTGTTTCTCCTTGTACCTGGCCTGTGGATGTGTCCATGGGCTCCGTGAGCATAAAAGGATGTGTTTGAGGCAGTCCAGAGGGGATGTGTGCAAGCTAAGCACCGTGCCCAGAGCAAGGAGGGGCAGGGGCATCACCTGGACGCTGGAGTCCTGGACCAGGCAGAGCTGCTCCTGGATCTTGTGAAGCTCTTCCTGTTGCCACCGGATGTTGGCCTGCAGGATCCTCGTCCGCTGCTCCAGCTGGTCCTTGATGGTCTGGAACATGCTGAACTGTGCCGAGAACTTCAGGGTGGGAGTCAAAAACATAATCAGATCAAAGAGTTACCTGGCCTGGCAGAAAGGTCCCCTTCCCTCCCTCTTAGCCATTCTTCCCAGCATCCCTAAGGAGCCCACTGCTGGGCTCTGGGCAGTAAGCAGAGGCTGGGGACGCGGGCAGGGTGTTTTGGGTCCCCAGCGGTCTTTCTCAGGCTGGTGAGGACAGGCCCACCTGAATCCATAGGTTTGATTGCCCTAGAGCCTGGGGGTCCCACAGAGCCAGGTCATGATTTTGTAAGCCATGCTTACAAACTGATCTTCCTGATTTAGTCAGGTGGATGAAGGGTTTTAGAGCTGAAGATCAGCAGTCTGTATGTGACACCTTCACAGGTATTTCCGGGCCCTGTCATTACCCTAGATCTGATCCCAGTGCCCTCTAGGTCTGGGACCTTCCTCCATGCTCACTAGCTGCTGCGCAAGTGCAGAAAAGAATGAAGAAAAACCAGTCACCTGCCATTTACCCCGAGGATGATGTCGCTGGCAGAGGGAGATCCTGCACAAAGGCCTTCCTGTGTTTTGCAAACACCCCCTCCCTTCCCTTGGACCCCCTGAGGTCCTTCCTGGGACCAAGGGGGGCTTTAGGAAACTCTTGCAGGTGAATTTTGCCTGCTGTTACCTGTTTCCACACAGGGTTCTGTCCTTGGAGGAGATCACAAGACAGGAGGAGGGGTTGGTACTCCTGGGCTCTCTGGGGCAGCCACTTGTATTTCTTGAGGCACATCAACTTTCTGGGCATGAGGTGTCCTGTCCTGTCCTGTCCTCTCTCCTCCCGCTGTCTTTCTTTCTCTCCTGCCTTCCTAACTGCCTCCTCCCCTCCCTCCCTCCTCCCTTCTTCTGAGCTCAACGGATCCTCTTGCCTCAGCATCTGGGACTACAGGTCTGTGCCATTACAATGACTTGTTCCTTCAATCTCTACCCCGGAATCTCCTTAGTTCCTTGCCTACTGTCATTGGCAAATGCCCCCGAGGCCTCTCTCTTTTCTTTCCTCTGTCCTTTGACTTCCCATACACGGAGACAGGGAGAACTGACACTATAGCAGAATGTACCAGAGGATGCAATGATATAGTCTTTAGATCAGCAAAATAATAACAGAGAGCCAATAAAAATAATAATGGCAGGTGCTGTGTTTGCAGAGACCCACACGCGTCAGCCATTGTCCTAGGCAAGGAGAAATGTGAACACTCTGGGCTTCACCATAAACCCAGGTCATGCTTGCTCAAGGTCACACAGCTGGGGGCCAGGTAGGGCCAAACTGCGAACACTGAGTCTCAAGGTGGGGCTAAGAGATTTTGCCAGTCACCTCCACTCCTATCCCCAGCTCTTGACTCAATCAGAGCACCCTTGACGTTGGACTTCACTTAAACAGGATGTTTGGCTGTTATGTGCATTTGAAAATGCCTGGGCTATCTGCAAAAATCTCCACCACCATGCGGAAACACTGAGCTGGGATTTTGAAAGAACATTCCATTGAGCGAGCAAACAAGCTGCATCAGGTATTTCATTTTAAAAGCAAAACACAAAAGCTTCTATAGTTGGTTCTACAGGAGAGACATTCAGGGCTACCCCTTCCACCTCTAGCAGAGCTGGCTCTTGGTTCCTTAGTTGGCTTGGACTGGGAGTGGCTAGGGGATTGGACAGTGAGCAGGGAGCCAGCTTAGTTATGGCTAAGCTGTTACTCTAGATGTCTGTCTGTTACTCTAGATGTCTGTCTGTTACTCTAGATGCCCAGTCATTGGTCTCTTGATATCTTAACTGTGGCTTTTTTTTTTTTTTTCAGTGCTGGGGATCAAACCCAGGGTCTTGTACATGCTAGGCAAATGCTCCACCACTGAGCCACACCCCAGCCCTGATGGTGTCCTTCCTGACAAAAGGATCTACTCTAACTTAGAGCCATTTTGGAAATACAATGTAAAGCAAAAGAGGCTTTTTGGGAAACCACCAGTTGTCCAAATGACCGCTCCCCAAATTTTGGAGTTTATTTTTCCCTCCCCTCCCTGATGGGCCATGATGGTGATGCCATCAGTGAAGGGAACAAGAGAAAATTGTAGAATCTCATCATTCACCTGGGGTGAGTATAAAAACGTTCAGCTGATTTGGAAAGTCAGGGGAGGAAGCCTCCGTATCTGTAGATTCAACCAGCCTTGGATGGAAAATACTGGAAAAAGTGTATCTGCACTAAATATATACAGACTAAATTTTGCTTTGTCATTTGCCCCTAAACCATATGTTATAACAACTATTATACAGCACTTACACTGTATCAGGTATTATAAGTTGTTTAGGGATGACATGTGTAGGTTACATGTAGATACTAAGCCATGTTATATGAGGATTAGACCATCCATGCATTTTGTTATCTGTGGGGTTCCTGGAACAAATTTCCTGTGGATACCGAGGGCCAATCATATTCCATAAGAATGTCTTGAAGAATGTAGTTATTATTAAGTAGTATTCCTAACAGACCAAGAGCAGTTACTATTAAGTAAAGCGAAGTTCAATAAATGAGAGATAAATTCTTCAAGGAATTTAATCATCGTATATATTATAAATATAGACATTCTCTGATATGAAAGATCCAGAAGCTTAAGGAATTTTCATTTCATGTGCCTTTGGATTGAAAGAGTTACTAATTTCATACCAAATTTGTCTTGGAAATTGAAGAGAAAAAAAATTATTCTGATTTTTTTTTTTTTTGTCCAGAGAATAAATTTTAATTAGTAGACTCTGGATGAATAGTTTTTACATCATTGTTCAAGCCTGCTACCAGCCAGCAGCGGATGCTAGCATGTGTCTTTTTTATTCCAGGAAAGCACCAGCAGCCACTTCTGCGAGGACATATGTTCTGAATGGTTTTCATCAGCTGTGACAGATCGGCACCAGCATGGGCGAGGCCACGCTCTGACAAGTTCAAGTGCTGGTGAACGGCCACCTGGGACCCAGCTCAAGCTTGTGGCCAGAGACTAGGGCAGCTAAATGCCCCTTAAAGGAACTGAAGTCAGAGCTCCGGGCTCAGCAAGAGGCTCCACTCTCTGCATGACCACAGACTGAAGAGACCCTGCTCTGGTCAGCTGGCCTCCCGTCCAGCCTCAGGCATGTCATACATTTACCTAACTCCTCACCAAAGCACAGACTTTGGGCCCTCATCTCTGCTGCCTCCTAATTCTTAGTCTGGCAACCTCCTAGCCATCCTTCCAGGGCTAACTTCCTCCAGGAAGCCATCTCAGACTTCCCTAAGCAGACATTTTTCTTACTGATTTTATAAAAAATTCTGCCCGGCCTGGGTGGTTTTTCCATTCTCCTTCTTCATAGTACTAAAAGCAAGGGCTGTGTGACAATCATGTTTGTGTCCCTAACACCCCGATTGCAGACTGACCCAAATAGTGTAACTGGCTGAATGTTGTTGAAATCAGGAAGGAATTACTCATAATTACTTTTTTTTTTTTTAAACAAATGTTATGGCTATAGTACTGGACCCACATGTTTTAGATCTTTTCAGAGTCTTCCTACAACATTTGGCCTAATTCAGAGCTTTCCTGAAATATGGCCAATTTGGAGTCATAAAAAAAAAAAATTAAAGAAATGCACCAGCAACTCAGGAGGCCAAGGCAGGAGGATCGCAAGTTTAAGGCCACCCTCAGCAACTTAGAAAAATCCTGTCTCAGAATAAAACAATATAAAAGACTGGGGATGTAGCTCAGAGGCAAAGCACCCCTGGGTTCAATTCCTAGTACAAAAGACAGAGAGAGAGAGAGAGAAAGAGAGAGAGAGATTGGGAGAGGGAGAGGGAGAGGGAGAGAATGTGTGTTCTGAGACTAAGATGGTTACAAGGATGAAAAATAGATACTGGGACAAAGAACATGCAGAATGTATGTGGAGAGGACAAGAACGGCAGATGATGAGGCGTCTAGCTCCACACACCCCCACACGCACCTAGGAAGCACATTTCCGGGCCTTGGCTGGTGCCTATGTGCGACAGACATCAGCACCAACACACCCACACCGTCACCCGGTCTGTCTGGAAGTTCTGGCCCGTTCCAAGTCCCAGATTTACCTGTGCCATGGGAGCAGGTGGGCTCTGCAAAATGGTCTGAGGCAGGAGCTGCTGCGTGAGGTCACAGGACGGTGGGGAAGGCAGAGGAGCCTGGCAAGAGAAAGGGGCTTTGTTCACGAACTCTGCTTCTGGGCTGTTCCAGGGGGACAGTCCCTAGGTGGGTTGGGATCTCCAACTTAAAGGACCAGCCAGCCATAAGCGAATAGCTGGAAGCGAAGACTCCTTGAAGGTTTGGGCCCCTGTCCCCTGGCTGTGCTCCTTCCCATGCAAGGCATGTCATTTGGGCCAATGCACAGCTGGTGCAAGGTGCAGGTGACCCTGGAGCACTCAGGGTCCGTGACTACTCGACTCGGCGTGTTCCGCAAGGCCACTGCTGCCTGCCTGAGCTTGGCTGCTCCACCCCAGTTCCCTTTCCTACCCCCGTCCTAGACTCCACCCTGTGCACTGCACTGCCCTTCTTAGCATGACATCAAGCAGTCTCCGGGGCTATGGGGGTGTACTTTAACCAGGGGTGGCTTTGTGGGAGGCCCTCTTTCTTTCTGTTCAACACAGACAGGCAGACATACTGCGTGTGTCCGTATCCAGGATCTCATCCAGGTGACGAAGATTGGGGCAATTGCACTGGTCACTGGAATCTTTAGAGACTCCCAGGATGTGGACTGAACCACATCCTTGTTGCCCGATCACCCAGGGAACATGTAGAAATGAGAAATGCAAATTCCCACTCCATGTACTGTTATGAGGTTTTAAAAGAAAAGTAAAAAGGACTCTTTTGAAATTATCCCCAAACTGGGGACTATAAAAAGAAGCCCAAATGGAAGCATTACCCAGGACAACAGTTGGGGGAAATGACAGAAGAGGCCCTGCTTTGAGTCAGAGATCCCAGGATACACATGGGATCCCAGGATGCTGGTGTGGGTTTTCCTGACTGTCCTTCTACATGGATGAAGGCAAGCAGAAGCTCACTGAGGTACTATGTGGTGTCCTGGACAGCACAGGCTCTGGAAGAATAGCAGTGACAGCTTCCTAGTGCCCAGAGATGGCTGGAGGGAAAGGAAGTGGTCTGTCTGGTCAAGCCCTGTGTCGAGAATACGTCATCACCCAAGCTTCTCAATGTCAAGGAAGATGGCACGTTGCTTCCATCTCCAAAGTGTCAGAAGGGGATGGGTATAAGGTACCTGGAAGCTATCTGGATGTGGCCCCTGAAGTTCCTGGACACTTTCCCCACACAGGAGCGGAAGTCTTACGTCCTTCTCTCTGAGTGAGCTTATGATGACAGCCTGTGTGCTTTGGCCAGGAGGAAAGGCGGGGTAACACTATGTGCCTTCCAAGGTAAGGTCAGATGGCTGGGGAGCATCTGTGTGGGTCTCTAGATGCTTCCTCTTGGGATCCACCTCCCATGTTGGGAGAAGGCCAAGGCATGGAGAGGTCTCTGCATCAAGGTTGGATGGTCACAGCTGAGCCCAGCCTGCAGCCACCCCAGGCTGAGTGCCACACGGTCAAGTGTGAGGACCATCTAGGATATGAATTGTCTAGGCTAGGCTGGTGAGGCCCCCCACACCATGGGGCAGAGAAGAGCCACCCCGACCATGCCCTTTCTGGATTCCTGACCCAGACTCCATGGACATGATAAATGATTGTTGCTTTTTGACACAAAGTTAGGTGTGATTTGTTAGATGGCCAGAATATTGTATGCCAATAACTTTGCATATGGCTGATGTGCTTTCTAAGAGGCCATCCCTTCTATGGCTTTCTGGAAAGGCCTGACATACATCAGTGCCACCACCTGACAGAGGTGATGTTTTTGTTCACAATAGGCTTCTCAAACACAGTCACCAGCATGAAGCGTGATTCCAAATAGGAGAGTCCAACCACGCACCCTCCCAGGCTCTGGGGGTGTGATCTCAGGTTTGAAGTTTTGAGTTGGATCTTTAAAAATCCACTTGGATTTTGTATCCTACAGATATACATCCATGTTCATCTTGTTATTAAAAATGTTTACCATTAGTTGCCAAATAAATGACATAACTTTTTATCCCCACCTGCCACCCCATACTCTCCATCTCTAAGTAAAACTGATTGCCTGGGAAAATTCAGCCTCTGGCTCTGCAGCCCCCTCTACATGGCAGCGTGGCCCTGTTGAGAGGTTTGGGGTCACACACATACCGGCATTGTGGCCGCCTGGCCGAGCCCGGGCACCAGTAACTCTTGGGGTAGTGTGGCTGATCTTGGCAAAGTCGTGGTGCTGGCCTCTGCCATCAGCTTGGTCGGAGTGGCTGGAAGAGATCAAGGAATTACCTTCGTGACCCACATCTACTCACCAGCTTTCTTAGCAAAAGAGGGGAACAAGGACAACAGTGTGCAGGGCACAAGAGCTCACTGGAACCTCTGATAAAGGAAGTCCGCCATGGATGCGGTGGTTTAGCCAAGCCACCAAAGCCCAGCCTGGAGCAGGTGGAAGACACCACAGATACCCTCACTTTGTTTCCCACACTTGGTGCAGCCAGCTGCCTGATCCAGCTCCTTACCAGAGGCACTAACAGTAGCCAGGTGATCTGATCTGCATGTCACCTGCCTTATGTCTTTGCTTGGTGCTGCAGTGGAGACACCAAGGTGTGGACAGGTGATGGGGAGGCAGGAGGTCAGCAGAAAAGAACCCCGGGGAGTGTCCACTGCAGGGCAACTTCTGCTTTAAGGAGGCCTGGTTCAACTCAGGCCAGGGACCTTCCAGGTGGCTCTGCTCCCCCTGGCCGGATGGGATGCCCCATCCACTGCCCATCCATGGACTCACAGGCGGGCTCTGATATGGCTGTGTGTGAGGACTTGTGGGAACTCCTTGAGGACGCTGACGGCGAGGGACTGGCGTTAAGGCCCATGGCGCCCACGTCAAGGGCATTAAAGTGCTGCTGGGGGTCCAGGCTGGAGCCTTTGTCCTGAAACACACACAAAAGGTCCATTTTCAGCACAGAGAAGATGTGAATGGATGATGTGTCTTTAGTTCTAAATCTGTGGGAAAATATGGATGCGGTTGAGACAAATACCGTAGCTGTCTGGGGACAACTCTCGGGTGCAATAGAGGCACATGGATGTCATCTAAATATCATCAAGAGACTTGTGGCTCATAAACATCATTGATTACATTTTTTTGCCTTTTATTTTGTTTTTTCAGATTTTCCCAATTGACGCTGCAGTTTAGAAAATTCTTTGCACCCTCAATTTTGTCTTTCTGAGAAAAGCGGGAGAAGCAGATTCTAGAAATAAGGTTGCTGTCCACACTGGATTGTGAGCATGTCCAACGAGACAAGTGCCTTTGGACCCTTTGGATCCTTCCAGGGCACAGCCTGCATTGCCTCCCATAAGCGGCTCCTCTGGCTTCAGTGACCCTGGAGCAGATCATAGGCAAAGGACCTGAGGTCTCCTATCTTTCGGCTTCTGGCTCTTAACCAACCCTAGCTCTCAGATGTCTCTGCCCCAAATAGCATGATGAGAAAACAACCGTAGCACCTAACTCTGAGGGACCAAGTCCTCATCCTCGATGGCTTAGGTTTCAAAGACTTGAAAACAGGGGTTCTGAGAATTCTTAAGCTAAAGAAGAAAACAGTGAATAATTCCTCTCCTGGGCCCTGTTCCTACCTGGTCATAGAAGGATAGGATTTGCCAGTCCTTTCTGAGCTATGCCAAAAGGCTAGTCTATACCCACACCTTTGCCTATGAAATCTCGTGTGTGGGTCCACGTGGCTGTTCTGTCTTTTGAGTCATGGTCCCAGTGAGAATGCATGCCGTGTGTTTGTGTGTGTGTGTGTGTGTGTGCACACGTGTGCATGTGTGTTTGCAAGGAGGGCTGAATTGATTGATATGCAACCTACAGTCTGTGCAAAACAGAATGACAGGTTGTGGCAGGTGTGTTGTGGGAGATCCCAACTGTGAGACTGTGCTGCTCAGTGACAAAGTCCCCTTCAAGGCACTACCGTGGATCCCTGGACCACACAACTGGATGTGAACTGCGTGATCCTGCTCAGCAGAGAAAGAAGCCCGGGAAGACAGAGTGAGCACCCTCACTGCGGCTCATAGCCACTGTGCTCACCGCACCTCGCACCCAAGCACAGGAATTTATGTTTCACCAACATGTTGGCCAAGGGCAGATTTGGAAAAAAATAAAAAGGTCTATGGAGAGTTTGAGAAGCACTGCCCTACAGCTTTCACCTTAAAAGGAGTGTCTTAGCTCGGCATTCAAGATGACACTTGTGTGTTGATACATGACGCGCATTATTAACAGGAGACATGGTACAGGGCTTAGGATTCCCAGAGGAATTCTGTGACAAATTTCCACCTGGATAATACAAACGTGTTACACCTGTTCTTTGGCTGTGGTGTGTGGTGTGCCCAACACCTGCCTGTTAATGACTTAATTCTGTTCCCTTACATGACACATGATGTTGTTATGTGACAGCTGGGTGACAAATACTTCCATCAACAAGGGCAGCCTGTCACATCTGTGTGGGGGTGGGAATCACACAGAACAGGCCACCATGTGGCACCTGGCAGGCGAGGCTCCAGAGACACCACCTGCTCTCTGATCTCTAAAGGTGATTTCTCTTTCCTTCCGATTCGGTCCTCCGGGAATGAGGGGTGCTTCTGTTTGATCACAGACAGCTGAAGGACTGAACCCTGGCTGCGGCAGGGCCACTGGCCCAAGACAGGTCACTGGACACCCAGAACTTGAACTTCATCAATTCTAAGAGGCACCTCCACCCTTGTTTTAACATAGCAAAAATTGGGGTGTATCCTTTAACTGATGGAAAGAAATCATTATTTAACAAATGGACTGTAACATTTTCTCTTTCTTAGCCAGAGATTTAAAAAAAAAAAAAAAGGTGGCTCCTCCAGTGAATGGTGTCTTCTCCTTCTTTCCTTCCTTCCTTCCTTCCTTCCTTCCTTCCTTCCTTCCTTCCTTCCTTCCTTCCTTTCCTCCCTCCCTCCCTCCCTCTCTTTCTTTTTTTTTTCTTTTTCTTTCTCTCTCTCTCTTTCTCCCCCCCTTTCCCTTCTAACATTTGTGTCTGCTTTGAGGAGCAGGGCTCTGGTCTACTTGCAGACAATCTCCACGGTCCCTTTACACTGTCAAGGGAGAAGCTGGGCCAGATGGGACCAGAGAACTCGGGGTGGGGGAGGAAGGAGGTAATGGGCTTTGTGGAAGGAAATGCCTTTTTAAGAGTAGAGCTCCCTGTGCAGAGCTGGGGCCCACATGGATACTGACTGAAACCCCCAGACATGGACACAGAAGCCAACGAGAAGGGCTGGGGTGCCGCTTAGTGGCAGACAGTGTGCTTTGCGTGTGTGAGGCCTTGAGTTTGATCCCCAGTGTCCTAAAGCAAAACAAAAGCAGGAACAACACTGAAGTGTGTGAGGGGCCAGTCCATCCACAGGACACCCCAAGACCTGGAGCAGCACAACAATGTTTAGGCTAAGTTAGCGACAGCGCCTTTGAATTATCCCATAGCCCAGTGGAGTGACGGTTTTGCTCCTCAGCCTTTTATTTGTGAGGTAAATGCAGAGAGGGCTTATTATAGCCACTCTGGGGAGGTTGGGAAGCTGCCAGCCTGCCTATATCCAGGGGCTGCTTCTAACCCAGTTCTCCGAGTGACAACCTTTGGGTGTCCTGGGGTAGGGGGGCGTCCACACACCATCCAGAGAATGAGGACAACAATATCCCCCCTCAGGACTATCATGGGGGTGAATAAGAACATGCCTGAAAAACACTTTGAACACTATGGGAGTGTAGAAAGTTTTCCATAAATACCAGCGGCTCTGTTCTTTTTTTTTCTTTTTATCTTTATTTGATTTATTTTTATGTGATGCTGAGGATCGAACCCAGTACCTCACGCATGTGAGGCAAGCGCTCTACCACTGAGCTACAATCCCAGCCCTGTGGCTCTGTTCTGATAGTTACCATTTTTACTGGAACAGGCCATAGAAGCCTCTGCCCGGCCAGTCTTCACCTTTACCCAATCAGGGAGGATGCGCTTACCTTCAAGGCTGAGGGATGCAAGGCCTCAGCGGGTGGGTCTTCCAAAGCCAGCTCCTGCCTCCTTTCCACCCGGACATCCGCGTAACTGCTCAGGAAAGCAAGAGACCACAGTGGAGGCAGGACATTCCAGAGGACAACTCCCAAACAGGCCCCTAGGAGTTCTGTCCTGCCACCCGTGCCCAGCAGAGGCAGCACTCAGGAGCCTGGTCTGTTCCCATTTGAAGGACTGAATTTCACTCTGTATCTAATTTCCACTTGAGGGGCTCTTGATATTACATCCAAAATGCTTTGACTTGCAGGATGTTTTTATGACTCTCCTTCACTAGTCTCCACCTCCCGAAACCTTCAAATGTAATTGTCTTTAAGAAGACATTTTCATCTGTGGGGTAAGTTTTTGCCTTTAAATGATGAAAAGCTGTTTTTAAAATCTATCCAGTCTAGACCGTGGCTACAGAGGGTGACATAAAACTTTTCTTTCCTTTTTTTTAAAAAAATGTTTTTTTAGTTGTAGATGGACACAATATCTTTATTTTATTTGTTTTTGTGTGGTGCTGAGGATCAAACCCAGTGCCTCATGCATGCGAGGCAAGCGCTCTACCACTGAGCCATAATCCCAGCCCTGACATAAAACTTTTCATTATATTTCTCAAAAGAAAAAAGTTTTCTCTCAAACAAATATAGAATTAGCCAGACCCAGACTACTAGGGGCCCATTGAGGGGCTTGCTTTGTCAATTTTGCAGGTAAACTGGATCCAGATAGTGATGCCAAAGTGACCCCCTATGGTCTTTCCCTCCTGGGTGGAGCTGCAGGCTTGGGAGGGGCCTGGGAAGAGACACCAGCCCTTGGGCCATGGGGATGCTGTTCGTCTTATTTATTCATTCACTTCACTTCCTATAGTCTCTGGACGTTTCTAAGATTTGGGAGGCTGAAGATGGAGAGGCGAAGCCCACTCTGAAGAACAAGGTATGGACGATGTCCAGCCTTCCTTGAGTCCTTTGGGATATAGACTCAGGCTGAGTGGCAGTGGAGGGTCTCACCATGAGGTCACCAACCCCCGGCTGCTAAAGTCCCCAAGGATGGACTGGGAATCCAAGAGCAATTTTATGAGCATGAGCATAAAATGGGATGAAATGAGGCTGGGAAAAACTAGCATTTTTCCAGGGAAATAATTTCTCTGCCTACTAAATATCTGCTGCTGCGTATGCACAGAGAGGGAGAGGTGGCTGTGTCTGTTTATCTTCATCTATTATTATTTACATATATGGTGGTCCCTCCAGATCCAAGGGAATTGGTTCCAGGACTACCTGTGGATAACTGAAATCCACAGATGCTCTAGTACTTTATACAAAAATGACAGGATATGTGCATATAACTGACATGTATCCTCCGTTATATTTTAAAGCATCTCTGGATTACTGATACTACCTAATACAATGGAGACACTATGTATGCAGTTGGTATACTGTAATGTTTAGGGAAGGTTAAGAGAAAAAAGTCTACATTTCAGTACAGATGTGATTATTTTTGGAACAGTTTCAATCCATGGTTGGTTGAATCTATGGACATAGAACCCAGTGCATATGGAGAGGCGACTACATGATATACAGTCCTTCTAGCCTTTCTTTCTTTCTTTCTTTCTTTCTTTCTTTCTTTCTTTCTTTCTTTCTTTCTTTCTTTCTTTCAGAGGCGACTATATGATATAGTCTTTCTAGCCTTTCTTTCTTTCTCTCTCTCTCTCTCTCTCTCTCTCTCTCTCAAAAGCTTCTTTTGTAAACCAGCTTAAAACTGATTAATGTTCCTAACATTTCTGGAGTGGAGGGGCAGGGAGAAGACTTCTCTCCTCCACCCCTGGAAGTTGGGAACCCACCCAGGATGCATCTGCAATGGGTGGGGGTGTCTTTCTTGGTGCCCTGGGCTGAGGGTTCCCTGAGGTCACCAGGCACCCGCAGGGGACCCTCTCTCTCAGTCAGCCTGGCTGCTCTCTGAACACTGCCTTAGTTGCCAGCAGGGGTTTCTAGAACATTAAAAATAAAGGGAGTATGTGTTTGAGTTATTTAGAGGCAACGTTTTAATTTTCTTCTCAAATCAGCGACAGGGAAGACTGGGGGATGGAGAGAGACGAGGGGAAAATATGTAAGTAGGTCAGTGAAGCAGGAACGTACTAAGTAATATCCTGGCAGCCGGGCAGCCTAAAAGAGTTCATGAGGCTTTCAAAGGGGCCTGAAGAAAACTCAGAAGTCTCAGTCCTGAGAGTGGCAAGTATACCTGGGAGGTGCTAAGCTCTGGGAATTGTCCCATTCACTGCAGGTGACAGCGGGCTTGACCCTCAGACGTAGGGAGTCCCCGAGGGGCTGCTGATCTGCACCAGTCATCACAGACCCCGGGCACCGTTCCCAGGCACTGTAAGGGCACAGCCCAAACCCGCCACCACGTGGTACCTGACCACTGAGTGCGTGCACACGATGAATTCGGGTTTGGAGTTCCACTGGTGATAGGTGATGTAGTAGTGGGTCTGCAGCCAAATCCACTGCTGACCTTTGGTCAGAAACCGGTAGCAACACGATTTCCCTTTGCCAAACTGCATCACTGGGAGTAGAAAATGGATTCTGCATGTAACACACATTAACAGGAAAACAATCTTTCCCCCAGGAGTTAGTACTAAAATCCACATTAGAAAAGACAATACTCAGCATTGCTTATTTCCCTGGCTGCACTGTATATTAAGTGACTATCAGGAAAACAGTAAACTCGAATACTTTTTTTTTTCCCCATGGTGCTGGCGATCATACCCAGGGCCTTGCACACGCTGGGCAAATAAGTGTTTTACCACTGAGTCACGCCTCCAGCGAAACTCTCATGCAATCTTAAATAATAGAAGAATGATCCATGTACTTTCCCAAATGCTCAAAAGCTTAAGAGAGATTTTCAACTAAGGGCAGATGTGGACAGATTATTAAACTGGAAGTTTAATTAAAAGGAGGCCCTGGTCTTCCTGGGGGCTCATTTTCCCGCTGCAGGTGGAGCTGGTTTTGTAGCCGCAGGAGCCAAGCGGAGGAGGGGCATTCAGACACTGGGAGCACTAGACCCAAACTAGACCTGACAGCCAGCAGCTGCTGGCCACATTCTGTGGCTACCAGACAGCAGTTCGAACTCAGTCTACACAGTTCTAGATTAAGAGGGTCTGGTATGGATGTCTCCACCCAAGGCCATTCCCTGCAGCCACAGAGATGCCTGGAGCCCCTTATGGTTATGTTTGTAGGTGGTCCCTTTGGGGGTGTCTACAACACAATGGATGCTGATGGTTTATTATCTGTGCGGGCAGAAGAATGGGACTGTGGATCAGAGGAAAAAGAACTATTTAGGTTTATTGCCACGGGGCTCGGAATTTAGCATCTCTTAATACAAACGGTTAAGAAAAATCTTACCTAGGAAACTAAAGCTATAGAAGAAGCCACTGACTTGGTGAATATATTATTTGAAGAAGAGAGAAGCCAGCAGAGGGAGGCCATGGGCTCCACAGAGCAAGAACCTCTTGTTCAGGCCAGGTAGGTAACTTTTCCACTTGCCTTTTCTCTGCTAGAAGAGCTAGAAGCAGTCAAAGGTTTAAAGCAGCTGCTTCTCAAACTTGAATGTCCACACAAATTATTTGGGGATCTTGTGAAAGTGGATATTCTGACTCTTCAGGCTGGGTGGCAGGAGGCTGAGATGCTACAAGTCTAGCATACGTCGCTCATGTAGCTGGTCCTGGGACCACACTTTGAGGAGCACAGGGTTAAAGTTTTAAAGATGAGCCTTAAAAAAATAATTCCTCCTCTTCCTCTTCTTCTTTTCCATCTCCTTCTTCTGTTCTCCTCTCCTTCTCTTTTGTGGTACGGGAGATTGAACCCAGGGATGCTCAACAGAGCTACATCTCCTGCCCTTTTTATGTTTTTATTTTGAGATAGAGTCTTACTAAACTGCATAGGGCCTTGCTAAGTTGCTGAGGCTGGCCATGAACTTGCGATCCTCCTGCCTCAGCCTCCCTGGTTGCTGGGATTACAGGCATGCACCACCGCACCTGGCTTGAGTGTTTAATTCTTTTTTTTTTTGGTACTGGAGATTGAACTCAGGGGTACTCAACCACATCCCCAGCCCTATTTTGTGGGTACTGAGCCACATCCCCAGCCCTATTTTGTGTTTTATGTAGAGACAGGGTCTCACTGAGTTGCTTAGCGCCTCGCCATTGCTGAGGCTGGCTTTGAACTTGCGATTCTCCTGTCTCAGCCTCCCTAAGTGCTGGGATTACAGGCTTGAGCCACTGCGCCCAGCTGAATGTTTAATTCCTGATTCCTTTTTTGAAGTGAGAACTGATCAAGCTTGTGAGTCTAGCTCCCCCACATCATGAGCCCTACCCGCCACGTGTGTGCTAGTATATTCCCCTTTTCCAAGGCAGAGAGCCATCCCTGGACCCCCTCTAGCTGGGGCTTGGTGCCCTTGAGCCTCAAGCACCCTGTGCACATCCCCTTCCATGCAATATCAACAATCTACAATGTCATGTGTTTCTGGCTTTCCCAGCAGCCCTCGCCCTGCAGAAGGTACTGAAAATGCACATTAGCATCTCTTAATGCAAATAGTAGGGAGAACTCTTACCTAGAAAACTCAAGTGACCACAGGAGACACTGACTTGGTGTGATATCTGAAGAGGAGAGGTCAGCACTGCCTGGAGTTGGTGACCAATACCACTAACTGCCGACTAAAGTACATCTAGGTGAATTCAGTATTATGTCTCTGAAACTTACTGCTCATTTAAAAATTAATTCTGGCATCGCCTTAATTTCATGAGTGGGATGAAAGAGCATGTCTCTCTGGTGCTGGGAAGTGCTGGAGACTAGGACAAAGTCAATTCCACGTTAAAACAGGATGCGAGGGTCAATGTAGACGAGGACCTCCACCATGCCCCCGGATTATTGCAAAGGAGACCAAGTCCCCTGATTCAGAAAGAAGCCAGGTAACAAGCAGACAACTGAGCCCCACTGTCCAGTCCCCATGCAGAAAGCATGAGGCTCCTGTGCTCAGGCTGGGCGAGGGGTACTCACAGTGTTGGTGGCACCTGGCCAGGAGCTCCAGGTCGTCGATATGGTAGTAGTCATAGCCTGAGGTGCCCAGCACTTCAAAGGGCAGGTATCCTATGATAGGAGGGGCTCTGCAGGAGGACACAGGGATTCCCCATCAGAGGAAACCTCGTGGGTGCCACACCAGCCATGCCATTCAAAACCAGCTATGCAACATGGAGGGTGCAGTTTGCATACTTAGTAGCTGCACAGAGGCCTCATTTCTCAAGAACCAGGGGAAGCAAATAGCCTTACACTGGTCAGCACCAGAGAGCCCGTGTTTTGCAAAGCTATTTCGGCGTTTAGACATTCCATTTCCTTGGCATCCTCTGGCCTAAATAATAATAAAATTTATTTGCTATTGAATAATTAAAAACAGCTACAGATTGGGCCGGCTCCATAGTATAATGAAAAATGAAGGGGTGGGGAAAGGAGATTGCTAGTTCTTAAACTGTGAATCATGTTACAAAGGAAAGAAAAAAATCTGGACTCAAGGATCAAAGGGGTGTTGGAAGTGATCAGCGGAGAGGGTTCCTTTCACATCTGCTTCTGCCCTTCTGGAAACTGAACGGGGATCATCCCACAGATGCCCCAAGGTTGAGGTAGCAACCTCTGCATGGAGGGAAAGCCCTCCCCCTTGGCTGGGAATAATGTTTCCTGTAGCCAGCGAATCTTTAATGGACCAGGCTGGACTTTTCTCTCCCAAGAAGAACCTGGCTCATGCAAACAACACTTGAAAAAGACCCAACCCAAATATGTTTCCCTCTTCACAAACCTGTGATCCAGAAATAAAAATTTCCATTCCAAGCTATGCCTTGAAGTGAATTCCTCTAAAGGTTCATCAACTATGCACATTTCCTGTATTGGAAGAGGGTGGGGGGGAGAAGAGGAAAGAAAATAATGTTGCTTGGGGTGCCAGACGCTCACCCTAGGTTTGCTCTGAAAGAATGCATGATGGGTAACAGTGAAGATCCTTCCAAGCCAGCCTCCAAGTTGGGCTGGACTGAAACTCGTCATCTGTAGCTAATTTCGGTATTAGCTGATACTAAATTTATTTCACAAGCTGGGGAAAAAATACCTAGGAGCCGAAATGTCACACCAGTCCCTTCCCATTATCTGGAAGTGTGGTAAACATGTGGGAAATGGCTTTGCATCTGAATTTGAATTACTAATTTAGCTCCATGTTCCTTCCAGAGAGGGCTAGCCATCGTTGATGAGAGAATACAGAACAACCCTCAATTTTGTGACTCGGTTCTCTCCCAGGCTTGCCCCGAGTGGTGTTTACGGGAACCAGGAAGGTGGGGGAGATGGACAGAGTCAGCAAGGGGCACCTTTGTGGGCTGATCGGCAAGGGATGCGGCCTTCCAACAAAATCCCTGGCAGGAAACCAAGGCCGGACATGGGCGAGGGTGGCAGGCATGGAGGCGAGACATTCTAAATTTGTAGACGTTTCGAAGCAACATCTACAAATTTAGAATATGGCAACTCCGTTGCAATTTCATTCTCTCCCATAAAGACAATGAATGAGATATAACCAGATGCCACTTGTTGGAAACTGCTCCACACAGTGACCTCTCTGCAGGGGACTTGCCTTTAAGAACTGCGGTGTTGCCAGGCGGACGGTGGCGATGAAGCAGACCTCCTTCCCCAGTGACACTCGGCAAGGTCTCGAAAGGGCATTGTCAAAGCCGTTACAGGAGGGGCTAGGCACTGTGGAGGTGGGATGGAGACACAGTTAGCCCTGTCTGGTGACAGTGTCAAATCCCACTTGGCACTTACTGTAAGCCTAGAGTCACTTCCTGGGCTGTGTGTATGTGGATTCATGCATTTTATCCACACCAAAACCTAATGAGGCAGGTATCCCTGTCATCCTCACTGCACAGACGAGGAAACCGAGGCAGTCGCTCAAAGCCAAGTAACTTGTTCAAAGCAGCTGGGAGTGAGTCCCTGCTGGTAACCACGGCCCCCACCTCTACCTGCTGCCCTATAACCCTGCACTTTCTGTGTTGGGAAGGACCTTCGGCAATATGAGAGACAGTCTCAGTGCTCTCTCTGGCTGCTGTATGAAGGGTGAGTTCAGAGTCAGATGATGCTCCTGATCCTGACGGTCCTAGGGATATTAGTGGTGTCTTAGATGCACTGATACCCCTTCCTTGTCCTGGCTCTGGCCATCCAGGAGCTTCTACCCTGAAACTCACCCTTGGAAACATACTGATGCAGGGACTGGGGATGGGCCATGGAGAAGGTGGCCTCAGGATTTAGGGCATTACAATTTGAATCTAAAATGTTCCTCAAAGGCCTGTGTGTTCAAGGCTGAGTCTACAGTAGCACTATTGGGAGGTGCTGGAAACTTTAAGAGGTGGGGACTAGTGGGAGGTCTTCTGGTCACTGGGCACGGCCCTTTGAGGGAGATTGTGGAACCCTGGTCTCTTCCGCTCTCTCTTTTGCTTCCAGTCATAAGCTCAGCAGCTTTGCCCCATCACGTCCCCTCTGCCATGAGTTGCTACACAATAGGCCCAAAAGCCACAGGGCCAAGGGATGTTGAACTGAAGCCTTTGAAACCGTGAGCCAAAACAAACCTTTTATCTTTTTAAATTGATTATTTCAGGTATTTTGTTATAGTAATGACAATCTGGCTAACACATAAGATCATCCCAGAGGGACACACACACTGCCCACAAAAAACTTGCTGGTTCTGTGGCATTGTGCAGGCAACAAAATCTTTTCCCATGTGTCTTTTGATTTATTCTCACAAGTCTGGAAAAGTGTTATTGCCCTCATTTAGAAATAGGGAAACTGAGGCCTAGAAAGGATCTATTGATGAATGAAGTTCATTCCCACAGTGGAAAGAATGAAGCAGGAATGCCTCCTCCATCTCCAGACTCCAAGACTGGGGTCTCCCAGGAAAGGGGGGATGGTTCCAGGTTTATGTCCACCATAGCGCTGGGACCAGGTTCGCAGGCCCCCCTGGGAGACACCGCTTGGTGTCAGAAGAGCCTTCTCTGAGAGCCTCCACACCCACTTTCAGGATGACTGTGGAGAACTGATGGAACTTTGGGCCAGAAAGACTCCTCTGTCTTTAGGTAGAGTTTGCTCGTTGGGAAAAAGATCCTTGTTAAATATGAGAAAAGTCAACTTCGCACACACGTGGAATTCTCCAATTCACTGTACATCTGGTTCCCCTGGTAACTGCGGCATGGCTACCTGGACCCCTCCCAAACCAGCTAATTCTGAAACTCCAGGGGTGAAGCCCAGGTATTGACACTTTGAAAAGCTCCGCAAGTTTGTGCAGCCAAGATTGAGGATCCGTAGAGCTCAGAATCTGCATTATCTTCTCTTTGATTGATTACAGTCAGCCCTCCCTAGCCGAGGGTTCCAGATCTGCAGATCCAACCATCTGTGGATGGAAACTATTTGAAAAAAAGAATTGCATTTGTATCGCTGATGCATAGACTTCCTTCTTGTCATCTCCTAAACAATACAGCATAACAAGTATTTATACAGAACTTACATTATGTTAGGCATTATAAGGAATATAGAGATGACTTGAAGTATACGGAGGATGTGTATACGGTGATATGCAAAAACTAGGTCATTTTCTAGAAGGGACTTGGTCATCTTGGATTTAGTATCTTTGAGGAGGTCTTGGAATCCATGCTCCATAGATTCTGAGGGATGACTATACAACCTGCATGTTCTAAACTTGCAGATTTAAACATTATTATGCTTTCCAACTTAACCAAGAACATATAGAGCATCAGAAAAGAATGTATTATAGAATTACATCTACAAGGTTTTCTTTGAAATTTAGCTTTCCCATCATTTAAAAAAAATTTATATATTTATAGGTCTCAAAATGAGTCTATCACGTGGTCTTCTTGCCACTAACATGAATAAATTCATTTTACCAAACATATTCGATGAATTCATTCACATCAATACTAATAAATGTTTCCAAACATGAATATAAAGCAAGAAAAATAAAAAAATATAGTGGTCTCTAGTGAGTTTACCTCTGTCACTAGTTGGCGTAAGCTATTGCAGATTCATTTGTAGGGAGAGCCAAGAAATTTATCAAGGGGAATGAAAACAATTCCACATAAAGGAAGGGTTCAGATGCGAACATCTGTGCAATGAAAAAAAGAGATCTAAAAATTTCCCAGATGTGAAATACTCTCTGCTTGGATCGAAGAGACATTAGCCAGCCAGATAATGACCTCATGTAATTCTGACTCTTTCAGAATATCAAGACCTTCCAAGCCAACTTCCGAGGACTTCCCAGGAATTTAAGAGGACGCCTCCTTCATCTATGGCTCCATGATGAATCTTGATTGACTCATCTTTGGTCTATTATTCAAGTGCTCGGTCAGTAGGGGTCTTCCTTCTGATTTACTTTGAAAAAAAGAGGGGGACAGGAAAAGATCTTGGAATGGGAGCACCTGCCCAAGACTTACTGCATTCTGTTCCTTCTTAAGAGGGTGCAGACTTAGACCATGGCCATTAGGTAGACATTGTGCAGCACTTACAGTTGACCCGGCTGCCTCTCATGTGGGTTTATTTGTTCTTTCATAACTTCAAAGGCTTTAAAGATAAAAATGCACTCCTAAAAGGGAAGTTTCATTATTGCCTGTGGCCTGCACTTGATCATCTAGATATTTTACAGATGGCCCCAGAACTGGGCAACTTTCTTTTTTCCCCAAACAAGTTTTTTTCCCCACCCCAAATCGTAAATGTCTCAGGGCTTGATCCAGGGTGATAGTAAATCAAAGATGAATGTTCTAATAGAAGCCAAGGGAAAAACCTTGGGGAAAACCAAGGGCAGGAAGCTACTCTAAACATTTCACCAGTTGAGTTTAAAATGACTTTTTACTCTCAGCATGAGCCCTCTTGCAGATTCCAGAGTCAACAGAAGAGCCAACCACTTCTTGGGAGTTCACAGTCATATTTAGCACTTAGAATAACTCTCTGGCACTTTCTACCCCAAGGTAGTTTAAAGTCATTAATTAAGAATTCAATTAGTTGTTCAATTTAAGTCATAGAAAAATTATATCTAATTACCACTGGATTTCCCAGCCTCTCAGGAGGATTAACCACTAAATATAGGTGCAGGCCTGTTTTCTCAGATCTCTGACCACTCGTATTAGAAAAGTGATTCTTTCTTGCTATTTTCTCCCCACTAGAGTCATCTTACTCAAAATTGATCTTACTTTTGCCTAAAGCTAAATAGATAGCTTCCCCTGTGGTCGGAACTGGTTTTGCCCTTGTCTCCAGTCTCAGCGGATGTCCTGCCTAGCACAGGTGCTCAAGGTGTGCTTATTGGGTGAAATTTTCATGAGAGGACTTTCTATCTTGCATCCGAGCCACGGCTTAAGGCTCAGCTGAGGAAGAAACTCTGGATCCTTGCCAGTAACTAGTGCATGGACCTTGGCATCCAAAAGATAGCTTCTCCTCTGGAGCATGAGCTGGGGCTGCTGGGGGCTGGTGCACCTGCTGCTGTGAGAGGTTGCCTGCAGAGCATAGTTCTGGGCTCCCCTGGCTCTCATGCTAGCTCACTGCCCTACTGTGGCACAAAAACTGGTCAGAAGGAGGCCTGGACAGGACAGCTGCTGGGAATCACACACAGCAATCACCACTTGGGTAGAAAAAACCAGGAAGTGCATCCTGTATTTCTACTGGGAGAGATCCCCCTGTGCTGATGTGCTGATTTGGGGTCCTCATATTCAAATGATCCACAGATTAGCAAGTCTGGAAACATTCATGACAGTCTCCAATTTCAGACACCCTGGAAAAGTTTTGCCTTGGGTTGGTGTCCTTGAGATTCCAAAAATAAGAGTCCCAAGGTTCTCCGGAGACTCAGAATGACTGATGTGTTTCATTTGGATGCACCCGAGGTTGGGTTCCAAGTCTGTCCCATGACAAAGGTGAGCTCTCAAGTTCATCGTGATGCCTGCAGGAGCAAGGGAAGCTGTAGGTATTGAGACAACTTTTTTTCCCAAAAGAATTCAGGGAACAGCGAGGAAGAAGCAGAGATGATGTAGTGAACATTAGTTAATAGTAAAGGAATAGAAAGAAATGGACAATGATGGGTGCCCTCCTTGCAATGAGTTATGGGGTCAGTCATCAGAACAATCTGGTCTTCTCATCAGAGATGGCCCATTTATAATAAATTAGTTGCAATGGCTAGAGGGAAACGCAGTGGTTCACAAGGGAAGTGATGGAGAGCTTTTTCAGCACTTCTTGGGAAAAAAATAAAAAAACAAAGCTGATCAGTATCTGGGAAGACCTGCGACCATCAATGAGCTTTGCTCCAGGAAGAAAAAATGTTCCTAAATCTCAAACTGTGCTAAACACATCTGGACTATTGTTCTGGACTTTTGGATGGAAAATAATTTTCTGCACATTCATAAGAAATCATCTCCTGATTGTGTTAACTTCAGACTCTTCATTTTTCTCTCTGCAGTGTGTTCTACTCAATGTCCTCTGAAGAACCAGGTGTGGGGGTTCTCAGGAGGGTAGTAGCAGAGTCACCCCACCCACTTCTTGCCCTGGGCCCCGCCTTCCTGGCCAGGTAATAATGCTCGGCTCTATTTTCCTTTCTGCCAGTTCTTTTGAGTAGAGGGAAGAGGAATGTGGGAGGTAAGATCCACACCAGGAAGCTGGGGGTCTCCAATTTGCTGGGTTAAAAAAAAAATTAAAAGAGGACTGTATATCTTAACGAATTCCTCTTTTCTCTGGTGTTCATGAACTACAATGAGTATTTTTAGGTTTCAGAGGTTTAGAATGGCATTTCTAAGATACCCACTAGATGGTTGGTATGGACAGGGTTAAATTATTTGTATATCCAGGAAAGAGAGCTTCCCGCAGGCCCTCGTTCCTGCCTTCTCAGTGGAGAGCTTGTGCACATCTCTATCACACTGATGAGATGACTTGTACCAGAGTTTCTCTACTCACACACTAAGGCAAGCTGGAAGATGTGTGGATAATCCTACACTCATTCCTCGTTGCTCCTTTTTTAATATGGACATTATATGTCCATGAGGGATGATGCTCTTGGGTAACAATTTGTTCTCTCTCAGGATCTCATCTCTCCTGCAGTTGAACTTGGCATCAATGGCAACGGCTGGGAAAGGCCATGAGGCTGTTTTGCCGGGTAGAGGGAACACTTGCTTCCCTCTCTTAGGCACCTGTGATGGACAGATCGGACACTCCATCCCCGAAGCTGTCCAAGTTCCCGTCTCCATTCCCAGGGAGATCTGGTGTGCATGTGCCTTGATCCCTTAACTGAGACATCTCAGTTCATTCAGTTCAGGGGAAAAACAAAACCCCAAAACAACCATCTCCAAGCCATAAAATGAGGCAACCTACAGAAATTTCAGGGAATACATGGAACCGTGTGTTCTAAGCTGAAACGTCTCCGCTTCTGCCAGTCTTTCCAGTCTGGTGGTGGGGTTGGAGGCGAGTAGGTAAAATGAGGGCAGGGAAACGTTTATCGTCTGGTGTGTGGTTTCTGGAAAGCCCAGGGTGGAATGTTTGCTGAGGGTGACCTATTTGGAACCACACCAGTGACTTTTGAAACGCTGCGTTCTGGATTTCAGTCAGACGCACATTGAAATCCAAGTCCGGGGAGGAGCAAGGGTACAAATAAAGGATTGCCTTCTTCTGGCGTGAAGTCATCTTTTAAGAGCTGGAACCTGCTTCTTAGAACCCCTTAAAGCAAAGACTGTTCATGACGCCTTTGAAAATCACCGGCTGGTTTCTTCCCCTTCAGAGCAACAGGCCAGGGATGCAGCGCTTGGTGGGTAGAGTTTGCCAAAGGTCCACTAGGTCCATATTTCATCAGGAAAGTAAAAAGAGACGATGGTGTATTTGTCCAAAAGTATTTCCCTCTCTCTCTCCAAAAAAGAAAAAACCAATCTGTTACAGAACAAACATAATCCAAATAAAGACTTTTTGTTTCAACGATGTTGATGTTCTGGAAACAGAAGAAGACAAAGGCTGCTGGGACCGGTGGCCCACCCCCTCTGCCACCCATCACCCAGGGTCAGCGTCAGCCTTTGGCCAGGAGAAGATGGGATATGGGGTCACTCCTTCCATCGCAGATTTTCCAGGAGCTTTTTCCAGCTTTTCCTCAGGTGAACATTTCTGAGAAAGATGACTTCCTTTTCCAATTTCCTGGCGCGTATTTCTTCACACTTATTAGCAATCTAGATGAAAGAAGTAAGATTCTACCCTCCCTCTCCTTCCCCTGGACACTGAGGGCAAATGACGAAGTCCTGGGGAGTGATCGCCATGTGCAAATAATGAAGCAGGGGAAAATTCCGTTTTGCTCAAGTGTTTGGGCCACAGTTGCCCCACCAAAGGCAGCTGGGGGAGGATGGGGGTGAATGGGGCACCAGCCCCTGCAACCGTCCATGAATCTGGAAACTTCCCACTGGGGAGTGTAATCTCATTATCTTGGGCAAAGGTGCTTTTGTCCCTCCCTTCCCCCCAAATGCCTACTAACAGCCCATGCACACTGAGTCCCAAGCCCAGGAGTCTGTGGAGCCTGGAGCAGCTGAGGAGCCACCAGAGGGGAGACTCGTCTCCATATGTTTAAGGGTCACAAAAGCCCTTGTAGACTCAGTCTTGCCCTCTCTCTTCCCTGCTCTGAGGCCTGCCCATTTCTTTATTCTTTACTTGTATTTTAAATGAACACACAAGAATGGTACATGTGAATAAGAAACCAAGGCCTGTTTCCATCCATGGACAGGTTGTCCAGTGCTCAATCAGGGAACATCTCTATCTGCATCACAAACACAACTCATTTCCTAGAGGTGAGAACATTCTCCATCCTTTCTTCTAGGGTTTTGTAACAGTCACCCTCCTCTGCAGCAGCACACCATAGCTGATCTCTCTTAGCCTGCCTTACAGGTTTCCACTTTGGGCCCTTTGCCTGAAGGCCTGAGAGAGGCCCATATCTACATTCAGAGACTCTTGTCTCCATAAAGCCTGTCTTAACTCTGGTTTGTGTGACAGGCTCAGGAGAGACACTGCATTCTTGGTTTTGAATTTTCTACTTGCAATGTTGCCCGTCATGCAGTAACAGTTTAAAAAATAGAAAAAGTCACACATCATCTCCACACGTTCTTCCAAGCAAACAAACACTGTCTCAATTTGAAGTCAAAATAAAGCCCTGCTCGTTTATAAAAAGCTCAGGTATTCAGAAGCCTGCCTATTTCCTTGAAATCTTCTAAGAGGTGATAAATGACAGGATGGTTCAAAGTGATAGCTGGCAATGTCTTAATGAGAGGTATGGAAATGTAAATTCACCAAGGTACAACTGCACCTCATCAGCCACTCACAGGTTGTTTTTTTTTTTTTTTTTTGGTACCAGGGATTGAACTCAGGGGCACTCGACCACTGAGCCACATCCCCAGTCCTATTCTGTGTTTTATGTAAAGACAGGGTCTCACTGAGTTGCTTAGTACCTCTCCATTGCTGAGGCTTGCTTTGAACTCGAGATTCTCCTGTCTCAGCCTCCCAAAGCTCTGGGATTTCAGGTGTGCATCACCGTGCCCGGCTTGGTTCTTTTAATTAAGTGTGTGCACTGTTGTAATGGGGACACATGGAAACAGCATCCCATAATTCCCAGGTTCAGCACTCTGAGAGCTGTGGTGTCTTTCTCCTCTGTGCACCTGCTTGCTTAGGATATGCTGGTATTATGGCCAAAGCACATGCAGTTTTTTGGTAAAATGCACATAACATGCAATTAAAAATTTTAAATCTTTTTTTTTTTTTTTTGGTGCTGGGATCTGAACCCAGGCCCTCATGCATGGTAAGTCTGCACTCCCGGCCACCATCCTGTTTTTAAGTGTACACTTGTGACTGGTGTATTTTTCTTAACATAATATCTTCAGTGTTGCTGGGGCACACCTGTAATCCCAGCACTTTGGGAGAATTGCGAGTTTAAAGCCAGCCTCAGCAACGGGGAGGTGCTAAGCAACTCAGTGAGACCCTGTCTCTACATAAAACACAAAATAGGGCTGGGGATGTGGCTCAGTGGTCGAGTACCCCTGAGTTCAATCCCCAGGACCAAAACAATACACACACACACACACACACACACACACACACATATATATACACCTTCAATGTTAATTGATGTTGTGGCATCAGTCAGAATTCCCTTCTTTTTTAAGGCTGAATGATATTCCATTGTAAGGATATACCACAGTTTCTTTACCCACTCATCCACTGATGGACATTGGTTACTTCTACCTTCTGGCTATTGCATATAAACATATATGAACATAGGTGCACAAATACCTCTTCAAGTCCCTGCTGTCACTTCTTTTGGGTATATACCCAGATGTGGAATTGCTGGATCATATGGTGGTTCTATGTTTAATGTTTTGAGGAAGCAGCGTGCATATTTTAAGTAAATTCCAAACCACCACCACATTCACTCAGTAATAAAGTTGTCTGAAAGAAGTGCCATTGGACTCTCTAGGGAATGGCATTTGATGTCACGCTAGTCCAAGTTCCCATATCTTTGAGCCCGAACTCCCAGTCCTTTTTAGCCACACATTCCTGGGTCTCAGATCTGCTGAACTAGAATCTTTAATGTCTAAGAATCTGCATTTTAACAAGTTGCCTTGTCCAACTTGTCCAAAGACCCACTCCATCGGTTGGGTAGATGTTGGGTTTTCTACATGGTGCCTCTTAAGCTGGCTTCTTTAATTGGGCAGCCTAGAAAACTACCCATCAAGAGATCATTCACTTTTTTTTTTATTCGTACTGGACATTGAACTCAGGGGCACTCGACCACTGAGCCACATCCCCAGCCCTATCTAGTGTTTTATGTAGAGACAGGGTCTCACTGAGTTGCTTAGTGCCTCCTCATCGCTGAGGCTGGCTTTGAACTCACGATTCTCCTGCCTCAGCCTCCCTAAGTGCTGGGATTACAGGCTTGCGCCACCGCGCCCGGCTAGGAGATCATTTACATCTTTGTGTGGTTTTTAAAAACATTCATCCCATGAAGTTTGGGCAGATCTTGCAGATGAATCGGATTAGACATGGTCAGGCCTTGGTTTTTCTCAGATTTAGGGGCCCCCTTTGGAAAGCAGACTCCACCGTCCCTGAAGCCCTGGATAGGTTGGTTCCCAGAAGGTCCTCCAAGTCAGCCAGGGAGTCTACTGTCCAGGCAAAACCCTGGACACTGTGCTTGAAAATCCCTCTGGCAGGATCCCAGTGTTTAGCATCTAGTTGAAGACTTTTTAAAAAGCATATATATTTATGCAAATAACAAGCAACCAAGGATCACTGGAGGTCGAAGGAAAAAAAAAATCCTGGTTAGCCCCAGGGTTAGTTAGGACTCAGCGCCATCACTCTGGCTGGCTCTAATAGGACCTGGGACTAATTTGGCTGGAGTGACAGAGTTAGACAATAGTAGCTAAGCCAGCAAGTCAGTGCTGCGCTCATCCCCTCCCTGAGCCTCCTCCTGCCTCCCTCTTGGTTCTGCAGTTCCTCCTTCTGTCTTTGTCTTTCCTTGGTCTTCTGTCCTTCTGCACTTCTCTCCTTCCCTCCCTCTCTGTCAACAATTGCTTCTGTTTTCTCCTGTCTTTGCTGTTTAATGCAATATGAGTGCTCTCAAAGTTATTTTGTGTTGCGTTTTGAGAAGCACAGCAAATAAAATGCAGGCCTTTCTATGATCTGCCCATAATGAGGCTTGGTTGCTGAATTTCTGGCGTCAGGCCTGGATTCCCATTTTGCATGAGTCCAAAGTAAAAGCGAGCATTACGTCTAGTTTAGGGTTCACACCTCTGCAGCCAGAGTTTGAAAAATTAGGTATCTGAGAAATTTCAGAAAATACGATTTCAGTGATGGCTTCTCCTGCTTGATAACTTATCCAGTGTAGATTGCTGGCTTATGGTAAAATAGCCCCTTTGCTGTGCATTTGGGCCACAGTGAGCACAAGACCCATGAACCAGATCTACTAAAGCATGCTCACAGCAGGACTGGAAAGAGGAGGTGGAAATGCAGGAAGCGAGGTTACTGATCTCCATGCCACAATGAAGTCCTATTCTGTGGATTCTGTAGGCAGAGAATTCTGTTCTTTATTATCTGTACGTTGTTTCTCACAGTGCAGAATTATTTCAGCAGCTTGAAAATAAATAAACGCATCGCATGCAATTCAGGAAAACATTGTGCACTGGCACAAACAGGTGTGGGAGTGTGTTCTGGAATGGGGGAGAAAACGCATCTTGGGAACAGAAAAGTCGAAATGCAAATTTGAAAAAGCACACATTTTTCCTCTTCCTCCCCCAGCGATTCTTAGGCGCTCGTGTGCACTTTTGCATGATAAAAGACACTGTGGGCAATTATGAGACAATTAAAGCTTACCATTGTTGTAAGATCGAAAATTTCCTACGAATTTTATGTATTCATAAGTTGGAAATTCCTTTGGGTTCAAGCTGCCTCTGAGAAGATGGCAATAAAACTCTAAATCGTTGTCAGCTGGGCCGTTAAGGGAAGAAAAGAGAAAGAAAGATGCACATTACACAGATTCTAGACTAAACAAGTTGTGTGTTTGTGAAAATTCTTAAGGGACTTTGTCCACGCATGTCCGGCATATTTCTGTCCTTAGGACTAACTTTCGAATGTGGCTTCTAACCTTGGCAGCACAGAGCTTTCTTATCATTGTCCAGAGATATTCCACATTCTGGACTTGGACCCAATTAGTCTTAATTTGCTTGCAAATGTCTGTGGTCGGTTGTGTCTGCATTGATTAGTTCTGGTTGTTTTCATACAGTATATTAAAATCAAGCTGCTCTCGTATAGAGACGCTCTCTTTAATTTAATCTTTTTGCTTTGCTTTGAAGTAAAATCAGATGTACGACAGGACAAATTATTCATGGAAAATGCACTGAGGCTTAAACAAACGCAAGCATCTTTGCTACTGTATGTATTTTACACGGTTCATTAAGTGACATGAGGTTCACAGGCACCGAGGCCTGGCTTCTATCCACGTTGCCAAATATTTCGGTAAAAACTTTAAAATTCCATCAAAATGCAAATGTATATAAATACCCAGATGACAGCCTCAGGGAGGTAGACTTTCAGTTTTTGACCTAACTAGTCAATTACCAGTTGGTTATTTGGCATTACACAAATTTAGCATCCTCGTGTTCCTCTACATAAGCAGATTATTCACAGATTTTTGCACTGAAAGACTCTCACGTAAAAAACCAAAATCTCGTCATACATGCGAAACAAGTTGTTATTCTTAAGGTCTGTGCTTTCAAATTTTCCACATAAAAGCTAAATGTCTTAGAGATTTCCGACTCCGGTTTTAGCTTTAAGCTTAAAATATACCTCAAAGGATCTGGGAAATGTTCTGAGTCATGAAGAAAATTATTCTTAAAATTAGCCCTCCCTTCTTAATTGTTTCTAACCTCTTTTCCAAAGTACAATTCTTATCTTCAGATCTGGTCAAATCAGTAAAGTGAAACTTACATTTTAGGAATTCTGGGGAGGGGGATTCCGTCACAAGCATATGGGAAGAAAGCATTTTATACACTTCGGAATGTTCTTGTTCCGGAAGGAAATTTAACAAATTCTGATCCATGACATCCGACTGCAAAAGAAAATAAAGAACAGAGGTGCATACTCCAGGGAAGTGAAACACAAAATCGAGAGCAAAAAACTGTGCTTGACCACTCAGGATCAGATTCTGAAAGGGAAAGTTCAAGGTTTTTTTTTTTTTTTGATACTGGGGATTGAACCCAGGGGCACTTAACCACTGAGCCACATCCCCAGCCCTTTTTATTTTTTCTTTTGAGACAGGGTTTCATTAAGTTGCTTAAGGCCTCACTAAATTGCTGAGGCTGGCCTCCAACTTGTGATCTTCCTGCCTCAGCCTCCAGAGCCACTGGGATTACAGGTGTGTGCCCCAGCATCTGGCCCAAGATCTGATTTTCTGTGAACACTCCCCATTGTAATACTGTAATCCTGAATTGTGATCGAAAACATTTTACAGGGTCTGGGGGAACAGCTCAGTGCTGGAGCACTTGCCCAGCATGGACAAAGCCCTGGGTTTGATGCACAGTATCATAAGATTGTTTTGAAAAGCTTAAAAAATTAAAATAAAAAAATAAAAGAATCACAGTTGTCCCTTGGTATTCTCAGGGGTTTGTTTCCAGGACACCCTGAGGCTCCCCAAATCCACGGACGTTCAAGTCTCTTCCATAAGATGTTCTAGTATTCGCGTAGAACCTATGTTCATTCTCCTGTAGACTTCCAATCATCTCTAGATGATTTATAATTCCTAATGCCACATAAATGCTCTTTAACTAGCTGCTACACTGTATTGCTTAGGGAATAATGATAAGGAAAAAGTACACGTTCAGTGGAGACCAAATTTTCTTTGCAAATATTTTCAATCATGGTTGGTAGACTCCTTGGGTACAGGGCCCACGGATATGGAGGGTCCCTCATACTTGCTCAAATGCTTACATGTTACTGTCCACAGGCTGAGGAAAGACTAGATGTTAAGCCTGAAAAGTGCAAAGGACAGGGTCCTCCTCAGGCCTGAGACGCCCATTTGCTGACAGTCTCGCATCCTGGCTCGCATAGTGAGGCCACGTGGATCCCCTGGGAGAGCCTGTCACTCCTTCAAGGGGCCCCCAAGAGTACATGCGGCTCCTTTCTTGAGCTTCTGGCCAGCAAAAGGCAGCCTGCTTGTTTCTTGAAGGTCTGAAATTGAAGGAGTTTCACTCCCCCCCCTCCCCCGAGTGCCTCCACACTGGGAAAACAACCTAAATATAAGATGGAGTCTAGATACAGGCCTGGCCAATAAAGCCATCTGTGTGAGTGAGGTGGTCGACAATGAGCACCACCCCTCACAGCACCTGCAGACCACCTGTCTTCTGAGCACTTGGAAGGTGACTCGTCCAACTATAGAGCTGAAATTTTAATTTTATTTAATTGTAATTGAAATTTCATTAGCCACATGTAGCTAGTGGCTAGCATACTGGAAAAGGCCGGCAGAGGTTAAAAGTGGAGAGAGGAGAGACGCACATCCTTCTGTCTTCCTCAGTTTCCCTCAATAAATGCATCTACTCCCACAACCTCAAACATCTTTGTATACCTTTTTAAATTTAAATATCCAACCCAGCCACTTGTTTTTTTAATACATTTTTAAAAAAAATTTATTTATTGATTCTTTTTTTTTTTTTTTGGTACTGGGGATTGAACTTGGGGGCACTCGACCACTGAGCCACATCCCCAGCCCTATTTTGTGTTTTATGGAGAGACAGGGTCTCGCTGAGTTGCTTAGTGCCTCACCGTTGCTGAGGCTGGCTTTGAACTTGCCATCCTCCTGTCTCAGCCTCCCAGAGTGCTGGGATTACAGGCGTGTGCCATCGTACCTGGTTCCAGGTATATCTTCTCTCCCACAGCAGTACCACACACCTGGTGGTACCCGGGCTCCTCCCTCCGCATTTCCACCCCCACATCCAATGTCCCTGGGCTGGCTGTGTGCCTCCCTCCATTCTTTCCTCCCTGCTCCCTTCTATTGCATGGCTTCCACGCCTGCCCAGATGATTCACCCCTTGCTTGGAGATGACTTGGCCATATTCGTCTTCCCATCTCCACTCTGGTCCTGGTCCAATTTGGTCTCCCTCTGCAACCAGAAGGAGCCTCAGATCACATGGAGTCAGCACCTGCTTGCTAGGGTCCCACTGTGCTGGGGACAAAGCTCCCCTCCACTGCACACTTCCACGCCCTGAGCCCATGACTTCCACCTGCTCCTTGCTCCCACAACTCCAAATCTCTCCAGTTTTCTTTTCTCCAGTGACACTAAGTTTGCCTTCACCTGGATTGTCCCCTCAGAGCATCCTCTTTCATCCCTTGTGTTCAATGAACTCCTGAGCATCCTATAGGCCTGGGCTTTCAAGTCACCTGCCTTGAGTTCCTGTCCTTACAGGTAGGTGCCTTACCATGGCTGCTTGGCCTCTGTGACCCTCTGCTGTCCGTGCTGGCTTATGAGCCTGCGAGGACAGCTCCTTTGCTAAGTTGTCAGTATGCCTCAGTGTCAGCGAGTATGGCAGTGTCCCTGCAAAGCAGGTGAGAGCCCCAGAGAAGATTCCAACACTGGCTCTGCCCCCTCTAAAGCGCACTTTCCTTGGCCACAATTGCCAGGATTGGATGAGGTTGTTCATCTTGATTGCTGATAAAACAGCACATAGCAGGCACTCAATTAATGCTAGGTGTGATCAGGCACTGAATGAGCACTTACAGAAGGACCTCAGAGGCCACCACGCTGCAGTGACGTTTTCTAGTTCATGTATGTGTTGACTTGTGTCCCCTGCCTCCCTTGCTCCCATGGGAGCCCTAGAGCCTCGTTCACTGCCTATCCCTGACATGCAGAATTGTGCTTGGCCTTTAATACCACCCCAGGGACTAGCTGGGAGACAGTGTGGCCAGCATTGCAAGAGAAGTAAAAACATGGTGCCCGGAGAGCACAGGAGGGTGTGGAGGCTCCAAGCCGAGGCCTGGGGGAGTCTCTCAGGGAATGATTCCTGGAGGGAGGAAGCCTTGCTCCAGGATCTGGGGCATACGATGGTACCTGTGGCTGGCCAGCGTGGGAAGAGTGCCCCAGGTGGAGGCTGGAGTGGGCACAATGACAGGGAAGTGGAGCCATTAGCACAGAGGAGGGCAAGAGCATGGAGGACAGGAAGCCACAGAACAGGAGGCTGCAAAGGGAAGCAGGGCCGACTGTGCAAGACCTGGCTCAAGGAATTAGTGCACCAGGAGGCCACCGGGGATCCCAAGACAGGGAGGGGCAGGATGGTACAGATGGACTGGACTTAGAATTTTCAACTTCACAATGGTGAGAAAGTGGTCCATGTTCCCTAGACGCCATGCTTAGAATTTTGAACTTGGATCTTTCCTGGGACTAGTGATATGTGGTCTGATCCTTCCCAGGGATGCTGGGCAGCGTCAGCAAACCACAGCTCCCTGCCAGCCCTGCGATCAGGAGGAGAAGCAACCACACTCCAGTGTGTTGTGCTGCTAAGCTAGGGCGCTTTGCAGCTAGGTGGGCTCAGTGCATGGACTTAACGATGGCGACAGCTTACCACACAGGTTTATCAGGATATCACCCCATCCTGCGTTGAGGAGCAAACTGTACTTTTATTTTTATTTTTACTTTTTGGTACTGGAGATTGAACTTGGGAGTGCTTAACCACTGAGCCACATCCCCAGCCCTGTGTTGCATTTTATTTAGAGACAGGGTCTCACTGAATTGCTTAGCACCTCGCTGTTGCTGAGGCTGGCTTTGAATTCACGATCCTCCTGCCTCAGCTCCTGAGCTGCTGGGATTACAGGCAGGCGCCACCACACCTGGCTTGTACTTGTATTTTAAAGAGATCCCATGTGTGATCTGAAGGCAGGGAGCACCGAAAGCCAGGCAAGAGATGGTCAGAGTGCATGGTGACAGACAGGAACGGAGAGTCCAAAGCAATTCATTCAACCATACTGCAACCAATTTGGCCAAATGGTAATATTGGAAAGGACTCCTAAGTACCCAGACACTGTTTGGGGCACTGGGAAGAAATACCACAGAGCAGGCAAAGTCCTCTGCTCCTAGAGTCAGCATGTCAGGATGGTAGACACAGCTTGGTGGCTGATTGGAGGAGGGCAGGAGGAGAGAAAGGAAGGACTCAGGATGGCTTAGACTGGAGACATCAACTTTTATCCCTATGGAAAAGACTCCATCGACCCTCCTTATCCTTTGTCCTCATTCCTCAGTCTGGCTTTCCTCACCTTTCTGCTGATGTTATTGATTTCATCTTCAGCCCATTTTCCTTTAGTCGTGTTTTTGTTTTTTAGCAGATGACTAATGTTCACGGATGACAGTAACCTTTCCTCTTAAAGATATTTCAGACATGTGAAAATGATAAGTCACTCCATGGTCTTCCTTTGGAGTGCTTCTTCTGAAGCTACCTCCCCCAGGGCGGGTGTGGCAGAGAGCAAGGTTGGGGGGCCACTGGCTGGGCCATTCTCATGGACGAGTACTGGAAGCTTGTGGGGGACCTCAGGCCGCAAAGTCTTCCCAGAATAAAGATGGATGGAGGGTAGGGGGAGGTGGGGCATATGGGAGGTCCTGAGCATTATAGGTTAATACACAGGGCTCGGAATTGCCCACAGCTCATATATATTCGCTCATATATTATTATTATGCCATTTCTAAGTGCTGAAAATGGCCATAAACAATGGCATTTTGCAAATTTAAATCCTAGTGCTGATAGAAGAATAAATCACATCTGCAGTTGAAATATTCCTTGAATGAGCTGAGCTCTGTTGATTAAAATCATAGCAATTTCAGAGATGACAGAGGGAACATGCCATCTGCAGCCAACTTTACATCTGAGTATTATCAGGAATGTCACTTCCCTGTAGGAGGCAGGAGGCTCTCTCTCTCAACTTGCTGATGGGCCCTAGGCTGCTCTATGGAGTTCTTGGCCATCCCCTGAACTTCACTAGGAAGGCCTTGTTGCACCCGGTATTTCCCACAGGGCAGCCTCTCTCGAGTGCCTGGGGATGAGCTAAAACCACTGCAGGACAAAGGAAACCTCTCTCCCTTGAACCAGTAGCACCAGTTCAACGGCACCCAGCGAAGTCAGATGGATCTGTATGAAAAGCATATGGAAGCTCGCCAGCTGGGCTGCAGTGAACTGGGTGGACATTCAGTCCTGTGGTGTCTTCAAGGGGCCCCAGGGGACAGTTCTGGCTGGAGATATACGTTGGCCTCAGTTAGAAGGAACACTGTGAGAGGTCCCGGGGATGCCTTGCCTTGAGAAGCAGCAGCAACAGGCTCAGAAGTCCGTGGAGCCTTGAACTGGCTAAGGAACCAAGAAGTCAGAGGCATGTTTGAGATGCTTAGATTCAACTGAGATTTGAATAAAAATGATGGCCAGATAGTATGAGAATAGCTTTGCCCTTGAAATTAACTAAGTTAATTGAATTGAATTAACTAAGTATACGAAGTACTAACTATAAAGAAAGACTATCTATATTCATTAAAATAGCCCAAGGAGGGGAAAGGCAAGCCACAAAGTGAGAGAAGATACTTGCAACACGTATATCCGTAATAAAAGGCCTAAAATTAAGGTTCCAGGTTAAGCACCTCCTTGAGCTTCGATGACATTGGGAGGACCTAACTGCAAATTTCCGTCCCCACTCTGCCTCAGTGGATAGGGTCCCCCAGCCAAATACCCTCCTTCTCAAGGGGCCTGGGCACATTCCTGCTCATTTCTGAGTAACAGGCTTAGTTTCCTGTCAGCCCGTGGAATCATTCGAATAAACCAACCACATCCTGCAGGGAACCAGGGTCACCCACTGTCCATTACGACAACACTGCCTCCCCCAGGCCCTGCTAGTGCATCTATCCCCAAGCGCATTCCCTGTGTGGCCCTGTGCGGTGCACAGTGTCCTCCTCTGCGTACGTGTGACTCAACCCGCTGTCAGTGTCATCTGTCCATGGTTGGGTGTCGTGTGTTCAAACATCCCCATTACCCTGGGGTGGGGTGAATAAGGGAGGCTTAAGACAATACTTCACTGAGGACTCGTGTCCAGATCATGGAAAAAGTGCCTACAAATTGTTACCAGAAGAGTCCAAAAATCCAATAGGAAAATGTCAAACACAAAATACACACAGCATAAGGATATTCAGCAAATGACAGATCACATATACTATGGTTGTCCCATAAGAAGATTATGTCTCTTCTACTGTACCTTTCTACTTTAGATATGCTTGATACATAAATATCAGTGTGTCACAACTGCCTACAGTATCCACTACAGCAACATGGCACACAGGTGTATAGCTCAGGAGCAACAGGCCGTACCATATAGCCTAGGTGTGCAGTAGGTGACATCTAATTAGTGTACTATTACTAATGTGCAGTGCACAAATTAGTCAAAGGCATGTTTGAGATGCTTAGATTAGATTATTAGTGTAGTACACTAATCCAGATGTTCACACGATGACAAGATCACTGATGCCACATCCATTAGAACGTATCCTGTCATGAAGGGATGCAGGAGTGTACTTGAACAGCTACTTTATAGACGACAACCCCCGAAGGGCCAGTGAACAGAGAAAAAGATACAGTCTCATTAGTAATGAGGAGAAAAGCAAATTAAAGCTCTATGAGTCATCTCACACACTAGATGGGTCAAACCTCAAAAGTCTGACAATACCAAGTCTGATGACCTGGAACTCTGCACCCTGCTGATGGAGAAAACCTGGACACGATTACTGTGGAAATAGTCCAGTTTGGTGAAGGGAACACCTGCCCCCGACAGGCCAGCCATTGTACAGCTGGTCAGTTCCCAGCAGGAAATGCTACTGGAGGATCACAGAAGCACTGTCCAGGAGTGCCAAGCTGGAATGGATGCAGGAACTTATGTAGCATGTCCCTAAAATGGCAGACTGCATGTAACAAGAACCAAAGACCCCTTCCACCAGACGGGAGAAGAAGGATGAATCTCACAAGCAAGGTCGAGCACAAGGAGAAACCACAGTCTATTTCCCATGATTCCACTTGAGCTAAAGGCAATATAGGCTGAACAGCCCTAATCCAAAAATCCAAAGTCTGAAACTTTTTGAGCATTGACATAATGCCACAGGCAGAAAATTCCATGCCATGAAACCTGGCTTCATGCACAAAATTATTAAAAACGGTGTATCAAATTACCTTCAGGCTACATGTACAAGGTGTATATGAAACATAAATGCCTTTATGTTCAGACTTGGGTCCCATCCCAAAGATACCTCAGTATGCAAATATTGAGGTAAACACAAATATTCTAAAAAAATCTGAAAAAAAATCCCAAAATCTAGTTCCAAGCATTTCAGATAAGAGACACTCAACTACTGCTCAGTTATAGCTTAGTGATCAATTCAAAATGATTAAATTACAAATAAAAACAAGCAAATGATTTTAAAAGTCAGGAAAACAGCTGCCTCTGGGTGGGAGTTGGGTGTGACGGAAGAGCATGTGATGTTGTGGACAGGAGCTCCTGTAGTCTCCACCCTGTTCCATTTCTTACCCTTGGTGACAGTTACCTGTGTGCTTCTGTTCACTGAGTCATTTATTTAAATACTGGACATAGGTTGTATTCACACATCTATACATATGCTATATGAAAATCAGAATGTGTAATTAAAAAAAGAACCTAGAGAACGTGACTCTTGAACTCGTGATCCACTTCAAGCTGCAGCCACACCTGTTGACACCCTGCCATGCCCAGAAAGCACCTCTGACAGAGTGGCCTGGATCAGGTGGGCTGCTCCAGCAGGTAAGGGCAGGGTGGGGAGGGAAGGGCTCAGGGATGTTTCCTGGAACGTGTGTCTCAGGGCCTTGGTCTTGCTGCCACATTACCTGGTAACCTAAACCAGGGGCTCTGTGTTCCCTTTCCTGTGAGATCTCCTTCTTGCTGGGATCCTGTCATGGGAACTGGGTCCCACTTTCTAATCTTGTGCTTTCTTCTTGCTGGAACTTTCACTTGGAGCATCAACCTTGAGGGCAAATATTTTTTAGCCTGTGGATCTTTTCAACTTTCTGAATGCTTGCCACTTACATTATTTCCTTTCGGGGAAATTGGGTTATCCATGCCCACATATCTGCTGCAACCAGACTGTTCCCCAATTCTGCCCAAGGCATATGGCTGGCTCCCCTTGAACCTCTCCTGAAAGTTTTCCATCCCAGAGGCTACCTTTAGCCCTGGGTCCTCCAGAAGCACACATCTTAGTATACACTTCTGCTTTGATTGCCTGTGTCAGTTCTAGACATCATGAAGGCCAAACGTATGAACACTACTGAATAGTTTTGACTTTATCATGAAATCACTTTCTGCTTCACACTATTTTTTTTCTTTCTTTTCTCCGTCAAACGAAAAAAGAAAGTTCTAGGGTATTTCTCAGACTTGGAAATAATTCTGGTTGCTTTTCTTTTCTTTTTTTTCCCTTTTGTGAGACAGGGTCTTGCTAAGTTGCCCAGGTTCTTGAAATTGCAATCCTCCTGACTCAGACTCCTGAGCAGATGGGATTACTGGTGTGGGCCTCTAACACAGATTTTCTGGTTGCTTTTTATTCATACATCATCAACAGGGGACCATGGGACTGGATCCTCGGTATGTCAGCCTGTGCTTGGTGTGACACTGATAGGGACTGGGGACCATGGCCCCCTGAACCCCGCCCACACTGCGTCGCAGCTGGCTATGTCTTCTCTCAATAGCCACCCCTTCATGCAGGCTGACTACCACCTGGGGGTGCCTTACTCTCTCCCTCCCTAACCACTCACCACAACTTGGGAACTTTGAACTTTATTCTCTCCTCTGAAGCATTCTGAGTAGTGACTGAGCATCAAGCTCTGGAGCTAAAGTGCCTGAGGTCAAATTGCAGCCCATCATTGGCTGGCTGTGGAGCCTTGGGTAAATTACTTTACTTCTCTGGGCCGCCCACTGTTTCCTCATCTGTGAACAGGGGTGATGATCAACTTCATGAGGTTATTGAACAGATCAGTAAGGACAGCGAATGTAATGTGGCCCTCACTCTGTGCTGGGCACTGTTCGAAGTACTTTTTACGTATTAGCACGTGGAAGCGGCTCTTCAAGGTGTCTGGTACATAGTAATTGCACAGGTATAGTGTTGGTGGCTAATGGTTGAATGGGCGGAATCTCAACAAAACTTCAAACCCTGAAGGAAGACAACCTCCTGGAGGCTTTAAAAATGCTGCACCCTCTATGGATAGGTCAAAAGCAGAATTTCTGACACCAGGAAGCCGCAGGCGCAGGGTGGAGACCTGGTGTGTGCCCTGCTCGGCCCTCACAGGCTGAGACCCCTGGGCTTCCTCACCTGTAAGGTGGAGTCAACAGAGGTCTGACTCCCAGACCAACCAGTTGCCTGCTGAGAGGACCTGGGGTGTTTCTACCCTCCAAAGCCCCTGCCCACCCACTTGCAAAGGATGATCCTGCCAAAAACTGGATCAGGAAAGCTGATTCAGTTTGAAGCAAAACTGGAGAGATGCACATCTTGGGGCTCACCTCTATGGGGGTGAGGGAGGTAAGGCTGCCTTGCTGTCTGTGTGGTAGCAGGGGTCTCTATGAAAAGACACCTAATAAGCATTCGGATGGGTCTAGCATTGACCAATTAGAGCTGGGGGTCATTTCTGGCCCTTCCAGAGGCTAGAGTTAGGAAATAATTTACAAAGGTATTCCTAAATGACTCCATAATTTCAAGTCAGAAGAATTCCCATCTTACTTTTTAAGTCCCCTCTGCCGTATATAGCAACTGGGTCATCAGATAATTACAAAGCATAAAGCAGAGCTGTGCAAATCCTGTTGACCCAAACAGCGCTCAGGGCTCTTGGCTCTCTTCCTGGGTCAGGCAGCAGGTCACGTCTGTTGTTTCAGCCAGGGTCTACCCCTGCCCAGTCATTTCCATTCAAAGGAAAACACAAGATCCCTCCAAAGAGCACTGCATCTCCCCTCCTCTCCCTAGCCATCCTCAGATGACCCCACAGAAGCCACACTGAAGATGGGGGTCGCATCTGTGTTCACGGCTTCAACCTCATCCCTATCCTCTTGGCCTGGGGAGGTGCAGCCTCACCTCAGCCTCTTTGGGGCTACGAAGGAGCAAGCCCCTTGTGGCAGCTCTTGGCCTGTCACATCCTGGTCTCAGAAATGGGCACAACACAAAGGTAAGACCCACGAGGTTAGAGTTTGGTGTGATGGGAAGGCATCTGCCTAGAGGAGTCGAAAGTGCCTTTCTGGCATGACACAGTGACCACAAGAGAGATGTGAGCGGCAGCTTTGACATGCATGTTGTGTCATTGGCAGAGACGACGGATGGGGAAGCAGCTGCTGAGGGCTGGCAGGACCCAGGACAATGTGGTACCCTGGTCCCTCAACAGAACTGAGCTTGTCACCCCAAAGCAGAGAGAAGCTGCCCATGAAGCAGGGCTGTGCTGTTCCCTGGGCAACTGTGGCAAAGAAGGGGGATCATGGCTTTCCTGGATTCCTCCTGGCCCAGGAATCTATGTAGCTGCTTCTCTCCTCGTCATATAAACTGTCCACTGTCCACCTGTGCTCAGGGGTGAGGAGGGGTTTGGTTGGGCTTGCTGGGAGAAGAGAGGAGAGAGGAGGTTCCATCCTGGTCTCTCATGTGTGACACTCCCAGTGAGCTGACATTCAAGGTCAGGTTCTGTAAGAATAAATAATGGTGTGGTAGGAAATGGGAGACGGGCCAAGAGGAACCCTCAAGGTGCATCCTCTAGGGGCCTGGTGGAAATCCCAGGGTCATTCATCCTGAGCCAGAGGCTTACGGGGGAGCCAGTAAGGACTGTGCAGAGAGGAGGAAGGGAGGGAAAGAGTGAGGAGAGACATCTATCTGTAGGCACACCCAAGCCTCCATCACCCATCCCTGGCCATCTGTCCACTCACCAAGGCCTTCTGAGACTCGGATCCGACGATGTCTTCCCAGCGTGTCTTAACTACTATTAAGTGTCACTATGCACTTGCAATCTCAGACATGTCCCCAGGGAGCCCCAAAGCATGTTCCAGTCTGAGCCATCTGTTGTCCATTCCTCCATCAGCTCTCAGTCCCCAGGTGACTCTGAGCTCTGCTAACTGCTGTGATTCTCATGCTGGTCTATTTCTGACCAGAGATAAGAACGTGGATGAACGTCCTCTACTCCGAGCCTGTCCTTGCTGAGACATGGTGCCATGCCTGCTCCAGGGAGACCCAAGCCCGTACCTGCCCTTGGTCTGCCCCTGGCACCTTGAGCTTGGCCTGGCCTGCTCCTGCAGTACCTGGGCACGCCCTAATGCCCCACGTATCTCCCCTTCTCATACCTCCATGTCCTTCTGCCCTGTACCCATACCATGTCCCATCTGAGAGCTCAATGATTCTCCAGGAAAGGAGGACCACATGCAAAGTTCACTCGAGCAGAAACTCACCGGTAAATGCCCAAGGAGAGGCGTGATACTGTCAGAGACATAGACGATGCTGCCATCTGTTGTCACTGCGATAATGAAGCCATCTAGTGCCTGTGGAAAATGCACATTTGAAAGTTCCTTAGCAATGCTTTCATGGAGGAACATGTCACTGAAGCAAAGGACCATTTTATGACGCTGGCTTTGTTCTGTAATCCTTACAGTATTTCCAAGAATCAGCTCACAGCGCTTTCCCACCTGATAACGCCACAGGGTTTATTACACAGAGTTTGCTTAGCCCAGGAAAAGTGCTCGTAAAAGCATCGCAGGCTCAGTAAAGAAGCTGACCTCTTGGTATCATAAAAGAAAATTTAGCCACGGTAACTGCTTAAGTAGTTTAATGATAGGTGCACCGTCATTCATATAATCCATTGAGCTGAATCAGAAATACCATCGTTACCATAGAAAGATGTCGGTAATGTGTACGGTCCCCATCCCCCTCTCTCTGATATCGTTTTGACTTCAGCAGTAAACATTTACTACAAGACATAAGAGGAAATAGACGCCTACAAAGGAAGTGTGCCCACTGGCCAAGGTAAACCTCTGCCCACCTTCACGGCCACAGAAGCTATGGAAGGAACCATTTGTAAAGAACATTCTCATGGCTCCTCAAGGCTGGGTAGGGATGGGGGTTTGGAAACGAAGCTGGACATGTGAGCATTTCTAAATGTTGGAAAATAGTCATTCATGTAAAAGCATCTCTTGGGTGTCTATTAAATGCCAGGCACACTGTTCTGGGTACTTGTGATCTAAAAGGTTTAACGTGGGCAATGTTTTCTTACAAAGCAGATACTTTTGCTGTTCTGTGGAGATTTGTTTAAATGTGGATGCTTATAATGCTTCTGTTAATTCATCTGAGAGTTGATGGATAAAATTCTGATGACATAATTCAGTGCAGGATGGGGTCGTGGTGCAATGGCACTTCTGAGGTGCACGTGTGAGATGCAAGAGGTGAAGAGCAAGGCCGAAGCCCACCTTCCCAGAAAACGCATCTTGGCGGGAGTAATATGTATGCACAGGTGGACTTTGACTGTTAGCCTGTCACTGTTGTTTTGCTCACTATGTCTTTGAAATATTATCTTCCCCGAGTCTGGGAGATTTTCTGCCTTGGGGAAAAAAGTGAAATATGTGCTCAGAAAGCTCTGGAAGCATTACGTATGGCTTCAACCAGATCCTCCCAGTGTGTTCCTGAAGATCTGCTTGGCCAAAAGGGCATTAACTCTTTGATGCTAGGATGGTGTGCCCCGGAGTGAGGAACCAGGAACCGGAAACAGAATATTCACTATAAGAAGGGCACCTTTGTTATGAGCCAGTGGAAGGGAGCTCTTTCCACCAGAAAAACTGACTGACTCTAGGCTCACTTGTTATTTCACACAGATGTGGGACAGACTTAAAGACCAAAAAATGTATGAAAGCACACTTCTTCAATGAATCTCATCTTTTCTGATTATATTAGTGGTTCTCAACTGGGGGTGGACACCTGGCGAGGTCTGGAGATATTTGGGGGCTGTCGTTATGGGGTGGGTGATTCTGTTGTCCAATGGGGAAGGTCAGGGATGCCACAGAGCGTCCTATAATACAAAGGACAGCTGCCATGTCAAAGAAGTATCAGGTCCCAAATGTCAATCATGCTGAGGTTGACAAATGCCCGATGAGACTTATGGGTTACTGTGAATAAAAAAGTATATCCCTGTAAGTTTTCTTTCCTCTTAGTTTTATTTTTCTAAATTGTTTTTATTTTCTTTTTAAATTTGTTAGATTAGTTTTTATTAACCTTAACTAATGTATATTTTTACATAAAAATAAAATTGCACATATTTATGCAATGTCTGATGTAATGCACCAATATACATTGTGTAACGTTTAAATCAGGTTAAACCTATCTGTCCCCTTGACATTTATTTATTAACATTTATGAATTCTTTGGGGTTTTGTTTGTTTGGTTTTTTGTGTGTTTTTATTTTTTAATCAAGGGTGTTGAACCCAGGGGTGCTTAACCACTGAGCCACATCACCAGCCTTTCTTATTTTTTATTTTGAAACAGGGTCTTGCTAAGTTGCTTAGGGCCTTGATAAATGGCTGAGGCTGGCCTTGAACTTGAGGTCCTCCTGCCTTAGCCTCCCAAGTTGCTGGGGTTACAGGCATGCACCATCATGCCTGGCTTATTAATTCTTTATGGTGAAAATATTCAAAATCATTTCTTCTAGCAGTACATCATTATTATCTATAATCACCCCACTGTGCAGTAGCACCACAGAACTTTCTCCTCTCTAACTGTAACTGTGCATCCATTAACCCACCCTTCCCCATCCTCCGTCCCTTCCACTCCCCTGAGCCTCTGGTAACCACCGTGCTACTCCTGACTCTTTGCAGATTTCCAGAAGTGAAATGCTTTTTTCAAAGGCTGGAGCCATTGTTCTTGATAACAACAGCTGGACCTTTCTGGAAAACACAGATTGGAAGGTTGGCAAAAGTAGGGGCTTCACAAAAAACGGTGGCTTTGCACAGTGAGCCCATGTCCCTCCTGAATTTGTCAAGCAAGTGGGTGTTAAAAAAGCTGAAGGTATTTATAGACGGAAGATAACTTTCATCAGCTATTGGCATTTCCCATCAAATCTATAAGAACTGCATGAGTCACTGTGTTAAGAATGTTTGTCACAGTTATGGAAGTCCCACTACTGAGACTGATTCAATGACAAGTGACTACACGGGGATGTGCACTTGTCCAGGTGAAGGTGATTTTCACAGGGACATGATGAAAAGGGCCCAGATTTTTCTACCTGAAATACTCCGGAAAGGAAGGAAATGTACCCTTTCTGCTAGCTCCTAAATCTCATGGAACATTCACTGAATTTTCAGGAGCAACCTCTGGGCTAAGAGAAGAGATTCAGCTCTTCTGAATAAAACACAGAAATACCATCAACTCCCAAATCCCTGGCCAAGAAGAGCATTCTCTCCTTTTGAGTGAACTTGCAAAGGTGCCTGGGGCCTCGGTTTTCCCAGCTCCCAGCTGCTGCGCAACCTGGGTGAGTTTTGATCTTTCAAACTTCACAACTGTGTGAGTCCTCCGGGAGCCTGGTTGTGTACCTTCTGAAAAGAAGGCAGGAGAAAAGAGGGCTTCACACCCAGAAGGCACCAGCAGGTTCTCTAGGGACACAGCAGCTTCTCTCCTAGGTTCAGTCTTCATTGAAACAAACAAACAAAAAAAACGGAGGCCGGGGATCAAGATGGCCCCACCTGGATTCCTCTTGTCTCCAAAAAAGAGGAGAGGGATGTGCATTTGGAGAGAGATCCATGCAGTGAAGAAGATGCCCACTGGGCAATGATGACATCATCCACAGGGGAGGAGGGCACTGCAGGGCCAGAGGCTCAGACCTCCAGGGAGGAGAAAGTGGAAGGCAAGAGCAGCAGGTTGGAATAGAAGCCTGACACAGTCAGAGATAAATCAGAAGCGCTAGCTGGTGGACTTCCAATTCAGAGCTGCAGTTCCTGGAGAATGCCCTCTGGTTACGCAGGCTAGATTTCAGATCGCATTCGTTCATGGAGCATGTCTTCCTTTGCATCCACTCCAGGGATGGTGTGGTCTGTACTGGGAGCAGGTACATAAAGTGCATAAAGACTACCTATCTCTTTCTAGAAATTCCTGTCTCTTTAATCTTTGTCCTGCATTCCAGACCCCCAAATGTATTCATTTTTAACTCAATACAAACCTTGTTTTCTCAAATTCTTTCCATACCTTGAAACTCACCGGAAAAAGCAAAACATTTGTGCTACAGACTCTTAAAAAGTGGCTGATGCCAGAGGGTTCTATGTTTTAACTACTTTTCCATAAGAATTAAAAGATAAATCAATGTATGTAAAGTAGCATAATGATACATTAATTCAACATTATATTTCACAAGTTGCTTTAAATTTAACATACTTAAAATGCATTGCTTCTGTAGAAAGTTCTGTATTTTCTTTAAATATAGTTCCCATGTAGAGTTAAGTATCTTTCGTTTTATGCAAATGTTCATTAATGCTTTTATATTTCATAATATTTGGACATCTTTATTCTGGCATTTTCTTATTCCAGTACTTTCTGTTTTCTGCATAGCTAATCTATGTAAATTCAAGTTTACATCAGTCTTATATAGGCACACAGATGAGATAAAGAAAGATTTATCCCAAGAAGCCACTTTCCGGAAACCCTGCCAGGAACCACGCACTGCACGTGCCCACGGACGAACTTCCTCTCGCTGAACTTGCCTGTCCTAGTTTTCCCGGGTCAAGGGCCTGGATATACCACATCTGAGGTTTTCTCTGCCCTCATGGCCATATTCATGTGTTCCCAGTCTTCTTCCTCCCGAGGTTGGAAGTCACCCACGATGCCAGGTGTTCTGTAGAGTTCCATCTCATGTGTACCGGGGACTTCCACCCATACGTAAATACACAATGTGGCAGAAGGACACTCAGCTCAGCCAGGTTTGCACAGAGAGCCCTGCAGATGAACCAGGCACCGGATCCAGGGAGAAGGAACATGGGCATCTTAGCACAGCAAGAGAGTGGGCTGGGTGGAAAGCACAGGGTCACTGTGGTTCACATCCACATGCCACCCTGGTGTCACGGAGCTCAAGTTAAAAGCATAACATTAACAGAGTACTTTTATTAGCCAAGTGTTTCTACGAAAGGAAAGACATAGAATCATTGAATTCTAGAGAAAAGACCCTCTGAGTTAAATGATAGATGTAAGATGTTGTCATCTTCCCTCTCTCCTTCCCTTCTCTCCCTACCTCCAAGCCCGCCCCCGGAACCCTGCACTTGGTGAGGGGACCCGTCCTATAGGCATGCTGGGATAGGACACAGCCATGTTCATTTTGGAAATCCTTGCTTATTTTCCCCAACTCAGTAGCCAAAACATAGATCATAACAGGCTGATCCCCAGAACAGTATCTATTTCAAGACCTCTTTCCAGGGTCAAGAATAGCTGCCTTCTTGGGGTAGAGGGTCTGATCAGGAACTAGTAGCTACAGTTTAATTTGCAACTGATTAAGCTAATTTGAACGTGCATTTCACCTCCAACATCAGCTGAGTGAATTCTTCATTACTGAGGAACGAAGGCTTCCAGTCTTGCTGAATGTCACAGATTTCCGTTTGTGCTGAGACTTCTAAAAAACACAAACACACATACACAAATAAACTTTTATGTTCATCGGCACCCAGAAGTTGGAATTCACAAATGAAACACTGTTATTTCTATGTCATTTTGTGTAAATTTCTTTATAATTTAATTTCAAGAGCAAATATAAGGAAATATGATTTTCAAGGATGGGGAACGTAGATGTAATGGGCTTAAAAACACTTCTGACCTTCTCCTTTCCCTCCAGTGAGGCTGAGGGGAAGAGCAGCCCACCCTCAGCAGGGGCGCCATGTCTGCCGCTTGCAGAGGGCACATGCCCTTGACCCTCTGGGACAAAGTGTCATTACTGAGGACTAGGATTTGGTAGTTGCCACCTACCAATGCAAGGGGACAGGGATGGTGGTCCACCTTCTTGAGCCGCTTTCTTGTGGTCAAGGCAAAGCATACAGTACAGAGAGCTGGGATTTTTAAAATTTCAAGGGTAAAAAGCACAGCTCAGTTGTAGAGCATACTTTGCGTGTGTGAAGACGTGGGTTTGATCCTCAGCACCGCAAACAAAACAGAACATCCAACAAAATAGCAGAAACAACAACAAATAACCCCCATGAATTTCTGGAAACATCTTAGGCTAATAGTAAATAACCCACTGTGTTATATAGAATATGATCGATTTTTTAGCATTGCTATTGCTGAACTATACTGGGCTACACAAATGCCCATTACTTAGTTGCTTTTAAGGCCTGAAACTATTCTTCTCAAAATCTTTTTGTCTTAATCTATTGTTTATCCATCTATCTTGCACTAAAGACATTATTCATATTTGTCAACCCACAATAACTGACTTACACTGGATTCCTTAAATATTCTAGCTTTTAAAAATATTTTTGAAAAAAATAGTTTGTTCTATTATTAAATGATCTCTGATAAGCCTATCATAGATAGCAAATGTGATACTGTATCTATTTGCTTTTCCTTCCCTTTATTCAACATCTCTTTTTTTGGGGGGTACCAAGGATTGAACTCAGGGGCACTCGAACACTGAGCCACATCCCCAGCCCTATTTTGTGTTTTATGTAGAGACAGGGTCTCACTGAGTTGCTTAGCGCCTCTCTGTTGCTGAGGCTGGCTTTGAACTCGCGATTCTCCTGCCTCAGCCTCCCAAAGTGCTGGGATTACAGGTGTGCACCACCGCCCCTGGCTTTATTCAGCATTTTGAACCAACCTTTTATTCCGCTTTATACAGCATGAAGTCTGTTTAGCAATTATCTTCTCCACTTTATATAGCATGAAGTCTCTTTAGCAATTATTTTCCCGTGTTGAGAAAAGTATAAGAACTTACGACTTATCTCATACCTCAGAGAATAAAATGAACCTGTTGAACCACTTCCTGGACAAAGCAAATCGTTCGGACAGATAATCTTGCCACTTTAAACTAGGAGAGATCTCAAAGTTTTCTCCTCTGCACTTTTTTTAACTTTTTCAGTGCTTGGGAGTGAACCAGGGCCTCATCTGCTCTGCTACTGAGCTATGCCCCAGCCCAGCACCTAGGTTTCTGGAAATCTCTCTTGCTTAGAGAGTGGGGAATGGATTCTGTCAGCTGAATGAATGAGCCTGAATGAATTCCAGCAGTTACTCATGAACAAGGAGCATGCGAGGGGCTGAGTTACACAGGGGGCTCAATACACCTTCCAGCCCTTCACTCATTCATCTGTCACTCCATGCTCCTCGTATTACCAGGCTCTGCTGGGAGATGTCTGGAAGAACAAGCTGTGGCTGTTGTCATACAAAATTGAATGTTTTTTTCTTTTAGTTTTTTTTTGGCCTTTGTGATTTTAAAGGAGCATATAAGGGCTGCTGAGAGCTTCTGGTAATCGAACACAGGAAGAAACCAGGAGAGAAAACCATGTTGGCAGTCAGGCAGTCGACAGCGCTGAGGAGGGCTGGCTTGGGAGGGGTAGTGTGCCCGGCGCCTCATAGTACTGGGCCCCATGATGAGCGAGGTGAAATGCATGCTGGGAAGCAGAGGCAAGGAGCTACACAGAAATCTCGGCCAGGATTTCTCCTAGAGTGTCAGCCAAGGCAAGGGAGAGGAGCTAAAGCTCCTGGGTCTTCCCACAAATGAATGTCGCAGTTTGAACACTTATAAGAGTTGGACCCCCAATAGGCCCACTCCCTTCTCCCCAAGACATACACTCATCTAAAAACTCTTCTAACCACTGGATCAAACAGTAGATTGAATGGAGAAGAGGCTTTCTGGAAGCCCCAATTTTATATAGACACCATTCAATGTAATGGTGAAGGGAAATAAAAAACCCTTGGCTTTGACACAAGTAATCTTCAGATCGTTCCATAAGACTGGATATTTTCTCAACACCAGCATAATCATACTGAAAGTAGCCATTTCATTCACTTTGTATCTCAACAATTTGATTATAGTCCTTGAGAGTTAAGGCTCGATTCATAGTGTATTAAAAAACATATAAATTTAGGTAAGATGCCTCAGAGCAAGTAAAAAATGTTATACTGGGAAATAAAACTCAGGGTTCTAATCATGTCTCCAGTGGCACTTAATATAACCAATACCATAAGCTGCAGGTGGTGGGCAGGATTGGCAAAGGACATGATCAAAGTGTTTCAAAGCAGAATGTAGGACAAAACCCTGGAGGTGGGGCATTTTTGTAGGAAAACATTGTGATAGACAGCCAGGTCCCCAAATTCTACTCTGGTATAACCCGCAGCGAGGGGATGCTCTCCTCCCAATGGTTGCTTGGATGCCAGAATGAGAAGTGGTACATCTTCGGGCTGTGTGTGGTCAAAGAAAAGTCTGGAATATGGGGTAGTAGCCCAACTGCTGGGGTGGATCAATATCACTCTGTCCAAGGGACATTTCTCTTTGTTCTGCAGCCCTCTTCAACCACCTCAGCCCACCCCTATCCACGAAGGCAGGGACACTGGAGATGTGAGGCATAAGGGATGGGTGTTGGGATAAAATCACATTCGATCAACTTGGGACTCACACAGGAGGAGGATGAGGTGTGAGCCAGCCTGGCTGAACCAGCATTGAGATGCAGGAGATAAGGATGTGGAGCATCCCCTGTTAATAACATAACTTAGGGTTTTCTCTTCTTATGAGAGATGGCCATTGACACAAAATCTCTACACAAAGATACATGGTTAGATTCTCAGTTCGATTTGGATCGCTTCAAAGAGAATAAATGTGCATTCCAGGATCAAGGTTTTTTCCCAAGCTGAGAAAATGGAGCTGCTTGAAATAATGATAGCAACTATCTGGACCCACTCATCTCTCTCTACTTGCCCTGTGGCCTCACTTTCACCAGAAGGCAGAGAGCATGTCTGAACCCACACTTCTCAACCTCGTCTGCGCAGTAGAATAACATGGGAAGCTTTGAAGATAATTATGCCCCGGGTCTTCCCCAGCAGTCTGCTGGCAAAAGGCTTCCCACTCCCAACAAAAATGACTGATCTGGAAGGTCTGCCCATTTCTGTGTAAATATTCCTACCAAGGCTGATTTCAACTTGATGTCCACTGGTTTGCAAAACTTGTGAAAGTTTAACAATCCTCTCTTAAACCACAAGTTGGCTTTAGCACAAAGCCAGAGTCTGATGTACTGAGCTCTGGACTCATGGGCAGGCACACTGATGAACAGCTACATGGCAGCTGTAACAGAAATCTAAGAGTCCCATACGTCACCTCTGTTGGAGAAGATGCAGAGACTGGTGTTCAAAACAGGCTCTGCAGACAGGCTGCTGGGTTTGGATTCCACATGTTACTGGCTGTCTGACTTGGATGAGTGACTTACCCTCATGTGCCTCAGTGGCTTCAACTATGCAAGGGGACTAACTCAGTGCTCTTGTGAGGCTTAGAGAGGTGACCTCCTGCAGAGCCCTTGGCACAGTGCGTGGCTGGCTCCCAGGGAACCCTGGAGAAATGCCACGATCATTCTTCTCCATCCTGTTGCATGTGCCTGTGAAGTTCAAGTCTATGTGTTTGATACAGAAGGCGACTGCATTTGTTTTTTTTTTGCTTTAAACCAAATTTTGGTCCAGTAACTCTATTTCTGCCTAAAATCTGTCGTGGATTTTTTTTCTTTCTTTTTTTCTTTCTTTTGAATATGAATGAGTCACAGAGATTAGTGAGATCCTGGAGTGATCCTGGTTGGTTGCATTTAAGAGGGAGCAGGATTTCGTCTCATGAACAAAAGTGAGACCGGACAGGCACTTCCCGTGTTAGCAGTCCGTGTTTCTGCCGACCCGTCTTTCCGGGGCCCAGATTGGACCGTTCCGTAATTCCACAGAGGACAGAGCCCAGCATGAATGTGACTCTGATGAACTTGATCCCAGCTGTCCTATTTAACAGCTGTCCTGTTTCTCAGTGGCACTGACCTAGTTTGAGTAATTTGTACAAAATATCTTGGCATCAAAACAACCTGCTATTTCACTTGGCTAAACCGTTATTTAGGAAATATAACCATTCTGATTAAATTATCAGGGCAACTGAAGATTGCTAGAACACTCCATTCTAATCCTGCTTAATTGATCTTCCCTGACTTTTAACAAAAGCAATTAACATGTTCTTTGTTTGCCCCTGGGCAGTTTTGGAAAAAAAAAAAGAAAAAACAAAGAGCGGATAGATCATCCCTGTCACATTTTTAATAGGTATATGTAATTATCAAGGAAATCATAAAAGAATAACAAGTACAGTGAGACTTTCTGATGTCCCAGCAATGCCCTCTTCCATGAAATCATCTTGTCTGACGAAAGGTTCAGCGGGAGAGGAACATTCCTTTAAGCACAGGACTGTAATTACTTCCTCAGTAATTCTGACATTTTTGACTTTATGATGTTTGGTGTCATGGTTAAGAGCAAAAAGAACTCTGCTCCCCTTGCTTGAGAAGAGCTCCAGAACCTTCTCAACTATTCTCTGACTTTTTTTGTTTTGGAGGGGGAGGGTCCTATCCAAGGTGAGTGGCAGGTAGGCGTGACCAGGAGTAAGAGGTCTACAGTAACACTAGCCGGGACACTGGGAGAACATGAGAAAGGCACACGAGTGTTGTGTACATAACATGTGATTCCATAGAATAAGATCCCAAGAGGCAAAACTGACCAATGACAGCAGAAGTTAAAACAGAGGTCACATTTGCGGAAAGGAGAAGTAGATAGCAAGGGGCAGCTACCAGAAGCGTCTCTCTCTTGGCCTTTGAGACTTGCCTGCTCCAGGGATTTCTTTCTTTCTTTTTTTTGGTACAGGAGATTGAACTCAGGGGCACTCGACCACTGAGCCACATCCCCAGCCTTATTTTGTGTTTTATGTAGAGACAGGGTCTCACTGAGTTGCTTAGCGCCTCGCCGTTGCTGAGGCTGGCCTTGAACTCGCGATCCTCCTGTCTCAGCCTCCCAAAGTGCTGGGATTACAGGCGTGCGCCACCGCGCCCAGCTGCTCCAGGGATTTCTGATGAAGATGCACTCACTGTGAATGGCAACCCCCTGGCTGGGTGCCACCCGTGAGGCTGCACTGGAATCTGTCCTCTGGCTGATAATGCAGTCTGGGAGGTGAGTCCTCTCCTAACTTACTGGTCAGGGAAGCCTGTACCTGGTAGGGGTGGCCTAGGAAGACCTGCCTGCTGAGGTCATTCCCCCCTGGAAAGGGAAAGGAGGGAAAACAATGGAGAGAAGCACAACCTTTACCATTGTGTTTCTGCAAAAACCCGATGACCTTTTCCAGCACGGTGGTCTTGTCCATTTTCCGCGTGTTGCCCGGGAGCATGGAGCTGAGCTCTTTGATGAGAACATTGAACTGGTCCCGACGTTTCTTCTCAGACTTGTTTCGAGAGGCTCTGGAAACACACAAGGCACAGGTTACCAGAACATTCCCCCTCACAAAGGCTTATGAAACAGGAGGACTGCCTATCAGATTGTCTCATCCAAAACTCCTTCGGGAAGGTCTCGAGCCACATTTCAGAGCTGAGTAATGGGGAGAGAAAAATGTTTGGCTAGACTCTTGGCTACAAAGAGAGACAGTGTTAATAATAAGTAAGCTCTGACTCACGTATAAAACCTTGCCTCACCAGCGCATGGCCACACATGGCCACTCTGGCTGCACAGAGCTCTCAGATTCAGAGGGCTGAGGGCGCACAGTTCACCTGGACGGCTGCTGCTGGAGGAATTTACTGAGAGCCGCTCCTCAGGCTCAAGCCATGTCCCCTCCAACCAGAGCACCCATCCTGGTGCCAAGTCATGCAGGGTGGCCAAATGTCCCCAGTGGGCCACCCAGGGTGTATGTCCTGGCTCCTGCCTGAAGTATCGGCATCCTGTTGGAGAGACGAGCTTGGTCCTATTGTATGTGAGTTGTGCAGACCCAGGGCCCACATATGACTGGCATTGCATGTGGCTGATGAGCTGCTACAAGCAGCAGAACAGTTTGTGAAATGACACAGAGGCAACTCAAGTGCATATTACCAAGTCGAAGGAGCTAGTCTAAAAAAGCCACATAGGGTATGATTCCAACTATATGACATTCTGGAAAAGGCAAAACTCTGACAACAGTGAAACGTTCAGTGGTTGCCATGGGTTTTAGGGATGATATGCAGAGCACAGAGGATTTTTAGGGCCGCGAAACTCCCTGGTACTACACTGCAATGGGGGGTACATGCCCTTAAACTCTTGTCCAGAATCTACCACACCAAGAGCGAATCCTCGTGTAATCAACTTTGGGTGGTTATGAAGGTGTCAATGACATTCATCAATTGTAAAATGTACCACGCCGGTGGGGGTGTTGACAGGAGAGGCCATGTGCATGCTGGGGCAGGGGACATGTGGGAACTCTTGGTGCCTTCCATTCACAAACTCCTCTAAAAGATGACATCTATTTAAATAACAGGACAGGGGCTGAGGTTGTAGCTCAGTGGTAGAGCGCTTGCCTAGCATGCGTGAGGCACTGGGTTCGATCCTCAGCACCACCTATAAATAATACATGAACAAAATAAAGATCTATCAACAACTAAAAAAATATTTAAAAAAAAATAAAATAAATAACAGGACAGTGCACTCTGGTGCACCAGATTGAAAGAGGTGACAGAGAAGTGGGCTGGTTTTGAGGGGAGGGAACCTTGTCTGAGCCACTGAGCCACCTCCGAGGAACCCTAACCTCCACAGAAATCAGAACAGGGATCAGGGCTCTGGGGCTGCTCAAAAAACAAAACAAAACAAAACAAAAAAGACATGGGAAAGGCCTTCCCTGAGGAAGCCACAGGCAGTGCTGCTTGAGAGTCTTGATCCTTAGCAACTCACTGGGAGAGCTGTCCCACCCCTCCCAGGTGTACCCCTGGGACAAACCTGTCCCAGAAAGACAGCTGACAGAGAAGCTGCGCATGGTTGTCCTGCTGACCCAGACATTGCCGGGCCTGGGGGCAAGGTTCCTAGGTGGGGACAGCTAATCCCTCACCAGCAGGTTTCCCAGACACAAGGACACATGCCAAATGTCCTTATCCTAGATGCCAGGATGGTCCTACCCACGGCTTCCTCTGCCTACAACATGCAACGTGACTTGACTTCAATACACGCTATTTACAACATGGATTCTGATGTTCATACCTGAGCCATCCTCAAAGTGCACTTTAAGAGCATGGTGTCTAGTCTTTCCTAAGGCCTTTCTCTTCTGCTGCCTTCTCCTTCCTTCCTATCTGTTCTTGGCTTTGGGATTAAGGAATTTCTATAAAGGTCTTGCACCCTGCCTATCTGTGCTCTCTCTCCCATCACAGATGGGTGGCAGGAAGATGCTGAGGTCCCTTAGTGATCATTCAGGGTAAAAGGCAGAGTGTTCAAACACAGGCGAGAGAAGAAAGGGACCTTTTCACTTTCTGAGTGACTGTCTATGCATTATAAATAATTTTTTGGCCTAGATTTTGAAGATTGACATGCAACTTCCTTAGCCAAAAAAAGCTCCTTTCCTGTCCTAGTTTGCCCATTATAAATTATTTGTGAGCCGATAACACCCAGCTCATTATTGCTCTGTTCTCTTCGTCAATGGGTGCGATGACGGCGAACACAGCCTGGCAGAGAATGCCATGAAGGCTCATATCATTAGTGACAGAAACACAAGCTCGTTTCCATCAGCCTCTGCCTGGGACACGCCGTGGCGCCCACTGGAAATCGGTCAGTGTCAGCTGGATCTGCCACTCTGAGGCAAAAGAAAGCCAGGCGCCTGGGATGACCTTGTTTCCAATAACGAGGTGGCTCACACCCAGGCACCAGGCACCGGGGCCACAGGTTGAAAGACGCTTCAACAGCTGGCCTCTGGGGATTTTTTTTTTAAGGCATTATTTTTGTTCCATAAAATTCATCCATTTGAAGTGCACAGTTGGATGAACTGGGGAAACTGTGTAACTGCCAGGAAACCAAAGATGTACAATTCCTCCATCCTAAAAAGCGGTTGCTTATTGTTTACTTCCTCCAACCACAGACACAGCATTTCACATAAATGGAAACACACAGTATGCAGTGTGCTATCTTCATTTAGCATAAATTTTTTGAGATCGATCCATATTGCTACACGTATTAATATTTCATTCCCTTTTCTGCCCACTAGTATTCCACTGTATAAATATGCTGCAACCTTTGGGCTGTTTGCAGTTTGGGGATATTAAGAGTAATGCTGTTGAGGATTTCAGAGGCAGGACTTGCTGACTCACTGGGTTAATGTATGTTTGACTTAGAACACAGTGCCACATTGTTTTACAAAGTTGGCTATATATACCCTTTTTCCCAGGTGCTACAATTACTGTCAACACTTGGGATTGTCGGATATTTTTTTTTTTTTTACTTTAGCCACTGAAGTGTTATTGTTTCTGTTTGCTTTGTTTTTGTGGTGCTGGGGCTGGAACCCAGGGTCTCACACATGCTAGCCACCAGCTCTACCGCTGAGCTGCACCCCAGGTGTAGCTGATTGTGGTCTGAATTTACCTTTTGCTGATGGCTAGTGATATTGAACATCTCTGGACATGCTTAATGGCCAATCATGTATCTCTTTTGGTGAGGTGTTTGCTCATATGTCCTGCTTTCTAATTGAGCTGTTTGGCTTATCACTGAGTTTATGAAAGAGAGACAGAAAAAAGAAAGAAAGGTGAAGGTAGGGTGTTTCTGGGTGCTAAACACACGTCCTTACAAACCTCACCCTTTGATTGATTGATTGATTGATTTTTATGAGGATCAAACTCACTGCCTCACAGATGCCAGGCAAGCAGTCCACCACTGAGCCGTAACCCCAGCCCTCACCCTTTGATCTTTGAATGTAGGGCTCATTAAGCTTCAGGTTATCTTTTCTGAAGTGTTCATCTTTGGACATCTTGGGAAGCCAGGGTTACACAGATACCATTTTCTGGGTACTTCCTAGGTAACGTCACTTCACATACAGTCACATGCTACATGACAACGTCGTGGTCAACCACAGATGAAATGGATAATGGTCTCACAAGGTTGCAAGGAGATTGAAAAATTCCTATTGCCTAGTGACATTGGAACATCACAGCCCAACACATTAGTCCTGTCTGGGGTGATGCTGGTGTAAACAAGCCTACGATTATGCACAGCACATAACACTGGATTGTGATAATAGGTGACTATTTACTGGTGTATGTATTTCCTGTGCTATACCTTTTATCATTATCACAGAGTATATTCTTCCTTATAAAAAAAATTTGCTGGAAAATAGCGTGTGGGTTACTCCAGCAGCACCTCATATACCCTCTGTTTGCTGTGCCTCTTTTTTGGGGTGGAGGGGTACCAGGGATTGAACTCAGGGGCACTCGACCACTGAGCCACATCGCCAGCCCTATTTTGTGTTTTATGTAGAGACAGGGTCTCACTGAGTTGCTTGGTGCCTCGCTGTTGCTGAGGCTGCCTTTGAACTCACGATCCTCCTGCCTCAGCCTCCTGAGCTGCTGAGATGGCAGGTGTGCACCACCGAGCCTGGCTCACTGTGTCTCTTGACTGCACTATTTCTCATGCTTGATTTAACCTCATGCTGTTTGCTCCTTGTGGCCCCAGGAGCAGAGCTCTACCACATCTATATCTGTGTAACTACATGTACGCCAACAGCTGAGGGGCACAGGAGGCTGTACCATCTAGGTGTGTGTTAGTACACTCTGTGATGTATGCACAGCAACAAAATCACCTCCTGACCCGTTTCTCAGAACTCACTTCGCTTCTGAAGTGATGCATGTCTGTATTAATTTCTTTCATCCGCAGAGCAGCCCCAGAAGGTAGGTATTATCTGCATTCCTATTTCCCTGGTAAATAAGCCAAAGCATTGGAGCTCCAGCTTCTGTGTGTGAGCTCCCGCCTCTCCCTCTTGCTCTCTGAGTCATGTGGCACCTGAGCCAGGCACCAGTGTTCTGGAAGCACAGAGCTGAGAATGGCTAATTCTGGCTGCTTGAACTTGGCTATAGCACAGAAATGAAAACACACACCCTGCAAAAAGTGGTGCTGCTCATAAATAAGATGAGGGTGTTGGTGTTCCCACCCGGGTTAGAATGCTGCAGGACACCAAGGTCCCAGTTCCTGGGACCAGGGCGTTTCCATGGCGGTCGTCACCTGTGGTATCGGTATTGCTCTTAAAAGAACATTTCTGTACTTTCTTCTGGATGAAGTGGGATTGTTCTTCCCTGTCTCTGGAAGTTAGGTGTGGATATAAGGCTCTCAGACCAGGAAACATGGGCACAAGTGGCCGGCGTCAGTGCCCAGGTAGGCACCAGGAGTCCGAATAGAACATGTCACGTGCATCTCCTTCCTGGGCAACCAGAAAGGCGAAGCCTCTCGCAGTGTGAGGAAATTTAATAGCATGGATCCTAGCAGCCCTGCGATAAACAGCTAGGGTTTGCTGAGATTTGGGGTTGTTTGTCACCATAGAACAACATAGCCTTCCTGGATGGGCAGCGTGGGGGACCAAGGCAGAAAGCCACTCTCAGGGTAGAACTCAAGAGGCCGTTCCTGCATAAAGACAGACCCAAGGAAGTGGGCGTCTGGTCACCTTCCAGCCCACATCTGGTGGTACAGGAGCTTTCGAAAAATGATTTCATTATTTTTTATTGACAAACAGTAATTAAATACATTTATGGGGCACAAGGACAGGTTTTGACGTATGTGTACAATGTGTTCAAATAAATTCAATTAATATACCCACCTCCTAACCTACCAATTTTTGCAGTGAGACATTCGAAATTTACTCTCTTAGCAATTTTGAAATAAACATTATGCTATTATTATTAACATCGTCACTGTGCTACGTACTAGGTTGCAGAGACTGATTCCTCCTAACTGAAACTCCATCTCTTTTGACTAATATCTCCTCATCTCACGCCCCCAAATGGATATCATTTGTCCCCCAGTGGCTCATGGGCTAGAAGCCTGATCCCCAGTGTCATGATATCGAAGGGTGTTTGGACCTTTAAGAGGTGGGGCCTGGGGCTTGATGGATAGGTCACTGGGGGGACTAACCCAGGAAGGGATTAATGCCTTTTGTGGGAGTGGATCAGTTACCATCAGAACAGGTTGTGTAAAGTAAGTTTGGCTTTCCTATCTCGCTCTCTTTCTTCCTCTCTGATCATGTGACCTCTCTCTCCCACACGCACACACTGCTGATATGGGATGCTGTCCTCTAGGAGGCCACCATCAGAGCCTGATGCTAGTGTCATACTCTTGGACCTCCAGAATTGTTAGCCCAGTCAATGTCTTTTATTTTTAAAGTACCCAGCCTCAGGTATTTTATTATAGCAAAATGAACTAAAATATCCCCTACAGAGCCATCTTATATTTCTGACATGAAGGTTCCCCAGAACTTAATAATTAGAAAGAGGAAAGAATATCCTTTGTTCTATGTTCTTTGATTATCACTTTCTGTGCACAAGGTACTCTCAATGTGGAGGAGGCAGAAACAAATAGGTACTGGTGGCCAACTAAAGCAAGCTCAGCATCCAGAGGAAGAGATCAGAGTCACCTATCTGTAGGTCTCATCCAAGGTGCCATGTGATTCAAACTAGGTGGGAAGTTCAAACAAATGGCCAATGTAGTTCCAAAGGACAGGGAGAAGCCCTGGGATGTAGAAAAGGAAGTCTTCAGGGTGGGCCTGGCAAGCGAGGATGCCTCAAGCGGGTACTTGGGCGGGTGATAGAGAGGACAGCCCCCCAAAAATCTGGGTGGTCGTGTTTGATGGGATATGGAGACATGTAGGAAAGAAAAGTCAGAGGAGGGTGGGCAAGAAAAGTGAGATGGAGCCCAGAGCCTGCGTTAGTCAGCTTTCCATCACTTCAACAAAATACCTGAGATCACCAAATGATAAAGAAAAGAGATTTGTTGTGGTTCAGAATTTTGGAGTTTCCAGTCCATGATCAATGCTTTGGACCTGTGGCGAGGCAGCACCTAGTGGAGGGAGCATTGTCTCATAGCCAGGAAGCAGAAGAGAAAAAGGAAGGGGCTGGGGCCCCAGTGTTCCCTTCCAGGGCACCACCCCAGTGATGACTTTCTCGCACTAGGTCCTACCTCTTAAAGCTTCCAGTAGTACCACCTTGGGGACCACACCTTTAACACACGGGCCTTTGGGAGACATTCAAGATCTAACTATCGCAGAGCCTTAAGTGAGACCTCGCAATCCAGCTGGGGCCTTCGCATGAGTCTGCACAGGATGTTGCCGGATATCTGAAGGAGGAAAACTGGGCAGGGCCTCAGGAGAAATGGAAGAGGAACCCAACTCGCAGGAATTGAGAAGAGGCAGGAAGGACTGATGCAGATTCACCGCCTAAGAACACGACAGGGCACAGTGCCCAGTGTCACCACTCACTCCTGGGATCGGGGACAGTCCTAGACAGAGGAGTCTCAGTCCAATTTCCTTTGTTTAGGAAAAGTAATGCCAATGACATACCTTCAGATATTTTGTTCTTAAAGTTAACACACAGGAAACCTGACCTTTTCTTTCTGGCACAGTTTTGTATACTTTAACACGTGAATAAATTCACATAACCACCATCAAAATCAAGACAGACGGGTTCCCTCCCAAACGCCCTCAGTCCCTCTATTCCTTACACTGTGGTTAAGCTCTGTTCTATTCTCTGTCACTAAAAGGGGGATCCCAATTTTGATGGTCTGACTTGTGATTTTTCATAAGATGGTGTGAAAGCAATATAGATTATAGTGGGAGCTAATACTTCACTGAGCTTTGGATTTTGATCTTTGCCTGGCTAGTGAGATGAGGCAAGCAGCTCTGTCTTGATGCTGGTCAGTGGCGAGGCCGTCCCACGATCATGAGGAAAACAACCCACGCTCTGAAGCACACAGTGGCTAACCCTGCACGTTCAGTTGCCTGGGAGTACTGACTGCATGCATACGGTATTTCCAATTTACCCAAGGTTTATTGAAATGTAATCCATCATACGTTGAGGCACATCTGTATTCTGTTCAGGAACCTCAGATAAATACAATCATGCAGTATGCAACTTTTGGAGCTTGGTTTCTTCTAGCCTGGCTAATGCTCTTGAGATTCATCCCAGTCATTGTGTCTACCCCTCGTGTCTCCCTATTGCTAAGGAGTTTTCCAATTTTTTTTATTTTTTTGGTACTAGAGATTGAACCCACGGACGCTTGACCACTGAGCCACATCCCCAGCCCTTTTTATTTTCAAACAGGGTCTCTCTAAGTAGCTTAGGACCTCACAAGATGCTGAGGCTGGCTTTGAACTTGAGATCCTCCTTCCTCAGCCTCTCTAGTCACTGCACCAAGTCGTTTTCTATGATATGAATGTGCCACAGCTGGTTTTCCATTCACCCACTGAAGCAGGTTTGGGTTGCTGAGGTCACCAGCAATAATGAATGGAGCTGCTACAAACATTTGTGGGCAAGTTTTCAAGTGACCAAATTTTTAGTTTTCTGAAGTTAATAATCCAAGAGTAGGAAGGGTGGTTCACATGGAAACTGTATATTTAACCTTACAAGAAACTGGGATCACTTTTCTAGAGTGATCACAACAGCTGACGGCAATGTAAGATGACCCAGTGGTTGCACATGCCCAAGGGGATTTGGTATTTTCTGTACTTGACCTTCAGCTAATCTAAGAACCTCACTGGGGTTTTCTATTGTATTTCTGTGCTGGCTAGTGATGTTGCATATCTTCTCGGGGACTTTTCTGCCACCTGGATATTCTCTTTGGAGAAGCATCCACTCATATTTTTAGCTCATTTTAACATGAGGTTGCTTGTTTTCCTACAGCTGAGCTTTAAGTGTTCTTTATATATTCGGGATACAAGTCCTTTGTCAGATATGTGATTTGTCTACACTTTTTTTCCCAGACTACACCTTGCCTCTCCATTCTCTTGAGAATGTCTTTCACAGAGTAAATTTTTAATTTTGGTCAGGCCAAGTTGAGGATTTTATCTTCCCCCTATGAATTGTGTTTTTTGGTGTCAGGTCTCAGAACTCCTTGCCTAACCTCAGGCCATAAAGGTTGGTTTCTTCTAAGAATTTTAGAGTTTTATATATTTTACGTTTAGATCAATGGTCCATTTTGAGTTAAGTGTTGATTTCTATCTCACGATGAGGTTCCATTTTCTTGAATCCTTTGCCTGCATGAACATGTGGCTTCTCTATGGCCGGCTCACATGGTAGGTGGATATCTCTGCTTGATTTTCAAATATCAAAGAGTCTGGCTCTCGCTGGATGAATTCCATTTGATAGTGGCTATGATTTACTACTGTTTTCTTGAGGAATTTTGCATCTGTGTTCTTTTCTTGGACATTTTAAAAATAACATACTACTATCAGAAAGTGTCCGTGGTTTCTGGTGGGAGATCCCTGGTCTTATTTAGATTTGCCCCACGTGGCCAGTCTTGGACCCTGGAAGTTCAGATCCGAAAGTCTACGGTATGCTGCTGAAGGTCAGATCCATGTGTACGCAGCTGGGAACTCACAACCAACTCCATAAGGCTATTTGCTGGGCTCCTCTTCTGTAAGACCTGGCTGGTTCTTATTCTCAGGAGTCTCTTTTCATTCCTCTGGCCAAATACCTGGCTTTGTATTTCTTCTGCTCCAACTCTCATGTCCTACATTTACACCTTTACGTGGGGCCAAAGAAAAAGACAGAAAAAGAGGAAGAAAAGCAGCAGGGCTTCGTTCCAGCCCGTTGGAGCTACAGCTTCCCTGATTAGGGAGACAGGTTCCCCTCCTTCAGCATTTGAGGTTCCATGAGGCTCCCCACTGCTGTTGCTGCCAGAGGCTGCTCACAAGGTGTGGAGCAATGCAGAAAAGGACAGCAGCAACAAATAATGAGAAGGCAGACCAAGATGTCACCTCAATCTGAGCACCAGGAGACCCTGTTCCTGCTCTGCAGGCCAGTCCTGGAGGGCTTCTCTGGGTCCTCTCTGTCCATGCAGATACCAATTTCTGGCCCAGAGCTTCACTGAATCTAGTCTAGGTGACACTGGAGGGGAAAAATGGGTGGGGCCACTGCTGGTTTGGTGGGGCCTCAAATTCTGGTACTTCCTCAATCTGCCCCCTATTATCTATTCTTCAGGGATCTCAAGCAGCTGCTCCATGCATCTGCCCAGGTTTATAGCCACATTCAGTGTGATGGACAGGAGGACCTGGCTGAGTCCTTCTTAGCCAAATACAGAACCCCCATGTACCATTTCATATTTTCATTAAATGGGTTTGTAAAAGACCCCTAGGAATCATAATTTGGGGCACAGACTCTGCAGGTCTGGTGCAGGGGCTGTAAAGAAGTGCCCCATCCCCACCCCCACCCCGACCTCCTGCGTACCAGGGATTGAACTCAGGGGCACTCGACCACTGAGCCACACATCCCCAGCCTATTTTGTATTTTATTTAGAGACAGGGTCTCACTGAGCTGCTTAGAGCCTCACTTTTGCTGAGGCTGGCTTTGAACTTGTGCTCCTCCTGCCTCAGCCTCCCAAGCCATGGGGATTACAGGCGTGCGCCACAGTGTCCAGCATAACAAGGTCCCTCTTCAGGAAAGCATATGGGGTAAGCTGGTCAGACGTTATGGAACACTATGGGGAGCACAGTTCTGGGTGGCTCTTGCAGAATAGGACAGATGAAAGATGACCTGGGCAGGCTCTTTTCCCCTTGACATTAGCCTGTCACTCTGGTGTGGGCTGACTCTTAAAAAATATCACAAGGAAGCAACTGTGATCAGCCTTCTAGATAAGTTTCAGTTTGCTCAGTTTATAAAACTCTTGGGAGGCTTGGTCCCACGCCCTCTCAGGTGCGTACCGTTGCTTTAATACCTTAAAGTGTGGGGTGATTTATTACACAGAAACAGGGATCCCAAATAGTTAGTGCCTAAAATAAAGATGCACGGATGTCTAAGGCTCCTTCTAGATTGGGAATTCTGGCATTTCTTACCTGGGTAACTAGTTCCATATTACAGGATGAGAAGTGGGTAAGAGAGTGGGGCTAGGCCCCCCAAATCTAAGCTTCATCAACTAAGCAAACAATGTTCAGAGGAGGCTTCTCAGCACCAAGTCTGATTCTTGTTTTGCAGCGTCCACAGTGTCTGCGATGGAGGGAGTGGTTATAGAAGGGACTTCCCATTTTTTTTTTTTTGTGGCATTGAAAGATACTAAATAGGTGGTTCCAGTCACCTGCAGAGGCAAATGTGATGTACAGTGCCCAGAGGGAAATTTGAAGCATCCTCTAGATTAAGATAGTCCTGTCAGCTGGGTGCGGGGGCGCACGCCTGTAATCCTAACACTCGGGGAGGCTGAGGCAGGAGGGTTGCGAGTTCAAAGCCAGCCTCAGCAATGGTGAGGCACTAAGCAACTCAGTGAGACCCTGTCTCTACATAAAACACAAAATAGGGCTGGGGATGCGGCTCAGTGGTCGAGTGCTCCTGAGTTCAATCCCTGGTACCTCCTCCCCCCCAAAAAGATAGTCCTGTCCATGAAAGGTGAGATTTCCTGAAGAATAAATTCAACTCTATTTATCCACATTAATGAACAACTTATGAGAGAATTCCTATTCACATTGGGTGAAAATGTAGGGACAAGTATGTGAACTACACCACATATAAATAGTGACCACCTCTGGTCGGTGTAGGGAGGAATGATCTTTGTTTGCTTCTTTAAACATCTCAGTATTTTTCAAGTGTTGCTTTGGTATTTCCTTTATATAGGAAAATATACAAAAATGATAGGAATGAAGTCACTGTATTTATTACATAAGGTGATGTGGGTCAAAGAGCCTTCCAGGGGAGAGCATGAAGAATCACAAGCAGAAAGGGGCAGGACCGGGGCCAGAGAAGGTGGTTGTGTTTTCACTATTTTTTCCCCCCAGATAATTATTAATGGCAGGGTCACAGAAAACTGGATGAATTTTCATGTATTTGTAATTTCTGTCTTAGCATCTTTAATATGTTAAAGAGCCCTGAAACTCTCCAAAAGGAAGGAGTATTTAGTTCCTGGATTTGGCATTCCCCAGAATACATTTTGGGCAACTCCAAACTCAAGCAAGATCCACTAAAGGTCAGTGCAGGCCCCTTTCACGCCCAGCCAGGGCTCCCAGGACAACACCACACTCATTTCTGTAACTCAGGCAGCATCCTGCATGGGCAGGCAATGGGGTTTGGGGACACCACTAAGCCCAAAGCCCTATACAGTTGGGTGCAAGAAGATGTCACATGTGGGTGTCTGGGAAAAGAGTCTCCACATGGAGGGCAGGATGGGTCACGTTGGTGCCACCTTCATCTCAAGGAGAACTTGAGGAACACTATGTTTCTCTTGCAGAGACTTAGCAATGTGTTTGGGGGTGACTAAGAGCCTCCGAGGCTGTTCTTTTCTCCCGAGATGTAATGGGAACATCTTTACTCTTAACCACAGTTATCAGAAAATGCCTGGGTCCCAATGGGAAGCTGGCCTAATTTCATCGTGATTCTTAGTTAACGGTTACACTGGCAGCATTTAACTGGAGCATGATCCTTAGGAACTCATCCCCCAAATCCTAAAAGGAATGTTCAGCCTTTTTTAAAGAAAGCCAGCATTTCCAACATGGCAGTCTTCTGACCATCCCTCATCCATTTGCAATTTATTGAAATTATTGAAGGGGCTTTTAGTCAATGCCCTCTGCCTCAGATACCCTCAGACAAGCTCTCATTCTCCCTGAGCTAAATGTTGGCAAGTTCCTAAGCTTGCCAGACATACATTTCTCCTCTGACAACACTTCTTAGCCACCAATGGACCCCAACAGGGGAAAAGCTAAAAGCCCCAGCAGAGGGAGATGCTTTTTCCGTGCTGCTGTTTACTGGGCCACAGGAGGAATTAGCATTCTGCCTGCAAGCACAGTTCTACTTATCCCTTTGTTTGGAGAACAGAATCACTCATCTGGAAATTACAGGGTAATATAAATAAATCGCGTGTCCTGTTACCTCGCCTGTTCTTGTGATGCCTGCTGCTCCCTTTATCGCCATCCAAACAAACAAGGAGGGAGACTCAAAAATTTGTGACTGCCATTCCTCCCCACCGGCCCCCACCCCATTCAGGAGCTTATGAAGACGAACGTAAAACTCAATCTTAAGCCTAGGAAAGAAAATTCCAGAAAAAATAGCACAATACAGCACAACCCAGCTGGGAGCATCAGTGTATGCTATACAGGGCCCGGTGCTCGCCTGTGGGACCCTTGGCAAGCATGCACAGACCTGAAATCTCGCCAGTTGTCTGCAACTTTGATGACAGCCCTTTCCTTTCAGCCCTACAGAATTTATATCATAAGAAAAGATAGAAATGAAATGAGATCAGTCTCTCGTTTTAACCATGTTACTTTCTCTGAAATAGCAGTTGGCTGAGAAGACTCTGTCTATACATTTTTTTTTTTTTTTTTGGAGGGTTGGTACTGAGGATTGAACCCAGGGGCGCTTAACCACTGAGTCACATCCCCAGACCTTTTTATTTATTTTTTTATTTTGAGACAGGGTCTTGCTAAGTTGCTTAGGGCCTCGCTAAGTTGCTGAAGCTGGCCTTGAACTTGTGATCTCCTGCCTCAGCCTCCCGAGCTGCTAGGATTACAGGTGTGGGTCACCACGTGTGGCATCAGCTGACACATTTTGATAAACATCCTGCCTTTATCTAGCACAGAGCCTGTAGGATATATTTTTCCTCCTTTATTCTGGGTTTCATGAAGCCTTCCCTAACTTGCCTGAAGGCCCTTTGAGGGCAGGATAATGCTACTTTGTGTGTGTCCCCCTCTGTGGCTTCTAGTAGCTTACCACATGACTGTTAAATGCAGACAGGAAGGGCTCAGTGATTGGGTCCATATCCATAGACTTCCCTATCTCTCTCTTCTTTACCTGTGGGGACTAGAAGAAATAATCTGCTTGCAAATGGCAAACGCTATCCCTCTGGACCACATCTGCTTCTGCACAAAGGTTTTTTTGTTCATGTTTCAACTCCTCCCTCTTGCCTGAACCCTTTTGTCAGTGTTGAGACAGAGGATTAGGATCAAGAATGAAAGAGGGAGCCGCTTGTGTTTCACAACCAGCATTCTCTGTGCTGAGAACCCCAAGAATCAGCTCATCTTGCCTGACACTCTTGATTCGCAGGAACAAAAGGCTGCCCACCCTCTCTCCCTCAACCAAAGGCTGAGGGATAGGGAAATAGAACTTTCCAGCCAACTGGGGAGAGGAAGGAGATGGTGTATTCCTTTAGTACTGGTGGAAGGAGAAAGGAAACGGAAGCAGTTTCTTCTTAGCCAAGAGGTGCTCCTTTGCATTAAGAAATGGAATAAGAGCCGGGCGTGGAGGCACATGCCTGTCATCCCAATGGCTCAGGAGGCTGAGGCAGGAGGATCGCGAGTTCAAAGCCAGCCTCAGCAACAGAGAGGCGCTAAGCAACTCAGTGAGATCCTGTCTCTACATAAAACACAAAATAGGGCTGGGATGTGGCTCAGTGGTTGAGTGCTCCTGAGTTCAATCCCCGGTACCAAAAAAAAAAAGTGGAATAAGCTATATTTTACAATATTGCCAAGTTATAGACACCTGGTTTCTTTGGAAAGCAAGAATTTCTATCTGCACTTACTGTTGCTACCCTTGGTGCACCATGGGAGCAAAAGGAGCAGATTCCTTTACCGAATGTCAGAGGAACCCAGACTGTAGAAACTGGCACTCGAATTTGAATCCCAGCCTGATGCTGACTGGCTGTGTAATCCCTGAGCCTTGGGTTTCTCAACTGTAAAACGGGGCTAGTGATAGCCAACTGGGTGGCGGGTTTATAAAGACTGGAGAATTACTATGTGTTAAGTGCTCCAGGCACACGGAGTGCTCAGAAGTTGAAGCTCTTCATTGCAGCGCTGTGTGCAGGCACGAATACACAGCCAGATTTAATTCCTGCAATAGCCCTAGGAGGAAACTGCAACTGTCGTCACCCCTGTTTTATGAAAGGAGAAACTGAGGCTGAGAGATTCAACATGAGTGAGCCTGGCAGGAATCAAAGCCAAGTCTGTCTGATTCTAAGCAGGATGCATTTTGTGTGACACTACACCACTTCCTGGAAAACACACACACACACACAATTCCACATCACATCAGATTTAGAAAGACATACTCATGGCCAAAGCTCCAAATGGTGAATTGTGAACTTCACTATCCAGAGATTCCAAGTAGCTCTCAAACCTTTTCCTTCTTGACTACAAGTGATCCTATTTTTGCAGCTTACCTAAAGAAAATAACACAGACATCTGAACACACACCAGGCACTCGATCAATACCTACTGGATTCACACAGAAATTCACGGGAGAAAGTGGAACTGTGCCCTGGTTCAGAACACGTGATCGAACAACACAGACGTGCCAGGAAGTCCCCAAAGCCTGAGACGCACCTCACACAGGGCACGTTTTCTGGAGACAGTGAAGGTTTTGCTCTCAAGCTGAACTTTTCTAATCTCATCAAGAATATTGTGTGAGTGAGAATCCTCCACGTCAGGGCCTCCAGGTGGAGCCAGGGAAAGGACCTCCAGGTGGCTGCTGTAAAACCTGTATGACTAGAGGCTTTGAAATCGATCTAATCCTGGGTTCATTGGTTCTCTTCTCCCCAAGTGTTATGAAGGATACTGAGACCTTGGCCAAGAGACCTAGCTCTTAGCAGACATTCGAAACCCACTCCCCATCCCAGGACAAGGGGAGGGAGGGCCAGCAGCCTCTCTCCATGGATAAGACCTCTACAAAGCTGGTTTCCAAACAGGGATGATTTAGCGTGGGTTTCAGGCCAGCAGTGCTATGCTTTGGATGTGTCTGTCCCCTAAGTTGGAAGCTTGGTCTCTGGTAAGGTGACGTGAAGAGGTGGCAGGACCTTTAAGAGGCGGGGCCTACTTGGAAATGACAAGACTGTTCTCTTCTGGTTTCCTGGCTTATGATGTAATATCTCTGTGTCTCTGTCTCTGTTTCTCTCTCTATTGCTTCTACTGTGATGCCATCTGCTACAAGATCCTCAGCAGAGCCCAGATCATGACAGTGCCATGGCCTTGAAACCCCAGAACCACACCAGAACCTAAGCTAAATAAGCCTTTTTTCTTTTTAAAGCACCAAGCCTCAGGTATTTTGTTTTAGCAATGGAAAACTCACTGATACAGGAGATATGCCCATTGCCCAAAATGAATGGAGTTGAGAATGAAAAGAAACTGTGTTAGTCACCTTTTTATCGCTGTGACAAGTACCTGAGGCTAATCAACATAAAAGGAGGAAGGGTTTATTTTGGCTCCTGTTTTACTCCATGGTCACTTGGAACTGTTGTTTGAGCCTGTGGTGGCAGAATGCACCTCTGCAGCAGGAGCAGGCACGCGAGGCTGTTTACCTTGTGGCATCTGAGGACCAAAGACAGAAGAAAGGGCGAGAAGACCAGTATCCCCCTCAAGGGTATTCCCCCAATGACCTCACTTCCTCCCACCAGGCCCCACCTCCTAACGGTTCCACCACCTCCCAATAGTGCCACAGGCTGGCCACCTAGCCAGTAGCATGTGGGCTTTTGGGGACACTCTGGATCCAAATGCAGCAGAAACTGCATGCAATTTGATTATTTCTAGGAACTTATAGCCAAGATTTATTTCCTTCCTTCCTTCCTTCCTTCCTTCCTTCCTTCCTTCCTTCCTACCTTCCTTCCGTCTATGTTTGCTGATTTCTGAGTAATGGTAGAGCCCAAACATATTGTATCTCTCCCTGATTTAGAGGCAGGCAGTGTAGTGGAGAGGCTGGGCTGGGGCCACGGGAAGTTGCAAAGGAGATAGGAAAGGTGCTAATGGCAAATGCAACATTGCCCAGGCTCCACATAACATCAGAATGCAAGTCTTATCTGTTCCTGCCAGAGAGATGAATTTGTTTTTACACAGAGACTCTTGTGGCCTGAGGGACTAGAGCACAGAGTCATGTTAAGGAACGAGAGCAAAGCTCCACGTTCACTTCCTACCTACCACTTCCTAGAGCTTTCTGACCTCTGGAAATTGACTCCACCCTTTTGAGCCTTACTGTCCTCATCTGTAAAATGGGAACAGCAACAACACACCTCCAAGAGGACATGATGTGATAAGATAACGCATAGACTGGGACACAGATCAGCACTGTGGGCACCTGACGTACACAGGAAGTTCTCATGAATGCTGGCCACTGCTCTCCTTTCCATGATTGCTGACAAGAATAGCCCGTGAGTGTAAACTGTTGTGCACTTTCACGTCTATGTAGTGATTCATACTTCAAAAGAGCTACCTAGTGTACTTCATGGCCAGTTCCCCAAATAATCCCTGAGGAAGTCAGGACAGACTTCCTGCTGCCGGTGAGAAAACAGAGGCTTAGGATCAAGAAGAGGTTTGTTGTCGTCTCCAGCACTCTACCCATGGTCACCACTGCAGGAAACCCAAGGACAAGTACCCAGGGGAAAGAACTGGCAGCACCCAGCCTGACCACGAGACAGGGCAAGCACACACCAGTTTGGTCTGGTCTGTTCTGGTCCAGTCCATTCATTCGCTTGTTGGTGTCCAAATGGATTTTGCGACCATTGCAATGATGCTATCTGCAAGGCGCTGCTGTGGGAAGCCCTGGTTCCCAATGCCAAGTGCAGAGCCCAGGCCCAAGGGCAGAGCCCGGGGCCTATTGCTTCCGAATAAGCCAGAGAGTTGTCTGCATCCTTGTTTATTTGAATTTTTATTGCAGGAATTTTCAAACAGATGGAAAATAAGAAATAAGAGTAAAATAAGATAAAAGTGGAGATGAGTCGTGGGTTGACCTCCCAACTCCCTAGTCCTCGTCCCTTGCCAATGTCATTCCATTCATCCTGCTGACCAACGCCTCTGATCCTTAATTATAAAAAAGGAAATACTGGAGCAATTCTAAAATAATCTAGACTCCCCAGGGCCTTGCAGATTCAGATCTAGCAAGCAGCCAGGATTTGTGGTTCTTGTGGCTGCCTCCCCAAGTGACATGGATGAACAGGCCCTCTGGAGCCACCATATTGGGTGACCATTGAGGACTCCACGGTTTGCAAGCAACCAAGGGGTGAGTTCTTTGAAGGGAAATGGGCACACCCCTCAGCTACGCAGGCTCAAGGCGGGGGGGGGGGGCTGTCCCAGAGGACAGAGCAAATGATCTCAGAACAGAAAGAACTGAGGTTGGCAGGGAGAGGCTGGTCACCAGGCCTGTGATGCCAGCCTTCCCAAGAGAGGGTGTTCCGCGTTTGCACAGCTCCATTGCTGTGCCCACCACCCTGCGCCTTAGCAGTCTGCAGGGACCTCCTGATCACCCCCTTCCCCTGAACATTCCTGGTGGACAGGAAACTAGCAGAGCACACTGTGTGAAGTTGATGGTGTCCAGCCATTCTTGACCTTCAAAACGTCAGTATCATGGCTAGACCTGGTACTTAGTAGGTAGTCAATAAATGTCTCATGAAGAAATCAACACAGGGTTAGAAGAGCTCCAGCTTGGAGCAGATGCCAAGCTGGTCTTTCTCATTGACCCAACCTCAGTGCAACTCCAGCTAATAGGCAAAAGTGCACAGCAGGGCTAGATGTCCCCTGGACATTCAGTAATGATGGGTAATTTACCCAAAGCCTAGAGCCCCCCCACGATGGAGCCAGAACTTGAATCCAGGCCGGCCTAGCTCCAATCAGCCTGCCTTGCCAAGCAGCATGTATCCTGGGACAGCAGTGACCAGCGGCCTTTGAAAGAGGAGCTCAGCGATGGGGGTGACACATGGGCACACGGGAGTCAGACCAGCTGACAAGTGCCAGGCAACGAGCAGTTAAACAGGCGAGGAGCTAAGCTAGAGACCTGCTCTGAAATCACGCCAGAGGGCACTGCTGTATATCCAGGAGGGCGTCTGCGTAGACACGTGCCGTGGCTGCCTGTCATGTTGGCTCTGGTTAAAAAAGAGTCGGCAAGATCCAGACACACAGACAGACCGATGGGCCCCTGGAGGACTCCCAGGGGATGACCAGGCTTACCTCTTTGCTCTGTCTTTCTCATCTTCATCCATTAGATTTTCTATGCAGTTTTTCCTGCAAAACAAAACAAAAACCCAGGTGATGACTGCCTGCTCCTAGATCTTTCTGGTCGTCATCATTTTGGCCTTGTCTCATCTCTACGCCTGAGCCCAGCAGCTCTTGAACGTTTTGGTCCCATCATCCTTTGCGCTCTCAAAATTTACTGAGGACTCCAGAAGCTCTTGTGAATGTGGGTTGACACTGATAAATGTTTAGACATCCAAGCGCACTCGCCTTTAGACATCAGAGTCATGAAGCCATCAGGTATCCAACAGCTTCTGGAAAAGTCCACCGTACATTCAGGAGAGAATGCACATTTTTTAAAAAGCAAACCATTATTATTTCAAAATGCTTTGCCCCCAAGGGCCCCCTTAGAACTGCTGTAAAGACCCCGTGTGACAAAGCAGCATGTTCATCTCGGGCCTGAAACCTGCAAGTGCGCTCTGGTAGATGCCCTGTGATGTGAGTGACACTGTGGGACTTCCTTCGCACCTCCTCATGGGGTACCAGTCGCCCACTACATCCCAAAGGAGGGCATTATTTTTTTTTTATCAGTCCATTTGAATACCCGAGCTCTCTCACGTGAGCACAGAGGAATCTGCAGAGCCTCTCCTCTCCCAGGCCACTGGCTAGATGCCTCTCAGACTCAGTGACCTGCTTTCCTCTTCTGCCCATACAGGCCTCGGATTCCCACTTCCAGAACAAGGACCTGATGCACTTATTCCATCCCCCCATTTCCCAGAGCCCCACCTGCCTGGGGTGTTCCCCCTCCAGCCAGCACAGCCAGCAGAAACAGTCCTAGGAGTTCTTAAGACCAGAGCTTGCTGGGGGACTGCAGGCAGATGGTGGCAGTAGCTGAAAGAACACAGTGACTGAGGTAGGGGTGGGGACCACAGAGAAGCTGAATCACCCCTACCCACAATGCTTTGCTCTCAACCCAGCATCTGAAGTCAGACCGCTAAAACCCACACTTTGCAAATGCACCAGCAATTTCTCTAGAAATTTGGTTTTGGATGAGATGTTTTGTGGAGTTTTCCCTGAGATAATTTAGTGGGGTGATCTTGGTAACCAAGAGTGCAAGGGCTTGAGCCAAAGCAAGGAAGAGGAATTCTGAAGTCATGGTCTGTGTTTACAGACACGCCTCATTCAGTCAACAGTTATTTAGGAATAGACAGCAAGACATGCCATTCAGCCGTTGAGATTTGGACACAATTAAAGTGGGGTCAACACATCTACAAACAGGCCTGTGCTTAATGCTTTCCAGATGCAATCTGCTCGAAGCTTTATGACATGAAAACCATGGTGTCAACGCATTTAATGATGCCCTGCCCTTGGCCTCTGTTCCCGATCCTAAGTGCCCACAACAGAAGTGAGGACCCCACAGAGTTGCAACTGTGTCCTGCATTGGCAGCCCCTGGACAGAAAGGGCTGGACTGCCTGAGGTGTTGGGGTCCTGTTTGGGTGAGTGGGCTGGTTTACTCATAAACTAAACATCTAAAAATGACTAACAGCTATTCCTTATCAACCCCATCTTCTCTGATTTATGTCTGCTTATCCTTAAACATTTCCTGAATCCATAAAGTTTGGATGGTCCACACCCACTTCCTCTGCCTGCCTGCCCCTCCCCTGTCCCTGCCCTGATTCCTCTCACTTGACCCAGACTAGGCCCCATGAACTAGTCCCCTGTGCAAACAAAGCATCCAAGCTCTCCAGTAGCACCTGCTGCAGACGTTCCTGCTGATGTTCTTACCACTGGTCACCTCTGTTGTCCTCTGCATCTTCCACATGCGTTTCTTTTTTACTCAAAAAATCATGGTAGCCGGGCGCGGGGGCACATGCCTATAATCCCAGCGCTTTGGGAGGCCGAGACAGAGGAATTGCAAGTTCAAAGCCAGCCTAGCAACCGCGAGGCGCTAAGCAACTCAGTGAGAGCCTGTCTGTACATAAAACACAAAATAGGGCTGGGGACGTGGCTCAGTGGTCGAGTGCCCTTGAGTTCAATCCTCGGTATCAAAAAAAAAATCGTGGTGAAATGCACCTAATACAATCAACCACCTTAACCACCTGTGTTGGCACAGGTCAGGGCATCAAGTAGAGGGACATCGTTGTGCCTCTATCACTATCTCCACCTCCAGAACTCTTCGCCTTGCAAAATTCAAGCGCCATCTGTTGATTGCTAACTCCCCACCCCACCCACTCCAGCCCGGAAGCCACAGCTCTACTTTGGATGCATCTCATCGCTCAAGGTGCCTCCTACTCAGGAATCACACCGTGGTTTTCCTTTCATGACCACTTACTTCACTTAGCATAACGTCCTCAGGGCTCATCCATGTTGAAGACTTTCCTGTCCAAGGCTGGAAAACATGACCCACTAGGTTTGTGGCATCCAATCATCTGTCAGTGCGCCTGTGACTTCCCGCTTGGGCTGCTGTGAATGCTGCTGCTATGAACATGTGCACGTGTCTCCAGTACTGTATTGATTTTTGTTTGTTTTTTGCTTTGTTTTATTAGTGTGCTATATTTATGCATGATATTGGGGTTCCTTTTGGCATAAGTATACAAGCACGGAATATAATTTGTTCCAATTCAGTCCCAAGTGCTTCTCCTCCTCTCCCCTCCTCCCTCTTTCTGTTCCCCCTCCTCTCCTCTACTGGGTCTTCCTTCAATTTATTTATAGGTTTGTCAAATTAGTGCTTTATAGATCTACACAAAGGTGAAATTCACTGTGGTATATTCACGTAAGTACCCAGGACAGTTTGGTCAATGGCATTCCACCTTTCTCCCTTCTCCTGCCCTATTTTTGAGTCACTCTCTTCCTTTCTAAGATGGAGGAGCTGGAGAGAGGCCAAAGGCAAAGAGAAGAAAGGAAGCTCTCTGAGGTCGGGTTAAAGGACTAGCAGACACGTTTAGGAATAATAAACAAGTATAGAAATTCAGGCTAAAGGAATAATAGGGAAATTTATTTTAAAAATTGTTTTTGCAGGGCTGGAGAGAGAACCTAGCGCCTTGCACAGGCCCGGTGAGCACTCCATAAAGAAAAAAAAAATCATAACTACTGTTCTCAGCCATATAAAGATTTTCCAATGAGAAATTTTTTTGAACAGCTATTTTTTTTTATGAGCACAAAGTGCCAGGGAATAGAAAACGAGCTCCAATGGAGGCAGATGAGGTTCTATTTGAAGCTGAGAAAATACCTATTGATGTTATTAGTGCCCAGAGAGAAGCACGGAGGTAGCATAGGACTCTCTGCTCCAGATAACTACGTGGATTAGGCCTGTGTGAGGTGTAGGAACCAGGATTCGGGGGCAAACAGATGGCACAGGTAGGATGCTTGCAGGGGAGCTGATCTGCAAAGCTGTGAGTGGGGAGAAGGGGAAGCAGGAAGGATAGCATAGTCACCTGGGGTTGGTAACAGCAGAGCTAGGGGACAAAAGCGAAAGCGTTTCTCAAATCTGGAAGGGGACAACCTTTGATAGAGGGGACACAACCAGGAAGGGATGAAAGGGAATAAATACCCTCACCTCATCCTCCTCCATCCCATAATCAGAAAATAAAGAAAGCAGAGGGAGCCCCCATATACTGTGCCCTGTGTTTGGCTTCTATGAACCTCTTATGTTAGTACAGTTCGTTGAATTAGTATCCTGCGATGAGCCAATACGGACTGTGATTATTAAGCAAAACCCGTGCTTTCTTCCGATCTCCTCAGTGCTGACATCTGTCCTGTCTGTTCCAGGGCCCCTACATTTCCGTGCCTATCAGGCCCTCTGAGTCAGGCTCATCGCTCCGATATCCCTGTTTTTGAAAACCTCGACCATTTTGAGAGGTTTTTGTAGGATGTCCTTCAATTCTGGTCTGTCTGTCTCTCCTGGTTGGACTGAGCATATGAGATCTGGGAGGAAGACCCCTGAGGGAGAGTGCCTTCCCCTTACATCCTGGTTCCAGGGTCACCTGTTACGTGGCTGTTGACCTAAATCAACAGGACCGAGGCAGTGATACACTTATCATCAGTGGTATGTGAGTCGCTCTTACACCTCATATGCACAATACCTCTTTCTTCAACTTTCTAGGTGAAGAATCTCTAAATTTAGAGTAGTGGATCCAATTATCAATCCAAGTACACTGTTTCCCTTGGGCTTTTAGGCTTTGATACGTCATTATTGGACTTTTGTCCGATTAACAACTGGACCCATCGCCTCACCCTTAGAGGCACGTCATCTTGAAACATAGTGAGCATTTCATTAGAAAATAGAACTAGCCTGCTGTTTACGCAAAATAATTATTTCCCAACACTGCGACACCCTGGGTTTGTCTATATTCTGGTAGCACGCGAGTTCCTGTAGTTCTGTAGCAATTCTTGTTTTCGACGTAGGGCGAGCCTTTCAGGGCTGTTCTTGTCCCAGATTGCCTGAGCCATCCCAGGTCTTGCATTTCAATGCAAATTTTAGAATCAGCCTGTTCATTTCTGTGAAGATGCCTGCTATGGCTTGGATTGCCATTGTGCTGAACCTAGGGATCAATTTGGGGAAAATTATCCTATTGACGATGTTGAGGGCTCTGCACGAACACCAACAGCTCTTTCCAGACACCTCAGGTTTTAAGCTCTGTGACACGGCAGCTAAGTGTATTCATCAAAGTGCTGACTGTGCCCTCTGCGTGACTGATGTGCAGTCATTCAACAGATATTCCCTGAGTGCCAGGACAACCAGGACCCCTGTGAGCAGAGCCCCTGCTTGCATGTCACCTCTGTGGGGTAGAGGACGAGTGTGTTGGCAAGTGGGGACAAACCACAGGCATGGGAATTAATGAACATAAAGCCACCGCTTGTTCATAACTGCTATGGAGAAAAGTAAAGGAGAGCCGGGCAACAGGGAGGGACTGGGGTGGGGGCGGCTTTGGTATTTTAGAGGACACAGGGGGCCTCCCTGAAGAGATGCTATCTGAACTTTGATTAGCAGGACGTGAGGGCACCAGCCTCGAGGACACCTCTGGGAAGGCCCCTGAGCAGCAATGAGAGCACAGCAGACATGGGGCCAGGGTGGCGGGTGCAGCTGGTGCAGGGCGCATGGAGCCAGAGAAGCGGAGGGAGGTGCCTCAGGGAGACAGGGATGGGGTGACATTCCCATCCCACTCTGGGAATGAACAGAGAGGCTTTCAACAGAGGAGTGACAGACACCAGCCTGTAAGGACAGCTGTGGTTCTAAATGAACTTAAGTTCACAAAGTTTGCTGCATAGCAGACACTCAAAAAAGGCTCTCTGCTTTGATGGCCAGGGTTAGGCGTGATGGTCTTAATCCATCCATGACCCGCCCCTCATCATTCCTTAGTCATAGTAGGTGTTCAATAAATATATGGGGAATGAAGGAAGAGGGAGGTGAGGGAGGAAAGACAGGGAGAGAGAACAGCCAGGGTCCAAGCCCTACCTGAACCCCCTAAGACTGTTTGGTATTTATTCCCACAAACGTCTCCGTGAGCAGGCAATTCCAGGGAAACAGTACTTACGAACTATAGTTGAAGATACAGTTATATCCTTGTGACCAAAACTAAAGGAAAAGTGCTGTGTGTGCTGGAGCTCTTGACTAAAGGGAGAACCCACTGAGGCAGGAATGACAACCTATGTCCGATGGCTCCCTCACCAACCCTTGGCAGCTGACAAGTTCTGAAGAGGCAAGACCTCATCTTATCTCCATCCAGCGCTGCGGGTGGAGCGGCCTGGCCGCAGTTATCCTCTGTTCACATGTCAGGAAGCACCGCTTGCAGCACGGCTGCATGGCCTGGCCACAGACTTGGGCTCAGAGGACACAGTGGGCCCTGGGCAGGGTCTCCTGGAGCTGACTCAGGCAGCCCCTCTCCACCCACCCACTGCTGCTCAGGATGGATGGGTCTCCTCCCTCAGAGTCAGCCTGATTTCATTTTACTCTAACCTACTTGCTCTGTGACTTTGAGCAAGCCACTTAGACATTGGGAATCCCCATGTCCCTCAAGTGTGGCTGACACCCAGTGTGTGCAATAAGGGCCCAGCTGATGCCTGGAGCACAGACGGCCTCAAAGTGAGTCCAGTCCTTCCCACGCTGCCTCACCTGACTGTCTTACTCTTTACCTTCAGGCTGTGGTCACTAAGCCCTGTTCAGGCAGGTGACAAAGGCCTCATCCTTTCTTACTAGATGCCTTGGAGTTCCTTTCTTTTAATGTAATGCATTTTGATCTTTAAAAATTTATACATAACAACTGTGCATAGTTATGGGTACAGTGTCACGTTTTGATTCGTGTGAACCTTTTGTAATGATCAACTCAGAAATTAGCATATCCATCACCTCATAGGCTTATCATTTGTTCGTGGTAAGAGCATTCAAAACTTCTAGCTGTTTTGTGACATATAATAACTTATCGTTCAGTGCAATACAACACCAAAACTTATTCTTTCTACCTACCTATAACTTTGTACCCACTGAGTAGGTGCTCCCCACCCCTTGCCCAGCTCTGGGGATTGCAATTTTGCTCCACTTCCATGAGATGAACTCTTTTGGATTCTACATGAGTGAGATCCTATGGTACTTGTCTGTCTGTGTCTGGCTATTTCACGGAACATGACGTCTGCCATGACGTTAAGGTCCTCAAAAGAAGGTACATAACTGACAATCATTATGAAAAAATGTTCATCACTAATCTCCAGGGAATTGTAAATTAAAAACCACTATGAGATAGCACCTCACTCCAGTTAAAATGGCCACAATGAAAAGACAAAAGATAAGCGGTGGTAAGGCTGTGGGGACAGAGAAACCTCACATACTGTTGGTGGGAATGTGTGTTGGTGCAGCCATTATGGAAACCGTATGGAGGGTCTTCAAAAAATTAAAAATAGAACTACTGCATGATCCAGCAATCCCATTCCCGGGCACATATTCAAAGGAAAGAAAATTAGTATGTTGAAGACATATTTGTATTTGCATATTTATTGCAGTAGTATTCACAGTAGCCAAGATTTGAGATCGACCTCAATGTCCAACAGTGAATAAGTGGATAAAGAAAATGTGGTATATACACAACGGAGTACTATTTAGCCATAAAAGGATGAAATCCTGTCATTTGAAACACACTGATGGACCGTCTTGAACGTCAATGAATACAATCTCTGTATAGCAAGAGAGTCACCATGGGGCCAAACAGGCATGGACTCTGGGATGACACAGACTGAACATCTCAAGGAGGAGCTCCTGCACAAAGAAAGACTGTATTAAGGAGGGAGCTTTCCGCCAAGAGGCATCCAAGACAGGTGGGCCACTTGCTGTTGCCACAGGCAGGTGGGCCAGGCCCTGAAAGCAGACCAACCTGAGGATCTCACCAAGCAAGGAGCACTGAGTGGGCCCAGAGGTCCCCAGGGAGTTGGCAGAGAGCCATACCTGCTGCTGGGAGGCAGCCAGTGGGTCTGCACCCACATCTGGGAAGGGGAGAAGGCAGAGGTGGCCTGGAGTCGGTTTGCTCCAGCTCCGCCCTGCAGTGGCTCTACGTGAGCACACCCTGCCCATCTGTGACGCGGGGGGAGGGGCTCCCACACTGGTTATTATAAGAGGAAATGAGAGAATCCACGAGCAACCCATGCACAAATAAGTCACCCCAAAATTCTACTGTTAATCACCGTATCGGACAATGAGAACAAATTAAAGGGCTAGCAATAGAAACCGGTACTCGAGCCTGTAGAATGTCTTGGGGAGAAACAGGGCCATGGTTTGTATCAGTTATGAAAAATGTGTGTCCGCGTGGGGACATGCACAGGCATGGCAGAAGGACCCGTGGTGCCGTCCGGAGCAGAGTACCTTGTGAGGGATGGATGGCGATGGAGTCAACAGAGGTAGAAATGACAGAATGTCCCTTAAAGACCAGGCCCTCGGGCAAATGTCTGTTGACTTTAACGGAAGGACAAAAGTGAGCCCTGCAAATGACATCTACGTGACTCAGTGGAGCTTCCTGCCCTGAGAACTCTGGAACGTTTTTTCTCATGGCCACCTCATACACCATCAGCTGGAGCTCTGGCCCTAGGTGACTGTGTCCCACCAAAGGGCAGTGAGGGTGCTTCCTTCTGCCACATCTGCCCTGGGGCTCACAGTGAGTCAGCAGTGAACCACTGAATCAGGCGGGTGACAGGGCCCCAAAGGGTCTGGCAACTCACTCCTGGGTCTCCAGAGGAGGCTACATACAATATGCACAGACTTTATTCTACTGTTGGCTGGGCTACTTTTCTGTGAAAGGCCACCTGGCGAACATTTCAGAAGCAGACCACACAGTCTTTGTCGCATCTGCTCAACTCGGCCACTGTAGCACAAAAGCAGCCATCAGTAATATGTAAATGACTGGGTGTGACTGTGTTCCAATAAAACTTTATTTATACAATAAGGCTGTGGGCCCGAATTGGCTTCCACACAGTTTTCTGGCCCATGTTAAAGTATCAGCTGGGCCTGTGATTGTCACATGCTTGTAATCCCAGTGACTCAGGAAGCTGAGGCAGGAAGATAACAAGTTCAAAGCCAGCCTCAGCAATTATTTATGGGGCCCTAAGCAACTTAACAAGACATTGTCTCTAAATAAAAAAATAAAAAGGGCTGGGGATGTGGCTCAGTGGTTAAGTATCCCCTCGGTTCAATCCCTAGTACAAGGAAAAGGTGTCCCTCACCACCCTGCCTTCCTCCTTGGTGTTAGAGTTCGTCATACAACCCATACAGTGAAATGACTACCCTCAGCCTGTTGTATTTCAAGGCCAGTGTTTTTATGAAATAAAATCATGATGTTTTCAAACTGGCGAGAAGTGGTTTGAATTATAGGTCCCAAGCTAGCTGGAAAATCCCAGTATTCTTCCCCATCATGCTAACGAAACCTGGTGAATTGAGTTAAGAAGAGAAACAAAATACTAAAAACAAACAAGATTGTTGAAATCAAAAGAGGCCAAAGGAAGCCGGGTGCAGTGGCGCAAGCCTGTAATCCCAGCACTTTGGGAGGCTGAGACAGGAGAATCGTGAGTTCAAAGCCAGCCTCAGCAATGGCGATGCACTAAGCAACTCAGTGAGACCCTGTCTCTACATAAAACACAAAATAGGGCTGGGGATGTGGCTCGGTGGTCGAGTGCCCCTGAGTTCAATCCCCGGTACCAAAAAAAAAAAATAAAAGAGGCCAAAGGAAGTGCAGGCACCTCCCATACTGGGGCTTATTTATTACCAACCGAGGACATGCCTTTTGTCCTCCCCCTTGGCCTCCATGAGGGGACCTGAGGTGGTTGTGCATGAATGTCTGTATCTCACACACAGGAGCCTCAAAGTGATTTTTCCTTGTTATATTTAAGAAATAAAAAGGTTTTGAGAAACAGTTGCTGATGAACTGTGACACTCACTTTGTCTCCCTTTGGCACTTGGGGAAGCTAGGAAATTACTTCCACATTGTGATTCTTCCTCTCCAGGGAATGGCATTTTGGATTGCAGTGATTCATTGGCTGGGGAAAAAACAGTTTGTCTAAAGGAAATGGACAGTGAAACCCGAGAGCCGGCTGCTCCTGCAAGCCCGACGCCCCTTCCACTAAGGAACTCTGACTGCATTCTGGCTCATTCCTCAATCTGGGAAAGGCACGGGTGACAGGTCCAGGCTTAACCCTACTGGCCCACTCCAGTGCTTGTCCCATGGTGCCACAGCTCAGGGGCCTTGCTGGGGCTTCTCAGAGCTGGATTCCCAGAGAAAACCATGAGCAGACCCCTGTGGAGTTTCCGTGACATTTGGCCAATACTATCACGGTGTCTAAAATGCTGGAACCAAGGATCGATTTTATCTGCCTATTAGAACCAGGATCCGTTACACTTGTCTTTTTCCAAGGGTCTGGTGATTCATGATTCAGGGAAATGGTGACATATGCAGTGAAGGAATGGATGGAGAGTTAGAAAATGTTATTAAGTAAATTTACAATGACATTGTTTGGTCAGCAAAGCATTTCCAAAATAGAAAGAGTCATCATATCTGGCTGGCAGGGCCATTCTGATGTGACATCTTGTTCTTGCAACCTCTGACACTTATGTTCCCATCCCTTGGAATTCCTTCTAGGAGGCCCTTTATCAAGAGTTCAAACTGCTACACGGTGTCATCCTGAGTCAACTAGGCAATCTGATGGGTGACAGTGTGTGGTCAGGGTGTGGACAATAGCTGCTGAAGAAATCAGCAAGAGGGAAGAGGGGATTCATGAGTCATGCACGCAGCTGAGTTAGTCAAAGCCTTTGTTGGGAACCGCTGTGTAGCTCCCCCCAGATGAACCGAAATGACCCACAAAGTACTGCTTGGCCCGGCATCCCCCCCCATGGAACTGTTGCTCCACATAACTTTTTGGGTCTGGGAAGCATCATCCTAATTCTCCTCAAGGTTGCAAGGAAAGCTAAAGGAAAAGATGGCCTTGGAACAAGAAGTCAAATTAGCTGGGCGTGGTGGCGCACGTGATCCCAGCACTTTGGGAGGCTGAGACAGGAGAATTGCAAGTTCAAAGCCAGCCTCATGACATGAAGAAGCCGGTAGAAGACATTCAAACTTCCATTAGTTTATTCCCAAATGGATCCTGCTGGCTCTCATGGTGAGCAGTTCACATGAAATATCTCACAGTCGGATTCAACATAATTTGAAGTTCTGATATTAAACCTAAGATTCTACAGCCCAAGTGTCCAAAACTAATTTGACTTCTTTTTTTTTTGTGGTACCAGGGATTGAACTCAGAGGCACTCGACCACTGAGCCACATCCTCAGCCCTATTTTGTATTTTTTTTTTTATGTAGAGGCAGGGTCTCACTGAGTTGCTTAGGGCCTCGCTGTTGCTGAGGCTGACTTTGAACTCGCCATCCTCCTGCCTCAGCCTCCCTGAGTGCTGGGATTACAGGCGTGCACTATGCCCAGCTATTTATTCACTTTTAAAAGGTATCCGTGAAGCCAGATCCTCCTGTGTTCCTGCTGTTGGCTATTGTGTATGATTGAGCTAAAGACGGAAGAGAAAGAAAGAACAGTGTCCAAAGGCCCTGGGCATGAGGCTCTGGGGTGTGCCAGGGGCCCTAAGGTGGTCCTGGGTTGCTAGCCTCTTGCCTGCATTTTGGCTTGAGGTGCTGGTGTCACACCTGGAGTCCTGCCCTGAGCACCTGCCTGGAGCTCCTTCACGCCTCCCTCCTCTTGCATCCCCCTCAGACTTGGGTCACGGGCGTGCTCAAGCATAAGTGCATTCAGGGACAGAAACTGTCCAGGAGGTCCTGTGACTTTCCCCTTTGCTGACCCCCAGGATGAAGTCACTTTTGCCATCCCTTTCCTTTCCCACCTGTTCTTATAGCTAAAAGCAATGAAGGGCCTTGATGAGCCCTGAAGTCAGCTGAGGGCTCCCGCTGCCTCTGAGCCGGCCTGGTGGTCACAGCAATGGGGATTTGGTATCCACTGATGTTTACCTGCCTGGTGAGGCCTTTCCTCCACAGCACTGATATAACTGGACCCAAATCCACAGAGTGGGCAAATCCTGGCTGCCCTTTCCTGCCCATTTCCACCTCCTAAAAACTAGACAGTCCCAACTTCAGGATAGACAGTCTGGTAAAATTGTGCACATGAACCAAATGCATAGGAAAGAAAATAAAATGAATGTCAGGAAGCCCAAGAGTGGACAGAAAAGCCAAGGGGTAAGCTGCGGGGACCAGAGATCTATAGGGAAAAGCAGATGGGGACAACTGGTCTCCTCGAACCTCAACAGGAGGAGGGGTAAGCCACTGCCTGAGTTAGAAGAGCCATTTGATAAAGGTTAAATCTCGATGCATGTGACACCTCCCCAGGGCCCTCCACCCACAGCTTACAGTCCCCCCTAGTGAGGGGGCTACACAAGGTGGGGCTCCACATTTGCATATTCCTTCTTTGATTTCGGAATATCAAAATTCAGAGTAGCATGCAGGTATTCAGTAAGTATTTGATGAATGTTCAAGGAAGAGGAAATAAAGGGGAGAAAGGGAGAGCATGTGAATATTATGGGGATTTGAGGCCACTGGGTTCAGCAGCACAGCAAGGTAGCATTAGGGTCCCCGTCATGAGAGGGAAGCCATCTGTCATGGGACGGTCCTAAGGATGTGAAGGCATTTCTGGATGCGCCATCAGTTGTGGAATAGAGAAAGATTTCCTGCATAGAATAATGGCCTTTCCTCTTTAACCAACACCTGCCCTCCAAGCATTCCCAGAGCAAGAACAATGACTCCACTTTGTGCTTCCCAGGAACTTTCCATATATTCTTTTATGCTAGTCATCCTACCATTATGACAGGCGCTGAGATCTAGGGGAGTGAGGGCACTGTGTACTAGGAGGGCTAATGTCCCCAAGTTGATATTTCAAAACACCTGTAGACCTGGCCACATACCAAGTCTGCAGACAGATCTGACCTCTGGACAATTCAAACGGAAAAATGAGACTCAAACACGGACACAAAGAGCACCCTGGGCAGGCACCCTCCCCAAAGAAGGGGTTTCAAGTTTGCCCACCAGAAAGACTCTGTACAGAAAACCACTGGTGAAAACAGTTCACCCAGCAAACAGTGAGGGTTAGCTGTTCTAGAAATGTCTCAAGCCCAATGTCTAAGTCCTCAGCAGGACTAGAAATCTCATTTCTCAGTGTGCATTCAGATATTCGTGGTGTAAATTAAAGATATCTTAGATTTCTCTCCTTACATCTGTCACTCTTGCCCCCGGGTGAGGCTGGCGAAACTACAAAAGAAATGGGAAGTATATTTCTTCTTTTTTCCAAAGGAGACTGATAGATCTCTCTCTTTTTATAAATGTCCAACCAAGTAACCCCAATAAATGGACAATCCATGCATGAGTCAGTTCCTCCTTGGGCCCTGACTCCAAAGCTCCAGGTGGTGGCTTCAGGTTTCAAGGAGAGTTCCAGACAGGTACTCCTCAGCCAGAAGGCCCTGCCATGGCTTCAGAGGCAGAAAGCACAGACCTAGGGTTCCCTTCTTAAGACACATCATTAGGCATCCAATTCACAAGTTGGTGAAATTAACTGGAAAAAGTGTTTTTCCAGTAAGAATTCATCCTAAGGTAAGATCATGGACAGGCAGGCTGATGGGGGTCGAGAGATGCCCCTGTGCTTGGATTCTGTGCCCTAGCCACCCTGAGTGACAGGTCCTAACCCTTTAGACAGAGCAAACAGATGCACACACACTCATTCAGGAGGCCATCTGTGTGGCTCGCAGGGCCTCTTGATCTCAGGGCTCCTCTTGACAAGCCTAAGCAGGCTGGGTCTGCTGTGGGTGAACAGGAAAAGCAGGTCGGGTGACCGCTCTCCCATGGTGAGGAGCCAAAGCTGCCAGGTAAGGCCTGGCCCAGGTCCAGCTGGGGTGGCTCAGGCCAGCCTCCAGGTGGCAGACAGGGGACCCAGGTGAGAGGCAAACCCAAAGAACACCTGGCAGATAGCTCTTCAACAAACAAACAAACAAAAGATCTACACTGTCACTTTGCTTATCTTTTTTGGGGGGTGGGTATCGGGGATTGAATTCAGGGGCACTCAGCCACTGAACTACATCCTCAGCCCTGTCCTGTATTTTATTTAGAGACAGGGTCTCACTGAGTTGCTTAGTGCCTTGCTTTTGCTGAGGCTGGCTTTGAACTCGTGATCCTCCTGCTTTAGCCTCCAGAGCAACTGGGATTACAGGTTTGTGCCACGGTGACGAGCAGACACAACACATTTTTGTGGCTGTTCGTAGGACTCTTCACCTGTGTACCCTGTGAAGATGTGCATGAGTCCTGCCAGACAAGGTGGTGCTACTCCCAGTTCTCTGGCTCTGTCTGAATGACATCCTTTCCCCTCAACATCCCGCAAGGCTACGGTCATAACTGGATGCCTCCTGGGGAGATGGCGAGGACAGGGTTCTATTGGTGGCATGGGACTGGTGGGCACAGACTCTTACCAGGGAGAAGGCCACTGCCCTGTCCTGCTGGTCCTGTAATCAGCGTGGGCTGCAGCTGTCCAGATGGAGAGGTCCCCTCTCCAGACCTGGCTGGCTCAGAAATTGAAAAAAGTACAAGACACTTTTTGGGAAATTGCCCTGAGGACATCTAATGTACTGTTAGGAACTTCTGGCTGGAATCAGGTCATTGTAGGAGGGACAAGCATACATCTGAAGGCAGGTATCAGAGATCCTTCCCAGAGAAATTTCCCAACAGAGCCCAGGCCCAGGCCAAGGGGACAGAATCTGCTTAAATGCATACAGTGCAATTAAATGTTAGAGGTCTTTTTATTTTTTTCCCCCAATGCTGGACAGTGTATCCTCTCTATTTCATCTCTACAATCTCTACAGCAAATGTACAAGAAAGTTTTCTCAGTTAATATTTTAGAAACATTCAAAATTTAAAATCCCAGGGCTTTGGGAATCTTCACTCAACTTCTTTCAGGAAATGACCTTGTCTGAAAAGTTTTCTCTGGCATTTTAAAGAACTGAAGGGCAGACGATCAGTCCATCTTCCTGCCTCCTTCCTTCCGCCTCTTGTCCCTTGACTTGCTCGTGAATTTATTCAGCGGATGATAAATGGGATCCATCACTGATACGAGAGACAAGAATCTGTTGGCAAAAGGCAACGGTCCAGGAAGATCCTGTGTTCAAATTGTGACTCTCATCTAACCCGAGTTTCTCACCTTCGCAGGGTACCTATGAAACCTAAGGACACAAGGCCACTCAGGCATCTAGAATGTATGAGACATGGGGAAAAATGCTCTGGTAATTGTGTGTGTGGTTTTTTTTTTGTTGTTGTTGTTTTTTTTAAATCACAATCCAGGAACAATTCCAAAGGCATATTTAAAAATGGCTCTGCATCTAAAATCTAAATACCAAATTCTCACCCAAGATGTCAATTATCTTCATTTCTTCATCCCCAGGACTGTGAGCAGGTATCAGAAAACCTGCAAAGCAGCTCCTTAAAAATGTACCTTGCAATCCAGAAGGTTGCTGGACCAAGGAACATGGGCTCACATAAAAGTATTTTTCTGAAGAGTTGGTGGTAAACAACATTTCTACGAGCTGAATCATACTTTAAATGTGCGAGTGGCTCAGGGCCTACTAATTGGAGGAGCATGGATCCCACCCACCCTCACTAATGAGCCATCTGAGATGCAAAACTCCTTGCTGCCAATTAGTTGGCTTAGCAATGTCTCATCCACCTGGTTTCAGGCCATCAGCCGAATGCGATTTTTTTTAATACTTTGAAATTCTGGGTAAAGTGGTGGAAAATGTTTGAATTTGGGTTTTGATTTTCAATGAAAAATTTCATGTTCAGTCAAACGTATCAAAGTCGAAAGCGAGATGCTGTTCGATTTGCTACACGTTTGTCCGATCTGCTATTCAAAGCATTTAACACACATTCACTTAAGCAAGCAATTCAGTACAGGTCATATTCTTCTTTTTACATTTATTTTTGTTATACTCTTATCTTTACCTAAATAGTCATATAGTTTTCACTTTCCAGAGTATGCTAAATGATCAACTCCACGAAAACAACCATCAGAGTCTTTAGAACAAAACTAAAGAACCGTTCCAAGACCACACACACTCTTGCACATTATAAACCTAAATGAATGACTTTCCACTTTGCAAACCTGTTTGAAAGAAAAGGAAACCCACAAATAAATAAATGAGACGAAAACTGGTGTAAATAAAAATGCTTAAAATTTTCTCATTGTTTTTTTGAGGAAGAAGCTACTCATCATTCATTCATTCATTCATTCAGAATAGAAAGGTAAACTATCTTAAGGCTATTTCTCAGGAAGAGTCAAGTTTCTCTCTCTATATATGAAATGTAAATATATAGTAATACATAATATTATCTAAATGTATATATTAAAAATAGAATGGTAGTAACAGATACTAAGTACTTCCTAACTCCTTCCCTAAAAATATTTTCTGTCTACCTACATTCTGTCACTACATTACTCATTTGAGATTCTTTCTTCCTTCACATAAATTATCTATACTGCCTAGCTCTGGATTAGAAATCAAGTTCGTGTCTTTGTACGAATGATCTTATTCTGATTCCCTCTGAGGCGTGCTGTCTTTGGACCCAAGCTTAAGCTTGTGAACATACTGAGGTCATGAGGAAGCTTACATTAATAATACCAACCACGACACAAGCTTTCTTAGGCTTGACCACAACGGAGCTCTCAATAGCCTGAATCTGTGTGTGCATACGCGTCACTCGGTGACACGGTACCATTTATACCACGGCGAGACGCAGGATTCAAGGGGCAAGAAGAATTTGCCAATATCTGAGATGCCAGGTGGTACAAGGCACACACATTGCTCTTTTGATGGTTTTCCATCTCGGTTGCAGGAAAAAAAAAGGCACTGAATTTCTCTTCCACAGCTACTGCTTTCTGGTACATTCCCTTGTGGTCTCTCCTATGGCTGAAGGGAGAGAATGGGAATGGGACTTGCATTTAGACAGAGGCAGGAACTCAAGTCAAGAACAAACTCACAGAAACTTCAAATACTGAAAAAACATAGTGGTTCTACATAGAAGCAAGCAGCTTGCCAAGCACCTCATGGACCCATAGTGGATTCTGGATTTAGAAAACCCTACAATCCAGAATTGGGTTCATTCTTTCCTAAGCCCGTGCCTTTGGAGAACATTTGGGGAGCAGGATGAAAAGAGAGGGGTCCAGCTCAGCTCCCTCTGGAAGAAGAGTTGCTCCTTTCCTCTCATTTCTTTGCAGAAACTCACTCAATGCTCCAGGGCCATGTGCCTCCCTCCAGGTGCAAAAAGGAAAAACTGCTGTTTGTGTGATGCGCTTGAATCAATGGTGAGGTGGAACCAGAAGATGCTCTAGGGGTGCGCTCCATCACGGACCATCTATACGGCCTCTGGGGAGTCACCAAATATTTCTGGACTGTAGTTTCTTCCTTTGGCGGACTAAGCAGTAACCTTTGTAAAGTACAGAATACTATATGAACATGAGGTCTTGAAGGTGGTCATCTACCTCATACACTATTTGGGCAGGAATTATCTGCACTGGTGGGCACACACGCAGCATGAGGAAGGGTGTTAAGAACCCACAGACAGCAAAGCCCTGGTTACAACAAAGCACTCTCCGTCCATGACTGTGCCATGGGACAAATCAGCCACGATGCTAGCTAGCCCTTTCTCCTCTTAACAGCGGGTATGCAATTCCTTCATATCCTGGGGCATGTGGCTTCCTGTTCATGCTGTTCCCATGCATAGCTCTGTCACACCTCTCTGCAAATGGGTCAGATGACGTCCACCTCTGTGTTCGGTGTTGATGGTCTCAGTTGGGAATGACAAGACTCCGCTCAATCCACAGACCTTGCTTGTCCCATCTATGACCAAGTTTGCTGATGGTCCAGCATAAACCGAGTCACCAATGACAACACCTGGTCCTGACAGATCTCTGTCACACCTTTGTCCTGGGGTCAGTTTAAAAGGTTAATCCTTCGGCTACGGTTGGGATGTGATTTGTCTCCCAGAGGCTCAGGTACTAGAACCTTGGTCCTCGGTATGGCGATGTGAGAGATGGTGGAATCTTTAAGAGGTGGAGCCTGGAGGGAGGTGATTGGGTCCTTGGGGGCACTGCCTTTGGCAGGGATTAATGCTGGTTGGGACATTGTGCTATAGCGACAAAAAAGTCATCATTGGGGAAATTGGGTGATGGGTGCACTCAGTGTGTACCTCTGCCACTTTCATTGAATCTATATTTCAAATGAAAAGGTATTTTTGTTGTTTCGGGGTATTTGTTTGTGTTTAGAGGAAGGGGACAGCAAATATAAGTGATATACTGAGAAGAAACTCCAAGCTCCATGGGCAGGGCGTGGGTTTGCCCTCCTCTCCCAGAATTGAGTCCAGGCAAGATCCTGCAGCTCCTGGGGTGCACCAACATTCACAGGGCAGGCAGAAATCCGACCTCCCACTCTGTCTGCTTGCTTCCCACGCTGGATGCGTGGACACTGGCCGGCACAGCAAGGATGCAGAGGTCTGGACCTCTCTGTCTTATTGCCTGGCCCAGTGATGGGTCCTCCCACTTCTGGTCTTGACAAGCACTGAACATTCCATAGCCTCCAGACTTTCGAAGGGTAACTTGCCAAGCAAGTTCTGCTCCCAATTCATATTTGGGGCAAAGCTGTGTCATGGTGAGGTGTCCTATGTGAAGCGTGGTGACTGTCGGCCGCCACCAGAGCATCTGTCCCTTGTCTTGACCTTATGCTATGGTAAAGAACACAGGCTCTCAAGAAAGCTGCCAAGGCTCTGCCCTTACCACCTTTCTCTGCTTTGGATTCTCCACCCTGATCTCGTGGGGAGTCCTACTCTGTGGTGGAGCCCCTGTAAGGCAGCTGTGAACCTTTGACAAGTTCCTGCAAGAAAAGAAATCAGTTTGATGTTGGGGCCCTGTGTTCTCCCATTGCCCAGGCATGGAAGCTTTCTCTGCTCCTTCTGTCTTGGTCCCCAGAAGGCTGCAGCATAGGGCTGTCCATTTGTCCATGAGGAATCCAAAGCAGAGAGAGGTTAAGAAGGTCACATGCATGAAAATGTGTCATTGATGTTAGCTAGTAGAGCTAGTAAAAATAACATTCAAACCAAGAGTGTTGGTGTTTGGCAGGGGACCTGTGGGTCAGTCTTTTCTTCCAACCTGCAGTGTTAATAAAAAGGACAGGCTCCTCTTGCCCTCACCAAGGGCTCCTGCCCCTTTGAGATGGCTCCACTGCCACCCTGTCCCCACACTGGGGTGCCACCATCCATGGACATCCTTATCCTCACACTCACCAGTGTCTTTGGGGTGGATTCACATCCCAACCCAAGTAAGGTTGCGACTGAGAGTCAGGAAACAGGAAGTTCAGCTCTGGGTGAGCGCAGGTGTGTTAGGCACCTGAGAGGTGAAGGGCCCCCTCCATTTCCCCCTTGCTTTGTCTGTTTCCTCGTCCTCGTACATCAAATATTGACTCAGCCTGGGCTACGGGAAGGGCATTGTGGTGGGGGGTGGGAGGTGGGTGGGAAATCAAAGATAAATGAAATGGGCTCCCGGGCCTGGTGGAGGGAGCCCTGGGCCTGGTGTCACAAGAGACTGGGGATGCAGTGGGCGGGTAGAGCGAGGGAAGACCCTGTTCCTGGGCACTCTCATCCGTGGAGCAGTGACGTCTGTCACACAAGAGAAGGCAACTCCAAGTCCCTGGAAGATCCACGCAGCACTTTCCAACGCCACGTGCACACAAGTCACCCGGGGTTTGCACAAGGGTGGATTCTGAACCAGCGGGTGGGGAGGGGCTGAGATCTGCATTCCTAACCAGCTCCCTGGGTAGGAGGCTGCAGGTGCACCTCACCCCGTGAGTAGTGAGAATCTTTGACAAGTGAGGTGTCACGGGGTCACCACAATGGTGGAGGGGGACAGAGGGAGGGTAGGGATATTAAAGGCCACTTGCTTCTACCTAAAGCTAAGAGCCACTGGGAACCTTGGTCTGGATGCCAGGGCTACACACTAGACTAGAATCATGGCATCCCTGGGGTAGGCCTGAGTGCTAGTTTTTATGCTGCCCAAGGGATCCCATGTGCCCCTGAGCTTGAATGCCACCCACAACATCCATCTTGGCCCTCCTCCCCCAATCCTGTCTGTCTCTATGGGTTTGCCTTTTTTGGCTCTATCACCATATAACAAATGACTTTTTGTCACTGGATTTTCATTTAGCGCAATCTTTTCAAGGTCCATCCATATTGAAACAGATGTTGGAATTTCCTCCTTTTTAAAGGCTGAATAATATTCCATTTTATCTGTCTGTCACATTTGTTTATCCACTCAACCCTTGATGGGCACTGAGGTTGCTCCCACCTGTTGGCTATTATGAAAGGAGCTTCTACAAAAATGAGTTATCCCTTTCTGTGTGGATCTATGCTTTCCCTTCTCCTGGGTGTATACCAAGAGATGGAACTTTTGGGTCACAGGGTTTGAGCGACTGCCATACTCTGTCTTACTGTGGCTGCACCAGTTCCCATTCCCATCAGCAATGTTTGTCATTTCTCCACATTTTTATCAATGTTTTTTAGTTTCCACTAAAAAATTTTTTTTGAAGGCATCTTAGGGAGGTGGCCAGCCTCAAATATTGGGACAGAGTGATTTGTTGTCCCAGAAACCCCTCTTTTTCAGGCCAAATATCCTCATTTGCTCGCCTCCTGATTGTCAAGGACCCTCTAGACCTCCACAGTGCCGGCCAGGGGCTGTCCCCAGAGCACACCCACTTGGCCACAGACCCAGGGCCTCTCTGCCTGAGCAGCCACTAGGATCACCTTGAGCTCTTGTTCACAGGTGCCTTTGAACCTAAAAAATAGAGTGAAAACCTTTTATAAAGAATGAAGAGCCCTGTGGTGTCTCAACTGGCTTTCTAAAGACAGGTGCTCACTGTGGCTAGGCTCGCTGAGTTGGGAAGAGCTCCACAGAACTGCAGTCTTGGATTTGCAGCCGGATACCCCTGAATGGCCATCTTGGCTGTTTTAAGGAATCTTAAAGGATGAACATCCACACTGCCTTGTCTGCAGCGTCCCTGGATGTTCAATCCCGTGGGGCATTCATTCATCTTCCTGGAGGTCATTCTCATAAGTTAAAATATTGAAGATCTTGTGATTCTTTTCCCACTAAATGGAGTAGACACCCATACATTTAAAGGAAGAAAGAAAATGTGGTCCACAAAATCTCCACCACTTCAATTTTACCAACAACTACCACAGACCCAGTAAACCTTCTTCTGGGCGTACACCACCCCAAGGAGATGAAATTGCCATGTCATAATGATATCTGCACTGTTCATAATGGCTAAGCTATGGAAACAGCCCCAGGTGTCCGGATAAATGAAGAAAATGTGGCATACACACACACACACACACACACATGCACGCACACACATTGGAATATTACTCAGCTGTAAAAAAGGAGATCTGTCATTTCTTACAACATTGATGGGCAAGGAAAACATTATGCTAAGTGAAATAAAGCAGGTTCAGAAAGAAAAATATGGCATTGTCATGCTTATTTGTGGCATTGAAAAAGCCAGAATAGTGGTTCCTGGAGTAGAAGGGGGATGGGAGAAGAATGGAGAGATATAGGTCAAATGACAGAAAGTAGCAGATATCCAGAATGAGCAAGTCTCGAGATCGGATAGGCAATGTGATGATTCTGCTTAGTAAAACTGTATTGCACTAGGAAATTTTATTAGATATATAGATTTTAGCTGCTCTTGTTACACATACACCAAGGAACTATGTGAGATGATGGATATGTCATTTGCTTTACACTAGTAACTGTTTTACTGTCTCTACATATCCCACAAATAAATGTAAACCTCAAATATATACAATAAAGTATATCTGATGTATTATCAAAGAAGCAAATTATTCATGTCTATGAACAGGTGCCCAGAGACATTTTCTACTGTAACTTCATGAAAATATGTATAAAGTAGTTTGTCCTAAATAACTGATAATACTTAAAAAAAAAACACAGGAGTGAGCATCTAAAACCCAGCTTATATTTTTTGGACTTGGATAAATATCAGACAAGGACACATCATTCCCTGATAGCTGGGGACCAGCGAGAATCTACAAAATCAATACGAACAAAATTCCTGCCAAAAACAAGTGACCTTGACTCTGTAGGCAGGTGATTGAAGCAGCCCAATGTACTCTACACGGAACATCGACTGAGGTTAAATCCAGGTGCTCATTTTGAAGAACCAAACGTAACAGCCCGTTTTCTCCTTAGTCCTAAGGAGGCAGCTGTTTTGTGGCTGTGCATCTTCCTCGTTTCCTTGCCCAATGCCAGAGCAATGGACTATCGATGGTTTCCCAGGTCTCAGCTGTTTCCAAACTGCCCATTGTTTTGAGGGTGACTGGGTCTCCTCTTAATTGGGCATGAGTCTCAGGGACACTGGCTCCCTTCTCCTGGAACAGTTCTCTAGACCTTCTGCTCCCTGCCCAGCCTCCCCTCCTGTCTGGAGCCCAGTGACTGATCTGTGTACAGGCACATGCAGGGAGACTGTCCTCCGTCATGGGAAGCATGTCTGAGCTGCCACCAAAGCACCTTCTACAGATACTAGGTAACTCTGACTTGTCACTGGTTTTTGCAGTCAAGCTAGGAGTCCAGAGGGCCTACAAAGGTATGGCTTTCTGGGCTCAGCTCCACCATATGTGATGGATACATTATGAAGTCTCCAGACTGAGTGAGTGCCTAACACTTTCCATTTGGTGTTCTGGCCATATCTGGTCTTTTTTTTTTTTTACTTGGTCCCTGGTGTTGTACAAGAGTGAGGTCTCTGATAGTCTTACGAGACAGAACATGGGATAAAACCAAAAAGATTCACCCATGGAAGAGACAGCTGCCTTTCAGCAACATGACGGGGTTCTCCAAAAGGACACGCTGGGGAGAGCTGTCTGAATCAGGATGATTTCAAATGGCATTTACCACTGGACTGGAAGGATACTCACAGAGTAAGGGGGGAAAATAACATCAGCAAACACACATGAGGAGATCAGGTCTCATGACATCCATGGGACACTATCAAATGAGGAAGATCCTATGAACACCCCTGGGCTGGTGAGCCCCATTGAAGGAAGCAGAGGCTGGTCCCAGGGGGCTAATGGATCCCTGATGCTGGAGGCGGGGGCTGCGAGTGGGTGCTCCGTGGAAGCCCATCCCTCTTCTTCCTCCACTGCCTGGCTATCTTGTCTCTCCTTCCTCTGGTCACTGGGGCCACCTGCCTCTTCTCGCAGCTCCAGTTCCTCTTGGTTTGAGATTTCTGATTGCCCTCTTGTCCCCTCTCTGAAGGGAATCTGTAGGTCCCTTGTGTCACTCAAACACCAGATATGGAGCGGACAGAAACAGAACCCAGGGCCCTGTGGACCCCCCCAAAAGTAGGTCTCCCCACCGGAGGCAGCTGCCGGCTCTCGTCTAATGAAACAACAACAAAAAAGTGAGCCGTGGTAAATGTGGAGAAAGGCAAATAATTCGATCCACTGGGGCGGAATGGGATAATAGGATTTACAGCATTTTTGAGACTAAAAATAACTTAAGGGCTCTCGCTTCAGAATGACGCACCCCACAGTTTTAACCTCTCCCCCCTGCGTCCCTTCCGTGCTGACATCATGTGGCTTCAGATTTGCTTTCTGTGGTATTTGACGCCATGTGGGTGTTTTTTCCTTATTCGTCTTCCTTTCTGTTACTTCAAGGGGAAAAGAGCCCTGGGAAAGCTTTCAGGCCGCCTGCCATTGTTCTGCACTTAAGGAAAGAAGTCCATGCACTGCATCTGGGCCTCAGAGCAGGCCGACTGGCACATTCCAGAAACTTTGCCTCTTTGTTAAAAATGCCAAAGTAAACGACCTTCTGTCCACAAAGCTCACAGAAGGCAACCCTGCCCGTTCCTTTCAAGTCCCAGCAAGCTCCAAGCCAGGAGCCAGGCAGGCTATGAGTCCGGTGAGGAAGGCTGTCCTGTTTTTTTACTCCTGGAGAGGCCCAGTACCGAAGCCTTGTACTCACCCTGAAGCATTGCACATTTTAGTTGTTTATTTAAAAACTTGTGGTAAAATATGCATAAGTGAAATGAATCATCTTAAGCAAATATGTAGCAGGAGGCCATCACAGGGCACGTCCACCCTCCTCGGGTCCATGGCATAAGAGCATCCTAAATTCTAGGATAGCAGACAGACTGTGAGGAAGAACCCCAGGGTGCTGGGCATCCTTAGCTTTGACTGTGCTGCAGGGCTGAGAAAAAACTGGCAGAAGACAGAGGACTTGCTTTGTTTTTCTCTCTTTATCTACTGTTTCCTCCCTCTCTCAACCCCAGAGCCCTTTTCTTAAGTACTTCCTATTATAGGTACTCTCAGGACCAGCTGCACAGGCCATGAACACAGCAAATATCTGTGGTGTATAGCAACCATTAACAAGGGCAAGAAACAGGAAGCTAATCGCAGAGCCTGTGAGAACCATCAGCCCAGGAAGGTGTCAGGACAAAAGAGTGTGTCAACTGGGTCGGGAAACCAGAGCCACAAATAAACATGGCTCAAGAAAGGCCCTCACCAAGGTCAAATGGTCCAGTCCTGTCAGATATCAATGGATGTCAAGACCATGCAAAGGAAACCTGAGTCAGCCTCTTGAGATTGTATTCAAAAGCTAAGGGAGGAGATGGGTACCGGGTCTTCATCTAGCATTCTCCCTGTGGAAAGGAGCAGGGACATCTAGTGGTCCTATCTTTTTCACTGGTTATTTCTGCGTTAGAATGCCCAGCTGCTGGGGTGAAGCACAGACCACATCTGCACCTGGTTTAAGACCCCGTGGGGTGCTCCATCTGTGGAAAAACTAAATATAACAAACCAAACCTCGGTTACACTCTATCGAGTGCACCCTACTCTCTTCTCGACTTGCTGGACAATTAAGATTTGATTATATATTTAAAACTGCCAGCTACAAAAAGGCTTCCAGAGTGCTTCTCATCTTTCAGGTACACTGGAATGCGAACACATTTCTGTTCTTGAGTCTATGAAGCTATGGACAGTCACATGGAGGGGGACACACAGGTACAGCGCTTGGGGCAGGCAGCCTCACCTGTACCACCCAGCACACCATCCAGTCCCGCTTACAGTGCTAACCCAACCCACTCATGAACGAGCCTCACTGAATTACTATACAATCAAACATCCCATAATACCATCATTATGAAACATCTTTGCAGATGGTGTAAAAAAGTAAAATGGCATCTGAACAAAGTAAAAAGGATAGGAGGGATCACAGAAGTCTAAAGGATCATATAGCTGAGTTGGCATATATTTGGGGTGACATTTTGAGTGCATATTTCTGCTGAGCACGGTGGTGCACACCTGTAATCCCAGTGACTTGGGAGGCTGAAGCAGGAGGATCACAAGTTCAAAGCCAGCCTCAGCAACTTAGTGAGGCCCTAAGCAACACAGCAAGGCCCTGTTTCTAAATAAAAGATAAAAAGGGATGGAGATGTGGCTCCGTGGTAAAGAGCCCCTGGGTTCAATCAAGGGTACCAAAAAAAATTAGTGCATATTTCTAGACTGTGCAATCTGTGGAAAGTTTAAAAGAAAGGGGGAGCCAGGCGTGGTGGAGCGCGCCTATAATCCCAGCACTTTAGGAGACTGAGACAGAAGAATTGCGAGTTCAAAGCCAGCCTCAGCAAGAGCGAGGCACTAAGCAACTCAGTGAGACCCTGTCTCTACAGAAAACACAAAATAGGGCTGGGGATGTAGCTCAGTAGTCAAGGACCCCTGAGTTCAATCCCTGGTAGAAAGGAAAGGGAAGGAAAGGAAAGGAAAGGGAAAGGGAAAAGGAAAGGGAAAGGGAAAGGGAAAGGATACATGCATATGGTACTCTTGTGAGATTTAATATTGTTTTGAGAAAATGAGCCATACAAGCAAAATTCTTAAGACGAATATCTTCGTCGTGTATTCTCAAATAGATTTTAATTGTCATCCATCTATTTGTTCAATTTTTTCATGCACTGAGTCAGTATGTATTTGGTACTTATTAGAACATAGTCTGTAGTTGCAATGATATACAGGTGGAGAGCACAGGGTTGGCTTCCATGGACAGTCATTGTAGGATGCCACCAGAGCCCCAAGGTGGTAGAGGGCAGAGGTAAGGGATGGCTTCGTGGGGGTATATGCTGAGTCTTGGGAGAACAGAGTCAGCAGACCAGGGAACAACCCTTCCTAGGCTTCTTTTCCAATGTTTGGCTATAGAATGAGCCCTGTGGATACCACAAAGGACCACCAGGTGGAGGATGGCGGCCATGTTACTATGGACTTCTTTTAAAAAAGGAATTTACAAATAGCCCCAGCAGGAAAAGGAAGACAACATTAATAAAAATGCCTGAAAATAGTACCTGTCTTTGACTTATTTGTCTCTTACAATGACGTCTGCTTCGGTTCTTTAAATACCATGGTTACTCCTCCAGCAAAATAAAAACTTGCTACTTCAATTTCAGTTTTAAAGAGGAGAAAACACAAGGTCAAAAAGATTAAGTCATCTGTGATGTTCACGGTTAATATGGGAAGGCTCCTGGGCTCCAGGCATTTCCCCACGTTAGAGACCCTACGATCCCTTTGGTCAGATGAGAAAACTGAGGTACAGTGAGCGAAGTGACTCCCATCACAATCATCAGAGAGATGGTGGATTTCATGTGTCAATTTGAGCAGGCTAAGGGACTGGTCAAGTGTCATTGCTAAGTGTGTCAGTAAAGAAGTTTCTGGAAGAGATGAGCACTGGATTCAGTAACTCAGTAGAGATCCCTGCTCCCCAGTGCGGGAGGACGAGGGCTGGAAGAGGACAGAAGGCAGAGGAAGGGTGAATTTTCCCTCTTCTGGAGCTGGAACATCCATCTCCTGCTCTCAGATGTTGAAGCTGCTGGTTCTCAGGTGCTCAGCTGTGGTCTGGGGGCTCTGCCCTCTGTTCGCCCACATCTGGGGTGAATTATGGCTCTGAATTTCCTGGGTCTCCCACTGCAGACAGCAGATCATAGCACTCCTCAGCCTCCACATCACATGAGCTGGTGTTCATTGCCAGGTGCAATGGTGCAGGCCTGTAATCCCAACAGCTATGGAGGCTGAGGCAGGAGGATCGCGAGTTCAGAGCCAGCCTCAGCAACTTAGCGAGGCCCTAAGCAACGCAGTGAGACACTGCCTCTAAATAAAATATAAAAAAGGGCTCAGTGGCTAAATGCCCTGGGGTTCAATACCTGGGGTTCAATACCCAAATCTCTTACGTGTCCATATACCTCCTGTAGTGTCTGTTTCTCTGGACAGCCCTGCTAATGCAGCCAGTTAGTGGTATAGCAGGATTTCGCCTAAGCAGCCCGGCTCCACAGGCCGCTGTTGTGCCAGCTATAAGCAGCAGACTGACAAGCTTCCTAAACCAGACAGGCACACTTGATGGTGATTATTTCCAGAACCAATTACTTCTTCGCTGCCTAAACTACTTCTTTAAAGGGACAGTGCCTCTAGTGCCACTTGGCACTGTTTACCGAAATACTGCTTGCCCCGGTGGTTCTTGTTCTTGTGTTTTATTTCTCTATCTGCCATTTGAAATGCGTATTGGCAGAGAATGCATCAGTGGATGGAGGCATGAGACTGGCCTCCCCTCAAAGCATCTGCAACTTGACAACCTGCTCCAGGCTGGAGGGAGGCTCCTGATGGACCAAGGAGACTCTACGTGACCAAATGAAGAGAGTGCTTCCCAGGGAACACTACTAATTGTCTTTTTTTTTTTTTTGCTATTAGGGATTGAACCCAGGAGCACTTGACCACTGAGCCACATCCCCAGCCCTATTTTGTGTTTTATGTAGAGACAGGGTCTCACTGAGTTGCTTAGCGCCTCGCTGTTGCTGAGGCTGGCTTTGAACTCTTGATCCTACTGCCTCAGCCTCTGCAGCCACTGGGATTACAGGCGTGCGCCACTGCGCCAGGCTACTAGTTGTCTTTGAACCTGCAGAAATGCATTTCCAGTGTTTCATAGGGCAAATCCTAACCAGGCTGAGGACAGGAGGGAGGCCTCAGTGGCAAAGGCTGGAGCTGGGAGGCTGTAATGTGGTTAATGGGGGCTGAGCACTGAATCCAGGACGCTCTAGGCGAGAGTGAGGAGAGGTGAGCAGCCCCACACAGGCCTTTGGGGAGGGCTGGCAAACTTGTCCTACAGAAGACAGATGATATTTTTAGTTTTGTGAATCCCTGGGAAAACAGCCATATAATATAAATGGACATGGCTGTGTTCCAATAAAATTTTATTGACAAAAATAGGTTGTGGATGAAATGCAACCCACAGGCCGTAGTTTGCTGACCCCTGCTTTACAGCACAGACTCAAAAAGAAGGCAGCAGGCGGCCTGGGACTTGTGGCAGTATACCCAGACTCACTGGGAGAAGGCTTCTAGGACAGCTGTAATTCAGAAGCCCAGTCACTGATCTTGGGCCTGCATGATAAAGGACCTGACTTTCAAAGTCTAATGTGCTACCAGAGGCCACTCAACTCTATTACGGGGTGAAGGGGGAAGGTGAACTCTCCTGGGAATCATCTCTTGGAGGGCTTTGCAAGGTCAGCACCTACCACAGCCATGTCTGCTGGTGTTTGTGTTATGGCGCCTGCATAGGGATGGCGCTGGCTGGGTGTGCGTGGAACTGCAAAGGCCACGGAAGGGGAGGGGCCCTACCTATGCCTTTGCTGAGTTGAAAAGCTGAACAGAGCTATTGGTATCTGCTAGAGGCAAGATGGGGCTCCTTGTCCTTAACAGTACAGAGCACGAACTCACTACATGTGGCTCTGCCTCCAGCAAAGACCTCAGACAATCTCTTGCTGAAGTCAACTAAAAATGAAGGATAAAATAATAAAAATTATCTGAATAACTGCTGGGCTGAAGGCAAAGTAAAAGTCTGCAGAGGCCACACTGAAAGCAAAAGTAAGGGTGCTGGGAGAAAACCAGGCAGAAGGTGGCATCTCTCAGGGGAACCCTGTTGACCTCACCCTGTGATATGACGGCCGGTAGGCTGAGGCAGAAGCAGGACGCAGCTTGTTCACATAGGCAGGCTGATAGCGGAGACTTGCATCTGATAGGAGACCCCTGGATCCTAAGCAGGGCAGTAGAAAGATAGTCCCTCCCAAGCATTTGTAATTGCAAACTGGTGCAGATTTCCACTGTGCAGTTTGGAAATCCTCAGGAGATCATTTCGAGTGGTTTCAGGCAGTAGCATGCAGGTCCACAGCAGAACCAACACCAAGCCTCTTAAAAGGAGAGTGACTTTCACTCAAGATTCAAAAATATTCTCACAGATCATGTTCTCAGGAACATGAGCCCAGTCAAAATCCACAAAGGGAGCAAAGATCCCACACAGTGAGTGGGATCCCGGAGAAACAAGACCAGACTCACCAAGGAAGATCATACTTCAATTATAAAACAAGCATGCTCAATATGTTCAAAGACATAAACAGGAGGCTTGAAAGTAACAGCAAGGAATGTGGGATTATTTAAACAAATAAGACCAAGAAATTGGAAAGTTAAAGAAAAACAAAATTCTGGACTCTAAACATAAACATTTAAAATTTAAAAACTCAAGAGACTGGTTAAAATTAAGTGGAGACACAGGTGACGGGACAATTAGTAAAGTTGAAGTGAATCACAAGAAATGATCCAGATTACAGAATACAGAGACAAAAAGATAGAAAATATAAGTGAAAAGAGACACAGGAAAGTAAAGCTCAACAGGTGGCAATCTCACACGTGAAACTGGAATTCTAGTGAGGAGGATGGAATATTTAGAAGAAAAATTTCCAAAATTAATATATATAATTAATAATATAATGTAATTAATAATATAACATAATTAATATGTAATATAATAATATAATTAATACATATTATTGTATATATAATATATACAATCTTTAGGTTCACGAAGTCCAATAATCCAGGAGGAATAAAGAAAACGTATCTATTCCGAGAGTCAATCATCATGAAGCTGCAGACTACCCAAGACAAAGAGATGATCTTCAGTGTAGCCAGAGAAAAGGCTAACCAATGAAAAAGGAACAGGAACAGGATTAGCAATGGACTTCACAAGCACAACAGAAGTCAGATGAGGGAAAAATACAGATGGTTCTCATCGGACTGTCACTTGATTTAGAATTTTTGTCTTTACACGAGTGTGAGGGTTTACCATACAACTATCTCGTTTTTCACTTTTGGTATACTAGTCAATCAATTACATGAGATATTCGTATTCTTTTTTTTTTCTTTTTACAGAACAGGCTTTGTATTAAGTAATTTTGCTCAATTGCTGGCTCAGCATGTTGTGGGTAGGGTAACCAAAGCTATAATGTTCAGTAGACTTTCTATACTACGTGCATGTTTGGTTTATGGTATTTTTAACTCACAGTGAGTTTACTGAGATGTAGCCATACTATAAGTTGAAGAGCACCTGTAATAACTTCAGTATGCTACGAGAACATAACCATCATCCTAGAATTGTATACTTTACAAGAACATCTTTTAAGAATTAAGACAAAATAGATATTTGAGATGAAAAAAAGTGATTGCTCCTTACAAAATCTCACCAAAATAAATTCAAAATGACATCTTTGGGAAAAGGGAGATTATCCCGGAGAAGAATTCTGAGTGGTAAGAAGAAATGGTCAGTAAAAGGATAGTGTTTATTTTTAAAATGCTGGATAACAATAGCATGTAATTAATAATTATTCCAAGATTTTTGTAATTTTTTGGAGGGCGAAAAAATAATACTTAATCTTGTTAAGTATGCATGTTATGATACTCATTAAATAAGAGGGATAATTTTAATGATTACCCATTACAATCAGAGGCATAGAGAGTATGAGTTCAAGTTAGTAGAGGAAAAAAATGTAAGATAAATCTATAAATGATTGCCTTTAGAATAGGGCGCCTCACGTCACCAAAGAGAACAACCCCCTTTCCCCCCCAACATATATTCAGCTCCCTGGGTTGAACAAATAAACAGCAAATAAATAGTCCTGAAACTACAACATCCAAAGGCCAGTGAGAATCTAGAGAAAAATACTCAATTCTGCCTGAAATTTTGGATGACGATTTGTTACTGGTTAGAATGTCAGCAGAATCAGAGCAAAAATCTTTCTTTCATCCACAAATGTGTCAGTATCCGGCACATAACAACACACAGTAAATATTTCTGAATAATGGCATGAAAAACCAAATAAAGGTGCTACATGACTGCTTGCCTTTCCTTGTGACCCTAAATTCCTAATATTTTGTGACATATATTTTATTTGGCGAGTGAGTAATTTAGTCAGCTCCCATTCAGGTTTAGACATGAATTGCAGAAAAAGAACATTCAATGTCTGGGTTGCTTTCTGTGCTCCACACACCAGGTGGACTCTCTGAGGCTCCTGGACAATGAGGTTCCCTGACGGACCTATCTGGGCCTGCTGACAGGGGCAAAGCCTGCTGGGAAAAGCAAAAGGAGGGCGGATAAAAGAAAAAAATGAACTCAGCTCTACTTCTCTAACTTTTTTCTTACAGGGAGGGAAAGAAATCACACAGCCAACAAGTGACTCAGGAGTAGTTTGTTCATGACAAACTGTGTCGGGAGCGTCTGAGGAGAAAAGCAGATGTGTGCACTGGGTAATTGTTCTCTTTCTCCATCTCTGGTCTCAATGCCTGTCATGCTGCTGACTTCAGTTTCAATCTTTCAGCCTTCACTGAGGGGACGGCTAGGGTCTAGCAAAGGGTGTGGTCAAACCGCAGGAAAAGCTTGCAAAGAGGAAAGCAACCATCCATTCATAAAGGGCAAGGCTGAGTGGGGACATTGGTGCAGGGAAGGTGGGTCTCACTAGGCAGTCAGGCTAAGCGTTGGGTCCCAGGCCCGAGTTCAAATCAGCAGAGTCCAGAAGCAGCAGAGGATCAGAGTGTAGGCAAGCTCTTAGAATGATCCAGGTCTCCCTCTGAAGCACCTTGCAGGTGTGGACTTGTGGAAATTTAGCAGTTTGGTCCAAACGGGAGTCTTCTGGCTCTCAAAGTCAGCATCTGTCCTTCTTGGGCAGGGCACCTTTAGTTTCTAAGGCCAGCAGAAGCACCACCCTTTGTGTGTGGGTTGGAAGCTCAGGCGATAACATCCGGCACCTGCAACTGCTGCCCCTTTCCCAAATTCTTCTCTGAGAAGGGTTCAGAGGGCTGGGCTTTGGCTCGGGTTCTGTGAGTGTAAGAGTTTACCTTCTCATTTTAATCAGAAGCCATGGTGGTGGTAATCGGGGTGCCCTGGTTACCAGAGGTGAACAAAGGTGAAAGATGTCCAAAGCCACGAGTCAGGGAACCAGGCAAACAGTGTGAGCTGCCCAGGGACAACTGTGGGTAGGAAATAACAGCCAAGGAACACAGAGCAGTTAAGTCGGGTGTTGTTGCTACCTGCTAAGCAGGTGGCAGGTCAGGGGCATGGTGGAACGTCTGTGCAGAGGATCTCACCAGCTTGGGCCGGCAGAGCAACACACTTCTCTCCTAAACTCCTAACATCTCGGCACAGACTACTAGATGTGTAGTTGGTTCAGGATCTACATCCTGGATTACTCTATAATTAGCATTTTCTACAGTGTGATCTGGTGACCCCTGGGGTGCTAATGACTATTTCAGGGAGTTTATAGAGTCAAAACTAGTTTCAAAATAACACCAGGACATTATTTGTCTTTTTCAACCTCATTTTCTTACAAATGTAGAGTGCAGTTTCCCAGAGGTTACCGACACATCACATCTGCCTTCTGGCACGCCAGACATTAAAGAGAAGTAGAAAAATCAGAGCAATGCCACTCTTTGCACTAAATTACATTGTTTTGGGAAACATAGTTACTATTCTTGTATTAAAATGCAATACACTGGTTGTTGTTATTTTAAAAGGAACAAACATTTAAAAATTTTCAGTTTTAATTTCTAAGTGGTAAATATCCATACATAAAACCCACATATTCTTTTTTTTTTTTTTTTTTGGTGCTGGGGATTGAACCCAGGGCCTCGTGCATGCAAGGCAAGCACTCTACCAACTGAGCTATATCCCCAATTATCCCACTCCTTGGTCTATACTCAAAAGACTAAAAAACAGCATACTATAGGGGCTGGGGTTGTGGCTCAGTGGTACAGCACTTGCCTAGCATGTGTGAGGCACTGGGTTTGATTCTCAGCACCACATATAAATAAATAAAATAAAGATCCACTGACAACTAAACAATAAAAATAAAAAAACAGCATACTATAGTGAGGCAGCCACTTCAATGTTTATAGCAGCTCAATTCACAATAGCTCAACTGTGGAACCAACCTAGATGCCTTTCAATAGATGAATGGATAAAGAAACTGTGGTACATATACACAATGGAATATTAATCAGTAATAAAAGAGAATACAATGATGGCATTTTCAGGTAAGTGGATGGAGTTAGAGAATATCATGCTAAGTGAAGTAAGCCAATACAAAAAAACCAAAGTCTGAATGTTCTCTCTAATAAGTGGATGCTGATCCATAATGAGGGAGTGGACACAGGAAGAATGGAGGAAATTTGGTCAAAGGGGAGGGAGGGGAGAGGGGGCCAGGGGACAGTAAAGATGGTAGATATGATGGATATCTTAGCCCCAGCTTCATGTATGACTGCATGTATGTTGTGATTCTACATCATGTACAACCAGAGAAATGAAAAGCTGTGCTCCATCTGTGTACAATGAATCAAAATGCATTCTGCTATCATGTATACCTAAGTAGAATAAATTTTAAAAAACATGGAATAAGTGGGACTTATAAAAATTAAATAATAAAAAATAAATAAAACCCACATAAACAAAAACTCTTTGGAATTTTCAATTCTTTTTAAGAATGTAAAAGAGGTCCATATTTTCACCACAAATCCTCGGTTCCAAACCCTGACCCTCATTTGGAACACTCGTAGTCAGTTTAAAGACTCTGGGCATATGGGACTACATGTTTTGGTTAGGCAGATGTAAGGCAATAGAAAAGCCTTTACGATGTTTTGGTGCCATTTTCTTTGTGCCTTGGAAATGACTTTATGGTTGCAAAGCTAGACACTTCACATGTTTCCTAAATCAGGGTTCTTCAGGAGTTATTTATGCCGGGGAGTTGTCGGCTGATCAAATGGGAACTCCACTTAAAGGCATTTGTTCCCTCTTATCATATGTCATCATTTTGGAACATATCAAGCACATTTATGAGAAATTTGGGTGTACTTATAATATTTTATCTTTATGGACGACCTGGTCTAGAACTTAAGGTAATTTGATAAACTAAAATAATAATCCCCACATGCTGTTCTGACATTCAAATGAGCCCTCTTTCCAATATACAATCAACAAGCCAAGAAAAATAAAAGGTCTCTTGTATATGCTCTGAATTATTTATAACTTGCAAAGAAATATGATGCCAATTCACAATGATCTAAGTCAACCAGCTTCTCACCAAGCATCTAGCTACTGATATGTCAGATGCAATGCACGGCTTATCTTCACATCAGCATAGCATCTGCACAGCTTGACTAATGCTCTCTGTGGATCTAGAACATTCTCCAGAGGTTCACATGTTCAAGGCTTAGCCTCCAGATAAGGCTTAGCCTTAGCAATACTGGGAGGTGGTGGAAACTTTAAGAGGTGGGTCTCTTAGGAGGTCATTCTTTTTGCCAGCTAGTTGGATGGTTGGGTGACAGCCCCAGAGGGCATGCCCTGCGAGGGACTCTGGTCGTTTGCATTTCAGCAAATGAGTGGCTTAACTCTACCAGATGCTCCCTACCATGAACTATTGCCTCGCCACAGGCCTAAAAGCAATGAGGCAAATCAATCAACTGAGACCTCTATAAAAAACCTTTTCTCTTATTAAGTTGACTATCTCCAGTATCTGTTACCGTAATGGAAAATGAATGAACACAACTGGTTTCAATATGGCGGGAGTGCCCTCCTGCATTCCTTTCAAGTAATTCCTAAATGAGAGACTATGTTCTGCTTAGATTGGACTGAATGACAAATTCACCTGTGCTTTGGGGTCAGTGCTTGCTTTCATGAATGACAGAGAGATGGGGTGTGCAGCAACGATCTCACTAGGAAATGGAACCCAGGGACTTCCGTATGAACTATATACATAACAGGAGCTGTGAAAGCTCTCAAATGGAAAGAGCTGAAATCACAAGGATCAAAATGACAAAGAGAGAAATTATTTGTCCCCCCAAATTTCTTCACCATTGTGTGGAAAAGACCCAGCTGTATTTAACTATGCGACTCTTCAGCATCCACAATTTTTCCCCAGTAGGACAAAAGAAGGAATCACTATTTAAAGTCACTTTAAAAAAATAAAATAAAATAAAGTCACTCTTGGGCCATTCTGACCCATTAGATGCATTAGATGGGCTTGCCCATGGAAGCTAGTGACGGGCTTCACGGCCCACTGGTGTGTTGAAAACAGCAAATGGCATCCTGAACACGAGAGTACTGACATGGGGACCCATGAGGGGCTCAGCCACTGACCCCAGCATCTCTCCATCCAAGACACAGTCAGTAATTGAGGAAAGGGCTAATGGGCAACTGCAGGGGACTGTCACCAAACCAAGAAATTAAGCAAACAAGCAAGCAACCATTAAACTATGGAAAAAGAGGCAGAGTTTGGCCACTGTGGTCCCCTTCTGTTTGAATAGAGCCATCAAAGTCACATTGCCTGTGTGCCGCACTCGAGCACTGGGGACCAATGTTCACTGTGTTAAATGACAAGTAGCTGTAGACTGTTCCCTTCTGCTCTCTTGTTTGGGAGGAGTTCTATTTCAAAGTGGGCTTTGAGAGGCATCAGATGACCCAGACAGACTGGTGACTGCCATTATTACACTGCTCTGGGTTTCTCCGGTCCCCGAAGAGAAGTAAATACAAACCCCTCTTCACCCGGGAGGACACCACCCTATAAAAGGCCTGAGCTTAGTTCTTCATAATCTCAAAACATCACTTCACTACCAGAAGCAGCTTTTATCAGTACTGTTAAAAGGTAGGGTCAGGAGAGGGTCACAGGGGTGTCCAAAGGCTGCCACTTCTAGTATGTCCAGGATATAAAATGGGAGATGTACATGGCGGCTCTGGAAAAGGAGGACCTCATGAAGAGCAATGGAGTGTGGTCTGTGCCTTTCCCCAAAGAACTTCAAGTCAAATTGATTATATGGAAAAGCTAGAGCCGATACATGTTATAGGTATCGTGAAAAAGGAGTGTCATTATACTGACTCATTGGAAATAATGTGCTTTTTGGAAATGTGAAGAATCTATGCAAACCTGAAATCTTCTGTCTAGTCTACGGAAGATTCAAGGGTACTATATGTTAAGGGAAGTGTCAACTAGTGACTGCTGGGCTGTATGTCCACCGCAACTCCACTGTCCACATAACCACGGTTCTACCGACAGCAGCAGCCTGGCCATGAACTAATTCTCCATCTGGCCTCCTGCGCTGCCAGGCTGCAGTTAATGCTGGTCCTTGGCTGAAATAAAAATGGAAAAGAGAGGCACCGAAAGCTCCTCGCTTAGCTTTTCAGACAAAAGCAGCAGTTAAAAACAACCCCATGAACATCAGCTGTTTCTGATTTAAAGGCAAAAGTCACTCAGTAAACATGACCAAAAATGCCAAAACAAACAAATCTACATCTACTGAGATGACTGAATTTAATATGGGAAAGCCAGATCCCTCTCTTTGGTCTATCTGAGAAGTGAGTGGTAGATGATAAAATTACTACGTGTTTATGAATTACGCATCTGCTTAGCAACAGTTCTGACTCGGGGCTTCTGCTTAGAGTCCATTTATTGTTGCTCTAACAAAATACTCAGAGCTGGACATTTTATAACACAAGGATGTTTATTAGGATCACAATTTTGGAGTCTGAACATTCAAGATAAGGTGGCTTTATCTGTTCAGTCCCCGGCAAGAGCCCCCCAGCTACATGCCATCATGGCATGGAAACATAATGGGACCCAGTTGTATACATAAGGGGCCATGTGGGGTGGCCTTGCTTTAAAGCAACTCACTCCTCCGAGAATTCATCATTGCTTGAGATTCTCATTAATCCTTTCCAAGGACCATACCACCACGACCTACCACCTTCCGCCAGGCACCACCTCTTGAAAGCCCTACCCTATTACCACATCACCACCATACTGGGGACTGCCCCCCGACAAATCTTGGGGGACACCCTTCAACTATAACCAAATCAAAGTCTCTTCTTGGACTGAGATACGTTTTGGTCTTTTCCTTTTAACCATTCACTGACCATGGGAATGACTACAGTATCCTCACCATGGACCCTTTATCTACATGGTTTTTAAAAACTCTTTGTCATTCGTAATTTCACTAATATATTATTTGACAGAAAATAATCGAATCACTACACACACACACACACACACAAATAAATACATTTTTTTTTAGTACATGGATAGGTCAGTACAGATCTTTGAATAAACATAACCAAAAATGACGAATCCTGGTGAGGTCTTCCCTAGCGGGTGGGTGTTAGGTAATCATGGGTTGATGCAGAGAACTATCTGTTTAGAGTCCTCCTTCTTGATAACTATCAAGGGCTAGACCCAGAAAACATACCCCAAGGTCATTAAATCTGTTGCAAAAATGCCAAGGATTAGCCAAGCACTGCAAACAGAAACCGAGCAGAACCCAAGATGAAGGACACGCTCGTCCACTCAGGAAGGCCTGAGCCAACACTTACCAGGAGGCCCTCAGGAGGGTGGGCTAGTCTTGCCACTCCCGGGTCCTCCAGTCCTGGCCTCCCTCCTAGGTCCAGACTCCCGGCCCACTTACCTGTCCCTTCACTGGCCAGCTGACACACGGCTCTCCAGATTCACAGGCCAACCTGGAACTTTGGGCCTTCCCTGCCCACACCTGCTCTTCCCCTGTCCTGGTATTTCTGAGGAAAGGACACCTCCATTTCCCCTTCACCACCCCCACCTGTCACCCCTCACAACTCTGTCAGCTCTAGCTTCGAACCACCTTAAATACAGTCCCATGACCTATCTATACCATCACTCTCCAGCCCAAGCCACCACACTGAGCCACAGCTGAAAGCACCCAGGTAGCCTCCCTGATAGGCTTCTGTCACTCCCTTCAATGCAGTTCTCAAGGGCGGCCACAATATTATTTTAGAAATGCCAATCAGATCAGGCCACTCTCCAGCTTAGAAGGAACCAGGCTAATCCAGGCCTGGAGTAGAAATGGGTCAGAGAATAATGGGGCCATGTTAAAAGGTAGCTCAGGGGCTCCTGTTGGCTCTTGTTCAGAATCTGAGCATCAAAACCATAACTGTTGGCCGGGCGTGGTGGCGCACGCCTGTTATCCCAGAGTCTCGGGAGGCTGAGGCAGGAGGATCACCAGTTCAAAGCCAGCCTCAGCAACTTAGCAAGGCCCTAAGCTACTCAGTGAGACCCTGTCTCAAAATAAACAATGAAAAGAACAGGAAATATGGCCCAATGGTAGAGTGTCCCCAGATTTCATTCCCGGCACCCCAACCCCACCAAAAAAAAATTGTAACTATCACTCACCGAATAAAACGGGAATCCACAAATCCATACTGACACAGAGGAACAAAGGCCTGAAAAAGTGAGTGGGTAAACGAATGGAGAAAGAACGCTCCTTTGCGTGGTCCTCCAATTCATACGTGCAGAATGAATGCTGGAATTTGCATCTGGTAATGATGTCTCAAACGAGAAGTATCAATGGAGCGGGTGTGGTGGCGCATGCCTGTGATCCCAGAGGCTCGGGAGGTTGAGGCAGGAGGATCTCCAGTTCAAAGCTAGCCTCGGCAAAAGCAAGGCACTAAGCAACTCAGTGAGACCCTGTCTCTCAATAAAATACAAAATAGGGCTGGGGATGTGGCTCAGAGGTCGAGTGCCCCTGAATTCAATCCCTGGTAACTGCCTGGCCCCTGCCAAAAAAAAGAACCATCAGGGGACGCTAAACCTCATGGGTTTAGCTTGATGAGAAACAGTATATTTATTTAGTCTCAAATATGTCCCATAAGATAACTAATTTAAAGGGGAAAATATCCTTCCATGGAGAAAACTGGCAGATACTTCCCTTATCAAGTGATCCAAGTTGACATGGTCCATCAAGGGACTGAACAGCACAGTCTTCTGATATGTTACATCATCCTGTGATATCCCTGCCCAAAATACTTAATCTGAATCTCATCATTAGAATACATCACACAGACCTCAACTGAGGGTCATTCTTTAAAGTCAGTGGTGTGTAATCTTCCCAAGTGTCTAGGTCATGAAAAATAAGTGAAGACTTAAGGAAATGTCCGAGATGGAGAGACTAAGTCACAAGACAACTAAATGCTACATGGGACCCTGGATTGGATCTTGATCTATTAGGACCTGAATGGGGCCAGTGTGTGAAATTCCAACGGGGTCTGAGGACTAAAGGAAATCCTGTCCCAATGCTACCCGCCTTCTTTTAATGATTACATCATAAATACAGAGGAGAGAGCCCTTGAGCCTCATAGTGGCAACTTCCTTCAAATGGTTTAGTGAAAGCATGAACATGTTTGGAGACAGAAAACAGGATAAGGCCATTGTGATCACGTCAACAGAAATTCTCTGGGAAGGGTATAAGAGGCTGGTTGGACTCTTCCTGCAACTTTTCTCTACGTTGGAAATGATGTAAAATAAAAAAGTGAAAACCAACCAACCTTCACTTCTTTCCACTGCACGGCTGGCACAAGGCTCAAGGGACATGAAGCCCTTGGTAGTCTGGTCCCACCTGTACCTGTACCTCTTCCTGCCCCTCAAGTCACATCTCCCCATCTTCTCTGCTCAAGATGCTTTTCGCTGCTCTCCCTCTGCTTGGAAAGCCTCCCTGCCCGCTCTGTGCTCCACGGATTCCTAAACCCCTCCCCAGCATTCAGGTATCAGTTTAAATGTCACTTGCTCAGGAAGGCCACCTGGTCCCCTAGAGCAGACCAGATTCCCCATCTCAAGGTGAGAGTCTACATTGATTTAGGTGATTATCCACGTACTGCCCTGTCTCCATCAGCTGTGAACTCTGAGTTCTGCTTGCTGTTTTCACTTCCAACTCCCAGGGCCAATTTTAGTTTGAAAAAAAAAAAAAGGATGGAGAAAAGGATGTCACCGCAGAGACGCGACCCGGCTTCCGCTCTTTGAAGCAGCAGCCTCTCAGCAATCAGCAGGTGCACTTTATTATTTTAACCTAACACCTGATTTTCCCAAGACCTTGATCTTTAAACTTCATTCGTTTTGTCAAACATTACTGTTTCAGGAAAATTACCCCTTGGTGGGTGAGAGCTACTATATTCAAATCCAAATAAACAGGACGGCAAGGGTACCCCGACGTGGGAAATGATGACTCTTAATGACTTTAAATAACCGATGTGGGTAATTAGGACTATTTTCATAGTACAGAGAAGATAATTAAAAAAAAGGGTAGCAGGGAGTAATTAATTCCACATAATAGTCACACAGGGACCTATTGTGAGATTCCACATTAATGATGTATTTCTTTTCTGTAATTAATGTTTATGTGCAGTCCTGGGGGCTCTCCACCACCTTCTCGGGAAGGGCTGCTTGATCAGCATTCCCACCTCTCCTGGCCCCACGTACCTCGTCAGGTCAGCCTTCCCCATAAAGACAGAGACCAGAAATAGATACCCACATCGCCAGACTCCAGTCTGGCCAATGGTTTCCCTGTTCAGAAGGAAATTCATGTAATAACTGCAAGCGAGCATACACCATGGAAGCACTGTATTTTTCTGTGCAGTTTGTAAAACTATAAAACAGAAGACAAAGGGAGACAGATGGTAATCGGCAAAGAAAAGGGCAGGAAATTCAAGTTCAAATCTAAGGGCGACCACCACCTACCAGTCTGCAGATCAGTCTCTCTTTAGGTCTCCCTTGTCACCTTTTTAAAGGTGGACGGTATCCTGATTCCTGAAGGCAGAGACTGTCCCGTGGCCTATGGCCTTTTCTTTCTTCCCAGGATTGGGAACTGAACCCAGGTGTGCTCTACCACAGAGCTACATCCCCAGCCCTTTTCATTTTTTTAATTTTGAGACAAGGTCTCTAAGTTGTTGAGGCTGGCCTTGAACTTGTGATCCTCCTGCCTCAGCCTCCTGAGTTTCTGGGATGACATTCCTGTGACTTTTATGGTGAAAAGAACTCTAAATTGTAGCAAAAGTGTGATTGCTAGGAAGCAAAAAAAAAGAGAACACAGGTCTCCTTCTCCTGACTTCACCCCTCTCTCTGGGCCTGTTTTGCCAACGAACTGATTAACCACTGTTAATAAACCACCTTTTCAAAAAACACACATCATGCCCGCCTCCTGAGTACTAACTTTTTCTTCCAGATTTCTAAAGAAAGTGATGTTTTAAAACCAGTTTTCCAACCTTTTTGTAGCTGGTAATGGACAAATACACAAAGTTAGGGCAATATTCTTGGGCTATCTTGGGTTCTCAAAATAGAAAAGGATTATACATCACAAAATGCGCACAAGTGATTGTTTTCAAGGGACAAAGTAAAGCCACCTGGCAAGACACCAAAGGAAGCCAAGATCCAGACACTAGGTGCACCGATACGCTCCCTGTGGCCTCCCAGCCCACCGTCAGCTGACCCTGCCCACCCTCACCATCCAGAGCCTTTGCTGGGCTGGCTTCCTCTCTTTGAAGCAAAGGCCTTTCCATATCAGAACCTTCCCTGAAACAGAAGCCTGGTGACCCCCCTGACAGTCACCAAATCACCACAATGACATCTTCATGTCACTCTGGCTTGTTGCATCGTTATGAGGACAGATCCAGGAAGCCCAATGGTTCCATCCTATGGACAGCCACCACACCAGGCAACAGACCCCTGGGCTGCGTCTCTCATTAGCAGCTTCTTGTAAGCAGGGACTTTCACTTCTATGTCCCTGCCTTCTGTACACAGAAGGGCTCAGCAGATGTTTCCAAGGAACAGAAAGCTCAAGGGACCTCAGGACATGACAACATCTTCAGTGTCTGCTTGGACATCTGTCCTATCCCAAGGATCTAGGCCTAACTCCAGAAAAATGCAACCTTTTGCTCTCCATCGCCAGCCCTGCCGATTCACCTAGGTGTTATTTTACTCCTAGATTTTAAAATGACTTAACAAAACCCAGAATGGCAAGGTACAGCCTCCCAGCTGCCAAGCAGAGTGGACACATCTCCCTGTTCTTGTGGCTTGGTTCTCCCCTGGCCACAGTGGATGCTTCTTTTTGATCCATATCAATTATCCCCTTCTCCCCAAATGCACACATTCTTTCTCTGTTGCTTCTGATTTCCTAGTTGTTCAACACACTAAATGACACTCAGAGCCTGCTACGTGGGTTTAATTCTTTGAGAATTTTTATTTGCAACTTCTTTTCTTCTTGTATCTTTTTGGGGGGTGTAGGGGGAGTACCAGGAATTGAACCCATGGGTGCTTAACTGCTGAGCCACATCTCCAGCCCTTTTTTTAATATTTTATTTTGAGATGGGGTCTTGCTAAGTGGCGGAGGCTGGCTTCAAACTTGCAATCTTTCTGTCTCGGCCGTGTGCCGCTGCACCAGCTGCAACTTCTTTTCTTGAAACATCATATTTAGAAAAATCAATTTTCAGATAGTCAAAGTCAAAAGGGGAAAATGTTTTCTTTCCTTTTCCCCTCTTCTCTCTGGGCCTTCACTAACTTCAGTGCATTAAGGTAAAAATCAGATGGATTTAAATGGTCATCACAAAACACTTTTTCCGCATACTATGGGCAAGTAAAACGGGCGTCCTCTAATTGGGTCTGCCCAGCGGACCAGGGACTCAGGAGAAAGAAGGTGAGAGCACACGGCACAGGCAGCACCTGCTCAGCAATGTGGACGGGAGCTGGATGAAGCAGTTCTCCACCAAAATCAACCGTGTGCTTAATTCAGGTAAAAAGAAAAAAAAGATCAATAACAAGCAAAATCAGCATGCGGCACTTAAATCCTAATGAACAGGCTTAACTGATTTGACTGGGTAGCTGTGTGTCATAGGGAGTGATCTGACACCCACTGGTTGTCCTGGAGGAAATTTTCCTGAGAAGCCAAGCAGACCTGAATCCATTTTCTCTTTTAGTTTTGTCTTTGAATGTGTATCTCTTTGCCAATTGCAGGCAAAGCTCCTTAATTTTGCTTGATTAAGTAGCGATCTTAGCTCTAATCCCTCTAATCAAAATGCTTTACTGGAAACCATGATGACTAGAGGTGCTTGGCGGGAGGCGGGAGTTGCAACAGGGATTTCAGAGGAGCCCTGTAGGAGGGAGCAGCAAGGACCCCGGTCCCCACTCCCACCTTCCCCATTCAAGCTGAACTCCTCCGAGACTCTCATACTAGGCAGAGTGCTGTTCCTGCAAGAGTTCTGGGGAAAACAGGTATAAAGTCAGCGATTGGTCAGGTGTGAGGGAAAGAGAAGTTTCAGTCCTCAAGTTTGGGGAAAGGGCCTGACTGGCTCCCTGCAGTATGCAGATCATCCATCACTGTGCCAAGTACATACCAGTGATCAGAGCAACTTGCTGAAGGGATGGACGGACGACGGATGGATGGATGGATGAATGGATGAAGGGATGGATGGATGGATGGATGGATGGATAAATGTATGAATGGATGAATGAAGGGGTGAATGGATGGATGAATGGATGGATGGATGAAGGGATGGATAAATGTATGAATGGATGAATGAAGGGGTGAATGGATGGATGAATGGATGGATGGATGAAGGGATGGATGAATGAATGAGTGAATGGATGGATGGAGGGATGGATGGATGAAGTGATGGATGGATGGATCAAAGGATGGATGGATGGGTGGATGAATGAATGAATGGACAGATGGATGGATGGATGGAGGGATGGATGGATGGAGGGAGGGATGGATGGATGAATGGACAAGTGAATGGATGGATAAATGGATGGATAAATGGATGGATGGATGGATGGATGGATAGATGGATGGAAGAAGGAGGATGAATGGAGGGAGGCAAGACTGAGACCTACAAGGGAACAAAAAGTTCCCATTTACATGAAGCTCTGAAATGCTTACTCACATCCAGATCACAGACTAAACGCATGACAGATCAGAGAAGGGTGGAAAAACTCCATAGGAACTAAGAAAAAGCAAATCCTAATATCAGAGGTTTCAATGGAGACATGCCAACTTCACCACTGAGCTCCAAGGATGAGATTCCATAAGCTGTAATATGTGCCAGTCACCGTTTCCCCCTGAATCTGAGGTGGTTTCAGCTGTACCCACAGTTTAGGCCTTTGGGAGACAGACTAAACAAGTTAGGAAACCTTTGTCTCAGAAACACAAAGGTCATGCAATGACTCATTTACTAAGATCCCCAACACTCAAACAAAAAATGCAACACTGAAATTTGAGAAAATAATTCAAGAAAGATGAAAGTACCTGGCCCAGGATAATAAACTTAAGGATTAATATGTAGTTCGCCATAGTAACATCTCCAAGATGGAAATAGGGACACAATCTAGAACAATGTTATCAGGAGAAATACAATGTAAGCCACATATGTAACTGGAAATACTTTAGAGGCCATGTTTTATAAAGTAGCATGATAGAGGTGAATGTAATTTTGATAATATAGTTTATTTTACCCAACATGTACAAAATATTATCATTTCAACACATAGTAAATATCTAGACACATAGTAAATATTTTAAAATTAGGACAGTTTATGAAACTAAATCTTTGAAACTCAGTATTTTACACTTATAACACATTTCAATCTGGACTTACGTTTCAGGGGCTGAACAGCTATGCTGTATGCACAGGTGTAGACAGAGAGGAGAATGAGCTTACCTACAATGGTGTCACCCAGGGAAGCAGTGGGTTTGGAGCACATTCCCTTTGTGGGGCTTCAATCATTTTGGTCTATGTCTATTTCCTCGGGGTTCATGTCAAATGGTTCTGATGAGGCTATCACTCATGGTCACCTGTAGCCTCACTCTGAGGGTGATCATCTGACCCTAGATTCCCAATCAAAATGTATGCTGCTAAAGGAGTCAAAGAATAGACCATGTGACCAGGTAAGGCCAACAGAACGCTTCCCTGGAGCTCATATACAGAAGCTGGGCCAGAGCTGTGCATGGGGTAGGGATACCTTCTCTGTCCCCTGGAGTTCCTAGGCTGTGATTCTGGGTCTTTCCCCATTGGAGGAAGACTCTGTCTCAGGATGGGGCCATTAAGAGGCAAAGGAAAACTATAGTTCCAAGCCCTGAGGCCCTGGTTTGAGTTTCTCTTCCTTCAATTCGACCACCTGCTCCGTTCCTTCCCAGTCTTCTCATCTGCTTAGACTAATCTGAGCTGGGTTCAGCCACTCCCATTAGATGAGCCACACTATTCCGATGGATGCCCAAGGTCCTGTCTCTGGAGCAGCAGGCTGTGCCTGAGAGGGATCACTGGCCTGACTCAAAAGGCTGGGCTTCCATCTTTCAAGCTGCATCCATGCTGCATAGCTGCCGGCCCCGCCCAGGTCACCACTGGCTTCAGATCTCTGCCCTCACACCTCCGTCCCATGGACCAATGTGCTTGGGAAAGTTGGGCAGCTCCACCTTGCTGCAGAGGCCTGTGGCTCCCCTTTGTCCTGCAGTCTTGAGGAACAGGATGGTGCCATGACTCTGCCCTCCTCTGCAGGATCTAACTGGCCTCCTTGTGACCACATGAAAGGCCCAGTCTCAAATGCTGACCTTTCAGACTCAACCAAACACAAAAGGAGACTGTTCCAGGATGGAGGTTATAATCACAAAGACGACAGTGCTGTCCTCCACACAGGCATGAGGCTTTCACTGGTATTCACAGCACTATCGCAGATGTGTACCATGCCACCCAGGAAATAGCCACTTAGGGCAGCAGTGAGCCACCCCTTGAAGGACTGTTGAAATAAAGCCCCAGTCTGGCCTTGATCCCACCATAAAAGGTGAGTCACTCAGAGACTTCTAATCAATGTGAATCTCAACACGTGGTGCGTTCTGTGCTCCCTTTTCCAGGAACATGATGCATTAGTTTAATGCTAGGTCCTGTCAATCTTCCCTTTAGTTGTCCCCTGAACGAGTTTCAGAGAGAGGCTGAGAACTGTCCTCAGGTTACTCAATCAATACATGCCCGTGACAACACTGCATTTGCTGTGGTAATGGACCCCCAAAAGCCCAAAGGGGGTGGGCAGGGCTTCTTCACTGCCCCTCACGTGACAGTTTATAAGATGGGCCGTTACAATCTGCAGCTCAAGTCATTCCTACTCCTCTTAGGAAGTTCAGCTTGCTAATTAGTGCTTACTGTTTTATGAGCTGGAAAAATAATGAGCGAAATTCATACTGAGCCATTAGCACCCCACTCCTGCTCCCCACTCAAGTCCCCTGCCCAGTGCTGCCCCGCCCTTCTGAGGACACACCGCCACGGCCCTTGCTTTCTGCTCTGCTCATCCTCCTCCTGTGGCTTTGAATAGCCCAGGACACAGGCAGGGAGCAGGCTGTCGTCTCTGTGGTGCAAGGTAGCAGCTGCGGCCCAGGGGACCAATTTCCTTGTCACACTGTCCCATGTCACTTGCCCCCCTTTCTCCTTGATCCTACTTTCACTAGAGGAGCACAGGTGTGCAGCCCCAATGGAACCCCCTGTGCTACCCCAGGATCTCATCTCTCACCTACAGATGCCAACATCTGTAACGCCACGTCCCTGCCCTTATACCAACGGGAGAAAACGCCTGCTTCAAAACGATCAGGACAACTGTTCGTGGGGGCTTCCAGAAACTCTTGCTTGCTGACGAATCCACTGTCCTCACTTCTCTCTTCAAAACGGGGGCACATCTGTGCCTGCCTGGGTCAGTACGGCAGAAACCTCCTGAGATAAGGCAAGACGCCAGGCGCTGCCTCCTGTACCAGGACGACTTCTTTTTTTGTCCCTCATCAACAATCATTTTTTAATACATTGCCACTAGCACCGCCCCTCCCCCCTCTAAATAAGGAGACACTCATTCAAAAGCCTGCAGAACTCAGAAAAGTGAAAAATAGTATTTTTAGGCTAGGGGTGTAGCTCAGCAGTAGAGCACGTGCCCAGCATGCGTACGACCCTGGGTTGCATCCCCTGTACCACAAAAGTCAACAAATCAGTCAGATAAGATAAAGGAAAGTTGGTGACATTTAAAAATGGACTCATGACCTAAGCTCTGTAGAGATCTTGGCTTACAGTTTTCTGCTCACACACACAGCACTGGTTACCAAAGGCTTCCCTTCAGTTGGGCTAACCCCAACAGGTAGAATTACGGGGTTCAGGGTATGAACATGTTGGAGGCTCTGAACCCCACTGCGGCTGGCTTGTCCTCTACTCACTGCCATAAGCAACACTATGGAAACCCGGTCTTATGTCCCTGGGAATTACCTTTCAGTATTTTTTAAAAATTGTGGTGAAATATACTTAATACAATTTGCCATTTTAACCTTTTTTTTTTTTAACCGTATAGCTCAGGACTGTTCAGTGTAGCCATACAGCTGTACAACCCATTTCCAGAATCTTTCATCTTGCAAAGTAGAAACTCTACACCCACTGAACACTAATGCATGGTTCTCCCTTCCCCCCACACAACTGCCATTCCACTTTTTTTTCCTCCATGAATCTGTCTATTCTAGATATATGATACCAGTGGAGCTATCAGTATTTGTCCTTTTGTGACTGGCTGATTTTACTGAGCATAATGTCCTCCAGGTTCATTGATGTTGTAGCACATGTCAAAATCTCTTTCCTTTTCCAAGATGAATAATATTCCATTGAATGGATATACCACATTTTTCTTACCCTCTCATCTGAACAGGGATATCTGGGTAGCTTCTTCCTTTTGGCTATTGTGAATAATGCTATTAAACACGAGTGTGCTTCCTTTTAACCCTTTGGGGGTAACATGATTAATAAAAAATGATCATGATTTCCATGTTCCTGTTAACCATACATCATTCTTCTTTTGGGCCCTCTCAAGAACAAATGGCCTTTGCCAGAGAAGGGCAAGGGATCCCAATCACCAGTGAGCTAAAGAGTTAGGCAGAGAACGGGAATCTACATTCTTGGGACAGAATTAGAGAAACTCTGAATTATGTCTGGTTTCAAAATTTGTTTCCAGAATTTTCCTTTCACTGAGGATATTAATTCTTTTCTGCAAATATCTTCTAAAGGTTAACTATTTTTACATTTTGATTAGCTTTTTATAGAATACAGGAATTTAACTGAGGTCTGTTGATATTTTCTTAGCAATTTCTTTTTGTTCTCCTATTCTTAGAAAATTCTTTATTTTCAGAGTTTCACAAATGTTTCTTTTTCTATTTTCTCCTGCTTTTCAACAAAAAAAGAAAAGAAAGAGAGTCACTGCTTGATCTATCTGGATCTTATGTTGGCTATATAGGGTACAGTGAGAATGTAAATTTTTAGATTTTGTTTCTCAAAATGTCTAACCGCTTTCCCTGATCATTACAGAACCATCTTTCTCTAATGATTTTTGGTGCTTCTTTTAGCCCACATCCAATTCTTTCCCGTAATAGGGCCTCGGATGGGACTGGAAGCACACCAGGTGTGGGCCCCTCCTTTTCTCTACCTCTCTCCCATTTTCCAAAACCTCTTTGTTACAAACTCTAGCCCTGAAAAACCTGCTGGCATCCAAAATATTCCACAACCTTGCTTTAGAGAAAAGCGAAGAATTTAACATTTAAATTTCTTCCCACAGATGGTTAGGAAATGCATTATGGCTTGTAAATATAGTAAAGTCATGCTTACCATTTTATAATAACATCGTAATTGGGATATGGTTGAGGCAGAGCTTTTAAATATGGAGGGACCCCGGGGGGCCATCCACCTGGAGCCAGACCTAAGAGGAAACTGAAGACAGAGGGCAGGAAACCAACCGCCTATTCCTGCAGCTGGCAGGTGGCAGGGCTGGAGCTCAGCCGGTCTCTGCTCCAAGCCACGCTCTTCCATGTGCTCAGCAGCCACCAGCCTCTCCTATGCAGTGGCATTGCCTTAGGCAGGGAGGTGACACTATTGAGGGTCCCTCAGTCACTCTGCTATACACAACGAGAATGTCCAATTACCATCCTAACCAGAGAAGAGACGGTTGACGCGAGGCAAATGAAGCACACGGCTCCACAAGAAATGCTTCTAGAAGCATCCATCTAGATGAAATGCATCTTGCTCCAGGAAGAGCAATGGGGACAGGCAAATGATTACCCTCCTCCTCCCAGAGGCTGCAGACTCAGGCTACGTCTAGATTAAAATGTACCAGGAAACGGTATTCCTGAGACGGATGTGAGGGAAAGGGGTGAGCTGCTCCTGGGTGCCGACTGTTCTCTGCCCAGGCCGCGCCCCACGGCAGGGGGCTTGGGGACTCAAGGCACAGAAGGGGTCAGAGAAGTTGGGGACAAACAACAAGGTTTTCTCCAAATAGCATTTTTTAAAAACCAGTCCATGCTCTAAAGCTAAGTAGAGAGAGTCTGGCAGGGCAAAGTATGTTGAGTAGGTGTACGTCAAAACCAAAGCACCTTCCCATCCATGGGTCCCCTAGAGAGAGATGTCCCCTCAGGCATCGCCAGGGCGCTGTTCTCTGGTTGTGCAGTAACTCTCTCACTCACCTGTTTAAGCCACATCTTCCCATGTGTCCCTTAACTGAGGGATTGTGAGAAATAGTGAATGCCCTCGATGTGGAAGTGACCCCTGTACTACCTGGCTTAGCTCATGCCAAATGTATGGGGGCACTTGAGGTTCTGGGAATCCTTCCACTGTCCTTTTGAAAATCCTCCCTTTCTGTTTTATGAATTTCCTTGGAACCACAAGGAGGCAAAAACTGAAGCCCTGACCCAGATCTTGCCCTTTTCTGCTCCCTATAACAATTTTTGAGGGCATGACCTTCCCAAACAGGGCACAGGCATTTCTTCTAGAACACTATATGATCCTGAAAATCACCCCCTTGGTGGGAGGGGCGTAAAAAAAAAAACAGGGTTGATGGGGAAAACAGGATAGGGCAGACCACTGAGAATCCACGAGACTCTGTGATCAGGGTGTTCACAAAACCAATAGCAACCCTATTGGACACACGAGTCCCACTGAATCTTCCCAGCCCACCTGGGACGTCACAGTGGTTCACCCAAACAGCCCTCTTCCTTGGGCTTCTCTTTCCCCTTTGAAGGGAAAAATCCTCGAAGACACTCACTTCCAAGTAGCACCAGATTCACCAAAATTAAAAACATGGTCTGGGGGAATCTGTTCTTCATCAATTCTCCCCTTACCCCCACAAGGAAACATCTTCCCAGACACTTTATCTGTATTTGCTGCGTCCACAAACACGGTGAACCTGGAGTGGACCTTGAGGCCACTGATCAGCCACCACTTCTATAAAACAACAGTGCAGCAATTTCTTCTGGCCTTTCTTCTAGACGTCTTCCTGTATTGCTAAGGCTTTCTTAAGGCTTGTGAGATCAATGCAGAACATTAACTCATGGGGGCCATCTCACCCAACCTTTAAGTCTTATCAACATCACGCCCTGCTGAGCAGGCCCCTGTCAGTGTTTTTTAAAAAAAAGTCATTTATTTCCTTGGTATTTATGTATGTATTTATTTTTATTGTGGAATACATATAAGTGTTATCATTTTAACCACCTTCAAGAGAAGAGTTTGGTCACATTAAATATTTTACAACAATTGCAGGGTGTGGTGGCACACGCCTGTAATCCCAGCAGCTCAGGAGGCTGAGGCAGGAGGATCATGAGTTCAAAGCCAGCCTCAGCAAAGTGAGGCACTAAGCAACTCAGTGAGGCACTAAGCAACTCGGTGAGACCCTGTTTCTAAATAAAATACAAAATAGGGCTGGAAATGTGGCTCTGTGGTTGAGTACCCCTGAGTTCAATCCCTAGTACCCTCCCCCAAATATTTTGCCATAATCAAAAATTAAGTCTGCTGAAAACCTATTTTAAAATGAATTACAAGAAGATAAATTATAAATATAAATTATTTATACCACTATCATCCTCTTTTGTGTGCATTGGGGGGGTTAGGTCTTGGGGAGATAATTTTTTTTTTAAACTGTCCTTAAGTTTAGCAAATTAGCAGCAACCTATTAGCAAAAATTTGGGTCAAATTCCACAAGAGAGTCCAATGATCATTATTACTTCATATACTCCAAATGCTTAAAGAGTTCTCAGCTAAGAATATATATATAGTAAATGATAGTAAATGATTCTCTTCCTTTCTTTTTTGGGGGGGAATGGGTACCAGGGATCAAACTCAGGGGCACTCAACCACTGAGCCACATCCCCAGCCCTATTTTGTATTTTATTTAGAGACAAGGTCTCACTGAGTTGCTCAGTGCCTTGCTTTTGCTGAGGCTGGCTTTGAATTCGCGATCCTCCTGCCTCAGCCTCCTGAGCTGCTAGGATTACAGGCATGCGCCACTGTGTTTGGCGATCCTCTTCCTTTCTGAGTGCATGTTTTGGAGTGAAATGAGAGAAACTAGATACCCCAGCAGCTCACAATGGAACCTTCTATGGTTAGTGCAGTATCGCAGTGGATGACTGATGGCCCAGGTCCATCATGGCTGTGCGACTCCAGGCAAATGGCTGAAACTTCCTGGGCCTCAGTTTGTGCTGTAGTTTGAATATCCCCTTTAAAAACCATACTGAAATGTAGTTAGTATTGTGATGGTATCAGGAGGTGGGACCTTAAAGAAGCGATTAGCTAGGAGGGCTCCACCTTATGAATCAATTAACACTATTATCAAGTAGTGGGTTTGTCTCAGTTCTCTCTTGCCCTCTGCCTTCCACTTTGTTCTGATGCAGCACAATGGCCCTCCCCAGACGCCAGTGCCATGCTCTTGGACTTAACCAGTCTCCAGAACCATGAGCCAAATAAACTTCTATTCCTTATAATTTACTCAAGTCTGGTGTTTTGTTATAGCAGCAGAAAACGTACTAAGTCTGCAATCTACGAAATGAGGGTAATGTGGGAAGTTGATCGGTACTATATTTAAAGCACTTCTAACAGCACATAGCACAAATAAGTCTCCACTAAGTGATGCATATTGTTATCGAAAGGCCAAGGACCCACAACGAAGATATTTCAGGTTGAAGGACCTACTAAATAAAGCAATTTTACTTCGTGCAGCTGAATCTCAAAATGCCTTATTCTTAGAATTCATAAAAATACTTGAAATAACTTAAGGACATGAATAATTGTTCTTTCAGTGACAAAAATAAATACTCTTTTAACTTTAAAAAAAAGGCTCATTGTTATTCTTGGTAGTCAATGGCACAAGAGTTGTTATTAGGAGAAAAAAAAATTTGACAGCTTTGAGTTAACTCCTACACACAGCGGATGTCATTTAATTTAAAAGCACAAACACACACAAAGGCAAGAGAAGAAATGTCTTTTTAAAACCATCCCCTCTTCAAAAATTGCAGATGTCTTTCAAAACCCTACATAATATTTTTAGAGTTTATTTATAGAACTTAAATACTTTAAACACATTTGATGGAAAACTTAATGCTTTCCACTCTGAAAACTTTTTTCCGTATATTCTCGAAAAGTGAAAGATTCCACTGTAGACCTTCAGTATCGATGACACTGCCATCTAAGAAATTTCTCTAAATGACAGAGCAAACACACCAAGAACATAAAAACAAAAAAACATGGGAGTTGGGTACCAACACCATTAGAATGCAAGTGGATCTGTTAGTCCTAGAGCCATGAGCACCAGGGGACATGGACACTGCCAGCCCAGTGGGTACAGCCTCTACTCACGTTAGCACCCAGACAGGGAACCACAGAATCAAACTTCCAGGAGTGGCACAAGAAATCCACAGAAGAAGAATATTACAGTAGAAATCCTCGGAATGGTTTAGAATAATCCATTCCTGGCAGGAAAAGCCCTCTGCCATGGGAGGAAGGCTGGAACAGGAGAAAGATGGCACCCTAGAAAATCTTGTACTGTCAGGGAAGGCCTTGGATAAAGAAGACAGCCAGTCACTCTCAAAAATGGGCTGAAATTTAGCCAGGCATGGTGGCACATACCTATAATCCCAGCGGCTTGGGAGGCTGAGACAGGAGGATTGTGAGTTCAAAGCCAGCCTCAGCAACGGCAAGGCGCTAAGCAACTCAGTGAGACCCTGTCTCTACATAAAACACAAAATAGGGCTGGGGATGCGGCTCAGTGGTCGAGTGCCCCTGAGTTCAATCCTTGGTGCAAAAAGGGGGGGGGGCTAAAATTTAAGCCCAGATGGGGCTGTCCCTGCCCTGTAGACAGCACACCCCTCAGAGAAGTAGTTGTCTAATGTGAACTCCAGGTTTAAGGAAGGCAGTCAGGTGAGCACAGCATACAAACTGCAGTGTCTGTAGGCCCCAAGGCCAGGGACACAGTTTCCCACCAGGGCTGACATGACATGGTAACTCCCAGCTGGTGTTCAGAGCCGTCTGAACATCTGACATCACCTAGGCAGCTTTCTGACTATCTCCATACCCGAGAGTGAGCTAACAGTCTGAGTGGCCCCCATGCCGACAAGTGTCCTGGGTCTCGCTGTTTATTTTCCCATGCTGCACTGATGCACAACAGCTGATCCTGTATCAAAATGGAACTCCCGATCCCAAACCTGCAGCCACCAGCCCAGGAACCAACCTACCATCACACTTGTGGGAATTTAGACTGCTTTCTTCAGCAATGATCCAGAAGTCCAAAAATACGAACCATCCCTGAATGGCCAGGATTTGATTAATAAGTGACCGTTGACCTAAGTTTCGTCCCATTTCCAATTTAGGACCAACCACAGAAACCAAGCATGCTCCCCTCACCCCTCACACAGGCTGACCATGCCCAGTTAGCAAGCCACAGCTCCGCCACACCAACAGTTTCCCATCAGGACACACCTGACACCTTCCCTTTATGTCACTAGAAAGTTTTCTCACTGCCTGCGACTGAGCCTCTGCCACAGGTGGGTGGGGGATGGTATGAAAACTCTGAGTGAAGAGCGTGCTCTTACTGGGTTGGTCTTTTCTGCAAGTACAGTGTCTTTGGTCCATCCCATCCCCTTGCCGTCTGCCTCCTTTTCTAACCAAAATGGCAAAGGAAAGTAATTGATTTCAGCAGAAAGGTCAACTGCTGCTCTAGAAAAAGGTGCAGCTGCACGCAGCCCTCGTGCACAATCACGGAACGTGCTCTTCTCGCTTTCAAGGTGTGTGTGTGACTCCATGGAAAGCATCAATAGTAACAGTCGCTGATCTGGAACGAGAGCAATCCATCGAAAGTTCCCCTACATGCATCGGATGCTGGAGGAGCTCAATGGAAAAAGGAAAGGCCCCGAGTTTGTTTCCAAACATCCCCCACCGTCGATGCACACTGGTGCTGTACCCTGCACCTTGTATACTTGCAGAATCAACTTGGAATCATGCAGAAAGCTCTTCAGAATCGCAGACTTCTCTCTCCATCTCCTTCAGAAATTGAATGGGAAAAAAAAAAATTGGAAAGGTTAACTTTCCAATAGCATCTAGGGAGATTGATTTCTTTGAATTCTCTGAAAACTGGTATTCCAAATATGAATAGTTATTTAGAAAGAACGTTCAAACCACTTGCTGATTGGAGCTCCTGATTCTCCAAATATCCTAAGTGAAGGTTCTGCTAAGGTGCGCAGGTGCCCCTGAAGTCCATGTGTTGGAACTTAATCCCAACACAACAGGGTCAGGAGGTGAGTAGGTGAAGGCTCCGCCCTTGTCAATGGGTCAATGCTGCTTTGTGGGGCTGGGTTAGGCACGGCAGGCGTGGGTTCCTGATACAAAGGATGAGTTCAGCTTCCTTGCTCTTGCTCTTGACCTTTCACCCTTCTACCTTCCTCCACAGGATGATGCAGAATGAAGGCCTTTGCCATCCACTGGACTTTCCAGCCTCCAGAACCGTAAGACAAATTTTTGTTCATTATAAATTACCCTGTCTCGGGTATTCCATTACAGCAGCAGAAAATGAACTAAGGTCCTTCGGGTCCTTCCAAGCACCAAGCCTCCCCAACTCCCCTAGCCCACAGTGTCCATTCCTCCCTGGTACCATGGGAGCCTGGTAAATGCTGGGCCAACATTGGGTAGTTAAGTTGCTTCACTTTATATGGGACTAATGACACAGATCATATATTATTTGAGTTTGTAATGAAGAAAAACTCAGGCAGCAAGTCTATAAGTTTGTATAAAGTGAAAGCTGATATCATCCTGTGACTCTGTGCATCACAGACTGTCTAGAAGACCCGGGGTCCCACCTCCCACCGCCATTTTGTTTTTCTCTTTTCATGTCCTTCTGGAATATCCAGTCACCTGAATATTCCACTTCTGTCTCTTTCTGGACAAACACAGGACATGAAAGCTGAGATCCCTCAGTTCTGGTCTGGGTTACTAGGACACCATCTTCCAACCTATCTGAACAATTAATTGATGAATGAGACAAGAAGGTTCTGAGATGGTATTCCTTGATATAGGAGTCCTTTATCAACCTCATCCATGTTCCTTTACAAAGGGATTATTTAGTCAGCTACGTCCTCTAAGGAAATGGGACAAATTTTTTTTTATCAAGTAAAAGTTGATAAATACTGGAATTGGGAAAGCATTTGAATTTAAGTGACTTTTCTTCTTACATTTAATGTAAGTGTTAAGAAAACAGAAAACATGAGTGAAGGTCTTTCCAATGAGCAGGACAAGATATAGCAAAACATACCAAAAATATACATTGAAAAAAATGTTAATGAACTTCTTCCTGAGACCGTCAAAACACCTTCCCAAGAAAGCTCTGGTTATCTATTAATCTAAATGTGGGCTTCCTACCTGCCCCCTCCCCCAATTATCAAAACCAAATTGCTGTTTGCACCCTGATTCTAATGAGTGTGTGGAATGGTGTAGTAAATTATCACCATTGATTAAAGCTCAAACAAAGCAGAGACTTTTTACTTTGATCAGAACATGAATGAAATTCCCACACAAGGCTGATCAACAGTGGGATACCAGGAAACTGATGTCAGCCTTTTCCACTATTTTGGGGAATAGCTAGGGACAGTCATTCCATCAGAACCACACTTTTCTGTAAAAGAAAAAAGAAATCCAGCTACCATTTATTTTTTAAAAAGGAGAGGGGGTTGTTGTTGTGCCAAGTGTCTTTGCTAAAGAAGCAAAGTGCTACTTGGAACCTCCTGGTCCTGACAATGTACCAGGGCTGTGCTGATCCATCATTCTAATTCCTAAACATGGTTCAGAAACAAGGACATGGCTTCTTGGCCCAGCAGTTGTGCTGAGCTGGGCATGTTGCAGAGCGAGCTCCACTGCCATGGTTAGTGATTTAGATGAACAGATAGTGCTGTGTCAGGGAAAAGAGGTATTTATCGACACACTGAGACCCATGGCCAGAGTAACTGTGATGCCCATCCAACACCCAAACCATGGGCCAGGTGCTGAGAGCCCAACACAATTTCCTACATGGGTGCACATCACTCCAAAGAAGAGGGATGGAACACAGTGGATTTTCTCTGTTTCAGTGAGCAACAGAAGCTGCTGCCTCCCTCCCATCTAGAAAGGAGAGAAACAACTGCTCCTTGGAGATGGAATGAGAGTGACCCAGGGTTCTTCTGATACTTTGGCATATAAAGTATCTCCAGGGGTCACACAGCCCCTGTGTATATGCACCTCTAGGATGTTTGGCCTAGAGGTGTCTACAAGGTCTGGCTTCTTCTCCTTGGTCATGTAAATTCCCAGGGAGATAGAGGCATCTGGAGGGTTGAATGCATGAACTTAAGCATGGGTGCATGTGCAGGCATACAGGTATGCATGTGTGTGGCTGCACGTATGTATAGTTGCAAGTGTTCCCATGTACACACATCCATTTGTATGCACATGCAAGTGTGTATGGGTATTGTGAATACGTGTTTGTATGCATGTTGCAGGGAGCATGTGTCTATCGGTGTCTATGCACCACATGCATGTGTCTGCATGTGTGTGGAGAAGTCACTCTGCAGTGTAGTCTGGCTATCAAATGTTCTAACCCTTAGTCACTGGGCACACCAATGGTCATGGGCCCTTCTGGCTCCTACATAGGCCCACAGAAAGATCTCAGCAACACAGGTAGGGATTATGTATGTTTTTTTTTTTTTTAACTTTCCATACTTTCTCCACAATCTTATCAGTATTTGGCATGGACACACATGGTCATTGTAGAAAATATACAGCCACACTGACAGGCACTGCTGGCTTCCTAGCTGGCAATCCCTGGAGTCTGCATACAGCATCTCAGTGAGTCCTCAGAACAACATCTTGAAGTAGGTCCCACAGCTATCCCCAGTCTACAGAGCAGGGCACACAGGTGCTGGAGGCAAGCAATGTTCAACTTTCCCATAGTACACAGGCCCCAAGAAGTGGAGCTGAGCCTGACACCCCAAACCCTGACTCTAAAGCATCAACCTCTATACCTCCCCACCTCTCCAGGTTTAGAAATTCCTCCTTTCATTCCTACTCACATCCTTTTTTTTTTTTTCCTTTGTAGTACTGGGGATTGAGCCCAGGGACCCTCTGCCACTGAGCCACACCTCCAGCCCTTTTTATTTTTTATTTCAATATCAGATCTAAGTTGCCCAGGCTAGCCTTGAATTTGCAATCCTCCTGACTCAGCCTCCTGAGTAGCTGGGATTCCAAATGGGCGCCACTGCACCAGCTTCATTTTTCCATTTTTAACTTAAATGGAATCAAACTGTCATTTGCTCTCTTCCCTTATCACATGCGACCGCCTTTAACGGATATGTTCTCAGTGTTCCCTGCCCCACAACCGGGGAACTTGTGATTTCACAAGCATCTGATGTTCTCTGAGATATCAAGTTTGGAATTCCAGATCCTCAACCCCAAAGCCTTGGGAGTATCAGGCTGTTGAGGATTCAGATAAGCCTCTAAGAAGAGCTGCAGAGAGAAGGTTGTCTGGGGTGGGAAGTGGCCAGCTGAAGGGACTGTCAGAGGGTTTTGAGGACCCAGGGCCTGCGCACACAAGTGAATCTGGTAAAATAGAACATCCGAGGACCTTGAGATGAACGGTTCAACTTTTAAAAGCTGGGTCTCTGCTCAAACAAACAGCAGCTTCCTGACCTTCAGTTCAGTTCAATGAACTCCAAGGGAGCATGTCCTCCTCCATGTCTAGGGGCCCAGTGGGACATTTCAATGCATGTGTACAATGTGCAATGACCAGATCAAGGTACCTGACATATATATCACCTCAGATGTACTTCTTTTGTGTTGATAGCATTCAAAATCCTCTTTACTATCTATTTTTGAAATATTTGACTGATTGTTGTCAATCATAATTATCACACTGTGCTACAGAATATTAAAAAAATACTCTTCTTACCTAATTGCATGGCTGTACTGGTTAAACATCCTCTCTGCCCCTCCTAGTCACCCTCCCCAACCTCTGGTAGTCTCTATTCTATTCTCTTCCTCTAAGCGATCACCTTCTGTAGCCTCTACCCATGAATTGAAAGCAGGCAATATTTGTCCTTAGACAAGCACAAATATTTTTAACTGATACGAAACGATAGTTCTAGATATGCCAGGTGCCAATTTTTGATAAAAATGAAAGGGAAGGACAAAAAATGTGGAAGACCACAACACCTAATCTGTATTAGATGATAAATACATATTTTTAAAATTTGCTCTTAAATCTTGCACCAAATTTGTATCTTACATTTTTGCATATGAAAAAATAACTTCTCCAAAGCAAAACTCTTACACTAAAGCACCAACAATCTTCAAAGTGACTTCAGCTTCATGATGTCATTCAATCATCACAAATGGGCTTTTTCAGAGGTGAGCCTGGTCTCCATTTCTCAGGAGATTAACAGAAGTAAATCACTTCCCCACCTCTAGAAGGGGCTGGGCCAGGGTCTCTTGGCCCCGGGGATGTGCTTGCTGCATCTCAATTCATGGATAATGCAAATCCATCTTCCAGAAAAACAAACCAGCACATACATTCTGGAAAAGCAAAATATATATCTGATATGGGCATCAGAAAAACGAGCTCAACTGGTTATGGAAACTGGGGACTTAAAATACACAGTATTTTTCTTTTCTGTCACAGCTATAATTGGGTCCCTGTTTCTAAAATGATCAACACCTCTACTGGAAGACAGGGCAAGAAAGAAAGGGCAAGGTGAGAACAAGGTGAGAGGCCAACCGTGACCTCACAAGACCGAAGGCCTGTGTCCTCCCTGGGCCCGGCCATTGCTGGACCCCGGCCTCCGTGTCCCCTCTGTAACACCACGGCTCTGGCTTCCTGGCTTCCAAGGCCTCACCCAACTTAGCCACTCCCTCACTCCCTCTCCTCTGAAGAGGAGGTACCCCTAGACACCCGAAGTCAAGGATACCAGCATGCCTCTTCTGCATCATCTCTTCCTAGGACAGGCTCAATTTTCTCCACTTCAGCTTGAAGAGGACCAAAAGACTAACTTAAAAAAAATTCAATTTATCTTCAATCACATTGGAAGCTCACTCCAAATACTTTCCAGAGTTGCTGGAAGTTTTGGAAAAGAATGTTGCAAAAGTAGAATCCAAACTATTTGTTGTATTCTACAGCTATGTACAACACAGCCAATGGCACATTAGGATGATATGTCCTTTTAAATTTTAACTTTTGGACAGAATGTAAAATAGACCCATTCTGGGTCTTGAGATATCTGAATGAGCTCAATTGATTCAGGCTTTGACTTGGGTTGAAACAAAATCTCCTTGGGATATGACTCACCCCTAGAACATTAATGCATTCTGGAAGGATGGGTATTCATTCCTGCAATGATTCAGGGCAAAATAACTGACTGGATGTAGTGATGAAAGCCTCAACTGAGGCCTCCCAACTGTGAGCCAAAATAAACCTTTCATCTTTATAAGTTGGTTATCTCAGGTCTTTTGTTACAATAAAGGAAAGCTGACTTGGGAGATAATGCACTCCTGACTTGCATAATCAGAACTCAGAGTTACCCCTACAACTATCATTAACTCCTGACTGCATTGTTTGATGTTGGGTTCTGACAACAAGTAATCCAGACCCTACCATCTCCATCACCATTATTCAAAGCACAAGTTTGGCTTGTCATTTCTTCTATCCACAACCCTCCCTAAATCAGTTAGAGCACTGGTTTCCTAGAACACTCTGAAAGTATACACAGCCCAGAATAATTCAGACTGATGTTACTAAAGGATTCTGGTTAAAAGCAAAATTGTTCAGGTCAGGGAAATATGCTAATTCTGAGAATCCTACATCTCTGATGTGGGTCTGGCACAAATCTAAGATAGTTGAAACAAAGTTGATTTTGTGTGTGTATGTGTCCATACATCATTGGGCAGACCAAATTATTTTGATGTTCATTTTCAGATTGTCTATTTTCCTAAAAGGTGGTAACAGGAAGGTAGACAACCATGCAACAGATCTAACTGGACTTCTCAATTGTCCTCCCACAAGAAGAGCAGAGAGGGTGTGGGTGTCCTGACCCACCCTGAGTAAGTTTAGCAGAACACCTTGGGGATGCTCCCCAAGAGTTCGACTGAGGATACAGCTTAGAAAAAACCCTGTTAGGAAAAGTCTGTGATACCTCATTTGCTCATATTTGCCTTTAGAATTTACTAACTGCTGAGGCTGATGGCTGTGTATGAAGGGGACATTCCAGGGTAACCCAGAATGGCTTCTAGAAGGCACTTCTGGAGACTTCTCCATAAATCGGCCATTACTAGTTTTCTGGGCGCCCTGGACTGAGGCAGCCCAGGTGAGACTGTGGTTCCCAAACGTGGTCCCAGGTGGCCCCTGTCCTTCTGCCCTGACTTTGCCACTGAGCTCCGCTGAAGAGAGATACACCTGACTCCAAGAAGATGAGGAGAGACAGAACCAGTGTCCTGATTTAACAGTCCTCATTACAGTCACGGAAAAAAATTTTTGAAAAGCAAGTTAGCTACTAAAAGATGGCAAGGAACAGAATAATGATTTTGCCCTAAAAAAAGACTCTCCTGCAAGCATCCCTCTTTTGAATCCTTGCACACCGGGCCTTCTCCTCCGAAGGGCCAGGCGGAACCCAGATACCCAATGGCACGCGCCCCACAGCCTCACGATAGCCTTACCCTCGAGAAAACCACTTAAGCTAAAGAAGTCAGGTTTCGAATGCTTAATGGGTTCTAGGCACATCCTCTATCTTCTTGGAAGTGGCATTTTAGAAGAAGTAAATAAACACTGGCTATTCTATTTTTGGTCGCTCTTTAAAGGACCAAACCTCTGGCTCCAGCTCTCCTTGTGTGAGCTGTTTAACTTCTCAGAGCCTCAGGATCTTATACGTAAAAGAGGAATAAGATAGTGCTTCCCTCCACAGCCTGCTGTCTAATCAAAGCAGGGAATATGTGTGACCTGGGACCCAGGGATCCTCCTTCCAAATGACCCCTACACCTAATGATATTTCACCTTGCCCGGTTGGTTATAGAAAAATGACCAAGACTTGCCAGAGGAGTGGCAGTGATCAGGTTAAGGGGTCAAAAAGTACAGATGAGAAAATCCTATGGTCCACCTTGCCCTCTAACACCATGCCTGAGAAGTGCTATTAAAAACTGGTAAAATAGCGGGGCGCAGTGGTACATCCCCCTGATCACAGCAGCTCGGGAGGCTGAGGCAGGAGGATCGCGAGTTCAAAGCCAGCCTCAGCAACAGCAAGGTGCTAAGCAGCTCAGTGAGACCCTGTCTCTACATAAAACACAAAATAGGGCTGGGGATGTGGCTCAGTGGTCGAGTGTCCCTGAGTTCAATCCCCAGTATGCACCCCCAAAAATTGTTAAATAAGTTATAGCCTGATAAGAAAAATAAGTTCTGGTGTTTTGTTACCCAGAGTGTGACTATAGTCGACAATATCATATCCTATAACTCAAAGAGGTAGAAGAGAGGATTTTGAATGTTTTTGTTATAGAGAAATGATACATGTTTGAGATGATGGATAAGCTAAGTTTCCCAAGTTGATCAATGCACAGACAACCAATGTACCAGAGGAGCACTCTGTGTCCCATAAAGATGTACAATTATCTGTCAATTTTTTAAAAAGTGAAAAAAGGACTGGGGGTGTGGCACAGTGGTAGTGGGGGCAGAGTTCCTAGCATGTGCAAGGACCTGGATTCAATGCTCAGTAATGCAAAAAACAGAAAAAAATCAAAAAAGCAGGCATCTTATTTTTTATCACAGATCTGTGCATCTGACCAAGCTCTGCACACTTACTTTGTTTATCTGCAAGTCAGATGTCAGCATCTAACAGAGGGAGCCACTTCCCAGAAACCAACACAGACAGTCTGTATCCAACCTTGTCCTCGTTTCTGCCCGTACCCAGCTGCCTCCAGAACTCTGTCTTCCTTATCTTGTACTCAGGTCAAAGCACAGATTGTGGAAACCGGGCAGAGAGATAAAGCGACGCAGGCCAATGTCGGCCAGCGGCTGCACAGGCTCCTCTGGCAATTTCTAGGGGTGCCTGTGTTGGCTGGGCTGGGGAAGTCTTGTTCTTGCAGACTGGCTGGAACCAGAGCTGAAGCCCCTGACTGTTCAGGTGAAGAAACCTCCTCAGTTCTCGACACAGAGAGGGCAGCACTGAGCCACCCAGAGGGGCCAGCAGGCCTGTTGGACCCCTGCCAAGGACCAGGCCCCTTTGCAGTCTGGAAAACACGATCTGCACCCTGCAATCTCTTCTCCTTTCACCTTCAACCAACTTAATATCCAGAATGGTGTGCATGTGTGTCTCCATCCAAGGAATAAACTGGTCCCACTGAAAATCAAGGGGTACTTATTGTTTGGTGGATTGTGGCACAGAAGAAAAAATAATAATAATCACAGCATCTTTCTAGGGTGGTAAGAATGCAGCTTCCATTCCTGAAGCCAATCCTCTCTAGGAAAAAAAAAATGAAAGGTCACACGAAATAGCACCTGCCACATTTGTCCTGGTCAAATGGCTCTGCATGGCAACCTCATAAAAATCTCAGAATCCTTGGGAATACACAGTTTAATTGATTTGGATTGAAAATTCAGACACAAAACAGTTAGGAGGGTACTTTGTTCTTATGAATGGCAAATGCCTTTGAAAGCAAACTGCAACCCCAAGCAACTGCCAAGACATTGTAAATGCGTGGTTTCCATAGTTCAAGCGTTTCATTTTCCTCCATTACATTAGCTTTCAAGAGAACACTGGGATATATCATGGTTTTTTTTGTTTTGTTTTGTTTTTTGTACCAGGGACTGAACTCAGGGGCACTTGGCCACTGAGCCACATCCCCAGCCCTATTTTGTATTTTATTTAGAGACAGGGTCTCACTGAGTTGCTTAGCACTTCTCTAAGTTGCTGAGGCTGGCTTTGAACTTGTGGTCCTCCGTGCCTCAGACTCCCAGGCCACTGGGAATAGATTGTGTTTTAACTGCTAGCATGTACCTTGTCTGGAAAAAAGATCAAAGACTGCATTTAAGAAGAAAACACCTTGCGGCTGGCATCGACCTGGCTGGGTGTGCGTGAGTTTGAACGATGGCCTGTCCACAATAGCAAGAAATAAAGCAGCAACATTACTTTTCATTTTTATAGAACTCTTCTCTCATATTGGTTTTTAGCCTTGAGTACTGATTGACAGATGAAGAAACTGAGTCTTGGGGTATATGGGACGTGCCAAGTTCAAGTGGCCGTGTTGAGGTGCCAACGCTTTCTGCTGCAGGCACAAGCTGTCTTCATTAAACCACGTGAAAAGTGTCACTGATCCACACAAGGAAGGCCACTCACATGCTGTGATTTAAAATGAGGCCACAGGTCAGTGCTGGCAAAGGAATAATGTTTTACAGATATCTTAAAGAGACAGGTGGCCATACACACCGGAATGGCCAAGTCCCAGGCTGTCAGCAAATGCAAACACAGCCTCGAGGAAAGAGTACTAAGGACGCCACCCAAAGAACACCCAACAGGTAACGAGACTCTTCTGCTAAATAAAGCCAGGCCGACACACAGCAAAGCAGAAACCTAAGGAGGTTTTGCATATAAAGTAGAGGTCAGAGGGCTGACCACCATGAATACCTAACGTGCAAACACAGCAAGACATTGCAGAAACTGGGAGCATAAAAAGAACTGTTCTTTTAAAAATAAAAATGAAAAAGAGCTGTTCTTTTTAAACCCTAAGCATGTAGTCTCCATCACTAGCCACCCTATCATTTCCTAGTTTGTTTTGGCCAATCAGCTTTCTTGTGGGAAGAATGCCACTATCCCAGTTACAGAGACCCTGAGAGAGGAGACTTGGGGCACAGCAGGAGAGAAGCAAGACAATCCTACAGGTAACTCCGTACACTGCGGGCTCTGGCTGCCCTATGGATTCCTCATGGGCAGATTCAACTACTGCACAGCAAAAGTACCCAAGAAAACAATTGCATCTGTGCTGATCACGGACACACATTTTTCTCTGTCACTAAGCCACGAACAACACCATATAACAAATATTTATGGGCATTTACATGGTATTGAGTATTCTAAGTGATCTCGAGATGATTTATAGTATATGGGAGAATGTACGCAGCTTCCAGGGCAGATGCAGCATGGAAACCTACCAGCTAGGTGCCTACAGCAGGTTTCTAAAGACATCAGGGGACAAGGATGACAGATAAGCAGTCCTAGGGGAGGGAAGGCAGACCAGGTGCTCTCTTGGCCCACAGAAGAATCAGATATCGTGGAGTTTCCTTTACACTCATTGAGGGGTCCTATCTACTACTTGGAGGTGGGAAGCCAGTGTAGCCTTCTCATTCCCCCAGAGAATACCGAGGAATGTCCATATGCCTGCCCAGCATGGGTGCTGGGGACAGGGGTGCTCACAGACGCAGCCAGAGCCCAGCCCGCAGTGGGACTTACACACACATGAAAAAAGCAATGATGTCACGGATGGTGTCCAAGAGCGGTGGCTGGCCCCCAGCCAGGAAATCTCCTGGGAGTGCAAGGTTCAGGGATCCAAGAGCTGAGTCAGCAGGCCGAGGGGTGAAGGACAGCAAGAGGGGTGAAGAGGCGTCAGACACTGCAGGTCTGAGGGAGCTGCAGTCAGGAGTGAGCCATGCAACGCGGGAGAGGCATGGAGTTTCCCTAAGGCCACCTTGAACTCCAAATCCAGGTCTGTGCTTCCCCTGGACACAATCCCCAAAGAGATGCTTTTTTTAGATCAAATGCATGTAAAGAAGATAGTCACAGCAGGGAGATTGTTAGACCCCTGGTGTGGGAATGAGTTGTAGATTCCAGGAGAAAGCAGAGCAGGTGACAAGCACATCCATAATCCTGGGACCAGGTGGACACAGGCCACCTCACTGGAGAGTAGAGAGACAAGAGATACAGGTGGAAAGTTCCAGAAACAGCTCAAAAATAAGCAGCTCTCTTATCTCCATTGACATCAGTCTGTCCCGTGCCATCAATCCAAGAGATGGTTACAAGTCAAGGCCCACATCTGATGGGAACAGAAGCCAGTTCTGTAGCTTGAGAGATCATAAGACAACTGCAGACTTGTCAAGCTGAATTGCTGTGATCAGTTCCTCTCTGTGAGAGTCACTGGGAAAGAGAAGGGGCAGAGGCCACAGAGGTAAAATCCCCCCCCCCACCATTGGGAAGGCCTTGGTGAGGTCACAGCAAGATGGACATCTACCTGTGGTCTTAGATGAGCTGATTCCAGAGCTAAACAGCAATGGTTCTCAGCAACATTCCAGCCCCCACCACCCACACACACCCCAAAAGTTGGGTGTTAAAGTTTTCCTTCTATTTTTACGAGCTCTTGGTCTCCAGGGAAACAGGCATCTTTTGTGGTAACTGACGGTGAAACAGAGGGCCATGCCTTTTGTAGGCTACACAAATCCATGTGTCCAAGTGGCAAATGCATGGTTTGTGGGATCGATGTAGCAGCCAGACTAGCTCCTCCCTGTGCTCAAAATCACCTCTCCAGCTCCGAGGCAGTGCCTGTCCCCATGGGTCTGTCAACAGGAGGCTGATCAGAGTGGTTACCTTCCGGCCAGCACAGCTGTGAAGCTGTCTGTTTCTAAAGAGGTCTTAACCTCACAAAATAGGACAGTGGAAAATTACAGCCATCATTAAAATTATGTTTACACGGAATGTTTAATGACTAGGGAAATAAATGCTTATGTTCAGATTAAGGAAAGCAACCAGAATAAAATCTGTAAACACTATTATCTCAACATTTGTATCTTAAATATCCTCCAAAGATGTGTTAAAAGAAGAGTTGTCCTCCTGTGGCATTATTGGAAACAGTGGAACCTTTAAGAGGTGGGGCCTAGTGGAAGGAAGTGAGGTCACTGGGGGCATGCCCTTGAAGGGGAGATTGGGAATCCTGCCTCTTCCTCTCCTGCTTTCACTTCCTGGTCACCATGAGGTAAACAGAGCTCTGCTACCACATGCTGTCACCATGGAGTACCATCTCCCTGCTGGCCCAAAAGCTCCAGGACCCAGTCGCCATAAAATGAAACCTCTGAAACCATGAGCCAAAATAAACCTTTCCTCCTTTTAAATTATTTATCTCAGGCATTTTGTCACAGCAACAGAAAGCTGACTAATATGATACTGTCTGGATGTTTCTATATAACAGTTAAAGACAAATCTAAATGCCATTAAAGTGGACTATTTGTGAAACTCCTCCACAAGGCCTACTCAGAGTGCCAGGGACGAGATGCTGGATTTGAAATGGAATTAACCGTCTGAATTAAGGAGGACAAAATGTTCATGTTTGCAGGCCAAAAATATAAACATTAATAAAAAAAACTTTAAATGGAGGCCTTCTTATTTTTTGGTGGTCTCAATGGTTTGTCATCGCTCACGTTATCGCAGATACGTAATAACAAATCATTCTATTCCTATCAAGATATCTGGTGTGCTTTTGCACAACAATCAAGACCAAAAAGCTGTTCTGGGTGCCTTCTGCTGTCCTAAGCAAGGCTAGCTTTTGCTTTGAAGACATTGTTGTCTTGACATGTTGTTGTCAGTTTGCCTTCTCTTTTCCTATCAGAGGACAGCATATGGCTAGCATTCCCTGGTACCAGAGTGGTGCTTGGCAAATGTGCCATTCCCTAAAGGCAACTACCATTTATTATGAGCTTTATCCATCCCATTTGCTTTCCTGTCTTCTATAGCAGAAGTGAAAAAATTAAAAAAAAAAAAAATCCAACAAACCATCTTTACAGCTGTGTCTCACATAAGACACAAAGTATTTGTTTAAGTGATGACTGTGCCTTCAGAGAACTGAGTTCACAGCATCAGACTGTAAACTCTGGGGCTGCCCGCCATCTGACTGGATTTAGAAGGTTCTGGAAGGCCATCTCCTTGGGATTTTCTTGGAAAGAGATCACTGGAGGGGTGTGTCTCCTAACATCATTTTCAGGAAAAATTTTAAGGTTCCTGTAAGGTTGATCGTGTCTATTTAATTTTCACGAAGCTCCTCAATTTCAAAGATTCTCTTTTGTGCCTTCACATGTCACTGAAACACTCCCAAGACAATCACATCTGTCCCAACCTATTCTCATCCTCCAGTTTAAATCTACACATTCAACCAACCTGAGGTGGAAAATACTTTTTTAAACAAAAGTCCAACTGTACCAAACATGTACAGAACTTTTTATTCTCACTATTCCCTAAACAATACATTATACAACTATTTACACTGTATTAGGTTTTGTGAGTCATCTAGAGATAATCCACAGTATACCAGATGTGCATAATACATTCTATGCAAATACCATGCTGTTTTATATAAGGGACTGTAGCATCTGTGGATTTTGGAGAGAAGTCTTGGAAACAATCCCCTGTGGATACTGAGGGATGACTGTATTATGTAGCCATTAAAATTATGTTTACATGGAATTTTTAATGACTAGGGAAATAAATGCTTATGTTCAGATTAACGGAAACAACTAGAATAAAATCTGTAAACAGTATTATCTCAAAGCATGTGAAAATGCATAGAAAATATTTAAAAATGGATAATACATAGCATTAGTTAAAAATGGGGAAGAGGCATCCTTACATACCACACAGCAGAAATCACAGGGGCAGCTATTTTAGTTGTCAATTGAGCAGCATCTATCAATATTTCAAACAGATGTGTCTTTTTACCCAGAAATCCCTCCCTAGTAATCCCTGACCTAGAAAAACTTGAAATGTACACAAAGGTATACCGATAAGGAAGTTAATACACCCACTGTGAACAGTGGAGACAAAACATTTATCAATAGGAATGAATTAAATGATTTCCCATCCATTCTGAATAATATTCTGCAGCCTTTAAAAATAAAAGAAGTGGACAGGAAGTAATGATCCAAAGAGGTCTCAACGCCATTATTGTTGTTTTTTTTAAAATGTCACTAAATATTATGCATAGAATGAGTTCTGTTTTTTAAAACACATAAATGTATGTATGTAAAGGCACCAAAAATGGCTACCTCTTGAGAAGGGTAGAGCATTATGGGATGTATCAGTTAGGATGCTTTTGGCTACAGCTAACAAAAAACCTAACTGGACCTGTTGCACATTGAAGGCAAGATCTTGAAAGCGTCCCAAAGCAGACTTCTTGGGAAATTCAGAGGCTCAAGGACACCCACCACAGAGGCTTTTACCTTTACCTTTACCTCTGCAATCTTTTGTATGCCAGCCCAGGCTGGTCTGGTGGCTGATGGTTGTCCAGCTCACGGGCATTAGACCCACATACACACGACACCAGGGAAGAAAAGAGCAGTTTCTTCTCTTGCCTCTTTTGGAGAGCCAGGGAAACTCCCAGAAGCCTCTGAGTAACCCATCTAACAGTTTATTGGCTAGGGCTGAGTCCATATACTCACTTATGAGCCAATCACTGACAAGAGCAGCAGGCCCACCAGACCGCTTGGCCAATCAGAATTTATCTTCTGAGACATGTGGGAGAGGGAAGAGTCACCAACAAAGATTCTTTGTACCAGGCCAAGAAGCAGGGATGACCTGCGCACCCAGGGGAAGGGGAACTTTTTAACTAGAATGGGTACTGTGTTATCTGAAATTTTCTGTAAGATTATACCCACATATTTTGTAGGATCTAATATAAAACTAGTTTAATGCCTGGAAAGGAGATGAAGGAAATATACCTCAAATACTGGGCAATCTTCAACTTTTCATTCTTTTCCAGAAACTATGTGATGCACTTTTTTTTTTAAAAAAAGTAAGTTTTTAAAAAAACTTTTAGTTATAGATGGATGCAGTATCTTTATTTTGTTTACTTATTTTTAGGGGGTGCTGAAGATTGAACCCAGTGTGAGTTCATCCAGCCAGGTGAGCACTCTGCCACTGAGCCACAACTCCAGCCCTGTGATGCACTTTTATAAACAAACAAAAACCCCAGTAATTTTTTTTTTTTTTTTTTGGTACGGGGGATTGAACTCAGGAGTACTTAACCACTGAGCCACATCCCCAGCCCTATTTTGGGTTTTATGTAGAGACAGGGTCTCACTGAGTTGCTTGCTTAGCACTCAGCACTTTGGGAGGCTGAGACAGAATCGCAAGTTCAAAACCCCAGTAATTTTGAAAATCATCTTCAGCACTTAATATTTTGAACATTGATGGGCATAAAAATTCCTTGTGAAACTACTATGACATTTTTAGTTCAGTAGAGGCAGGGAAAATCACACCAAGTCACCTGCCTGCCTTTAGCTGGACTTTGATGGGGAACTTGTACCAAGGTGAGAAGAGCTGATTGATGGCTTTAATTCTTAAAAGTGCCCAACCAGGGAATGGCCTGATGTCATTCAAAGTGGAGAGGTGCTTGCCCTTCCCTCTGCACAGGATTTTTCTCTTTTCTTTTCTTTTTTTGGGGGGTGGGGGGGGGAGGCGTGTGCTAGGGATTGAACTCAGAGCCTTGTGCATGCAAGGCAAGTACTCTACCAACTGAGCTATAGCCCCAGCCCTCTGCACAGTATTTTAGAAGTGTGCCTGGTAACCCCAACACTGGTCTCCTTAGCAGAACCTGCAGATCAGGTACCAGGCACAGACTCAGATGAAAATAATGCTGGAAGGGCCATCAACAAAGTTAGCCACAAGATAGGGGGCTGCAGCAGTAGGGAGAGGTGAGCAGCTCCCACTTATTCTAGTCTGCATCTGGATTAACTTCCACATCTGCCTGCTTGCCAGCCCTACCTATCTGGTTCCCTACCACTTGCCTTGAGTTCATGGGTCAACAAAATTCAATCTCTAATTGGTGAACTACATGGACAAATATTTAAGGAAACGCTTCATCTTCCTTTTTCTCTAGCCCCCTCTCTTCTGTTAGGCTGTTGCTAGGCCCAACACTTACCCTTTACCGATCATCCTAGAAACTTGGCTAGGTCAGCATCTTTGGCACTGTTTTTCTTACAAGGATGCTTAGGCTCAGAAAAGTTAAAAAGTGATTCCAAATGACATAGCTGCTGAGCAGGGAGGCTTCCCCAAGTCTGTCTGACTTAAAAATCTGCGTTTTATTTCCTGCCAAGTCACAAAGCTCTGTATTCAAACAGTACAGGTCAGGTGAGCAATATGGAGTCCTTCCAAGAAATCCCCTTTCCCTGACTCCTCTCTGGCCACCACCCCGCAGTGGGGCATCCCAGGATCTCTTTTCCAGTTTAAAAATAATCAATCAGTCTCTCTTACTCTTTTTCATCTTGTCAGCTTCGCTGGGGGAGGGGGGGTAGGACCTATCTTTATTTTGGGTCCTCTGGGCCTACTATGTGGTACATGCCCAGTAAATGTGCTGGATGGATTAAGTGTATCCCAGAACTCTGCTGCTCTGCAGCACCTGGAAGCCTGAAGATGTGGTCACTCAAGTGCAACCTGCTGAGGGTCAGATCCCAGCCCAGACCTCCTGGATTCAGTCGGCATTTAACAAGGGCCCTCGTGACTTACGAGCACTGTGACACTCACGCCCTCATCCCTTTCCACACTGTCTATTTCACACCAGTGTAGGAGGCACACTGTCTCCTTTTTATTCTAAATCATCAAATGGAACCACATATTAAGACCCGCAAAAGTTCAAGTGGTGTTTAGGTAAAATTTACCCGAGAAATGACTTTACCTAAAATACCACCCATCCCTAATCTCAGATGAAAAACACAAATTAGAAACAGTCGTGCCTCAAAGACTGCATGAAAAATTCCCCTTTTAAACATATGCTTATATTTAATAAATGTTTATTTAGTGCTCTAAGGTACTATTAATCATCAGGTTTAAAACAGAATTACTCACAGTTAAGTACTCCATTAGCATTCAGAAATTTCTAACCTTTGGATAGTGATCATGAACGATTCAACTCATTTCCCACACTTATTTATTGAGCATCTATTATGAACAAGACCTCACAGGGATAAGATGAAGAGATGAGAGATGCATGTGACAGTCCTTGACCTCTTTGCTACAATTAGGAGGAGGATCAGGAACATGCTAATCAAACATTTCCATAAGCAAATAGTGCATCAAGTACCATTTTCACTATTTAAACGCAAAATTCAGTTGGATGCTTTGCTATGATGCAGCCAATTAAACTGCTGGCATAAAACAGCCAAGAATACTGAGTCACCAGGCTATTTTCAACACCTTGCAATCTGACCTGTCTCGAGAAAGATGTCACCGTGTGCATGGTATCAGAATGGGACAGTCAGTATCTCCATCATGTTGGAAGAACTGGCCGTTCATGTCAGGAAGAAAACAAGTACTTGTTTTAAAAACTAAGAAAGCAGACCTTTGAGCTTTTAAGGTTCAAAAGCAAGACTGAACAAACCTAAAGATGGAGATGCGAACTGTATATACACACATTATTTTAATCTTAAGCCATTCAATAACTTTGAATCTCTCACTTAAGAACAAGTAAGTGTTAAGAATGAGCCATAAGGGTTCCAAGAACTAAAAATGATTATACAAAATATAGGATGAATTCAAATTTCAATGATACATCAGGTGATGTGTCTTATCATTTTCTTTATTTTTAAATCACTTTCATTATTAAACAGCCAGAAATATACAACAGGATCCAATTTTTAAAATGAACTTAAAAACAATGATTTTCTATATAAAGATCAATTCTTCAGCTACCATTGGAATACTCTCTAATCCTACTCAGGAATTTATTTTTCATCACACTAATTAAGAAAGTCTCACTTGGTTCTTTTCCTGGCATGTTTAACTGGGGGGGGGGCGTTTTATTAATAACATATTTCCTCTAGAGTGCACTCCCTTCTTCTTTCACCTCCACAGGAGTCTCTCTGGGGAGTAGTAAGAATAAAACCCTTCCTACATTTGTGCAGTGGAACAGATCTGCAAATAAATAGAGGCATCGATTTCTAAGAAGAAAATGGCTAAATGCAGCACATTTACAATTCTTCTAAGACACATTCCACATTTCTTTGTAAGATGGAAGATAATTACTGAATGTCTTTATGTTGCACACTTTATTTTTAAATCTTTAACTAGACTGCTACTTCTACTGCTCATGGTTGAGCTGAAATGAAACACTGAATATTTCCTTTTGTAAAATAGTCGCCGGGGTCAGAAAAACTTTCCAACATTATATTTATTTGGGGATCATTTTAAAAACAACTGTGGGGGTTATCTTTGGCAAACGTTTTCCCTTAAGGAAATCTTACCAGCAGAAAGATAAAGCTAGTATATGCCCTTGAATTTGAAGAGTGCCTTCCAAGGAGGGCAGCTCTTTTTTAAATGCAAGCCATAATTAATTGGTCAGTTCACCGGATGGGGACTTCGGTTGCTGTGAAAGAGACAGAGGTGTCGACTGAGTTCGGCCAGTAACTGGTTCGGAATTAATTTCCTGGGAAGTCCAAATGGGAAAACCCCTTCTAGTAAGGAAAAGGTTTGGGCTCTAATGATCATGACCGACTAGCTCGCCTCCTCTGATTAAGTGATTTAATAACTACTCAATATTTCACCTGTAAAGCAACAGGCGAACCACTTTAACGAATTTGGGGCGGATACCCAAGCAACCGGTAAAGAGGAAACGCTTCAACTCTCCCCTGTAGGACCCTTCCCGAACACCTGTTGAACAGCAGGGCTTTTAACTTTCGGAACTGAAGAGAGGTTTTAGACTCTGTGGGAGTTCCTGTGTGTATTTTAGGTTTCCATCTTGCTTAATCAACAAAACTGGTTACTAATTATTTATGAATCACAGGGATGAAAACAAACTTTCTTACCTTGAGCAGTTAAGGAGTGGCAGGAGGAGGAGCGAGCCGGGTGTTGAATTTAGCCCCTCGGTACCTGTTCCTTCCTCCAGGTTCCCCACCCAGCGTGGCTCTTTAGAAAGGTCAAAGGTGCGCCCCTCCTCTGCTCGGGGAGGGGGCACACCTCCCAACAAAACAACACGCTGGCATCCAACCTGGGGAGCTCCCGGCCGTCTGACGACTCGCCCTCCAAGCTCCAAGGACCCGGGACCGGGAGATACGGCCAGCCCCAGCCTGGGGCGCTCACGCCGCACTCTCCAGGGGTCCCGGGTTCCCCACACTTAAGGGACCCCGAGACGCGACTCTGGGAGGGCAGCGCGCAATCTTCCAAAGATGCGGTCCGGAGACCGAGCCCCTATCCACCACGATCTTCCCTCCGAAGACCCCTTCCCCCAAATTCTGAGGTTTGGGGTGCCTAGTCCTCCGCCTCCCGCAGCGAGACGCTCCCGGAGCCCACCATCTGGGTTGTCACTGTCCTCCAGCAGGACGCGATGCCCTGGTCGGCCCACTTGCGTGTGCGAAGGGGAACCCACCTCCCTGCGCCCCGGGTCCCTGGCGCTGCGCAGCCTCGCGCAGCCTCGCGCCAGAGCGCCCCTCCCGGGCCCGCGCGTCCCCCGCGCTGGTGAGCAGGTGACGGAGTCCTGCGACCCACGCGCACGTACTCCCGCCGCAGGACCCCGCGTTCGCAGGCGCTGCCCCTTACCTCCGAGCGGGCCGAGGCGGCCCCGCGGGGCCGGACGCGGACTGGGCCGGGAAGACGCGCCTCCCGCCGCCGCTGGGAGCCGAGGCGGAGAGCGGGCGCGGCGAGCTCCTCCCGGGCGGCGGCGGGAGGCGCTGCTCTGGCTGCCGCCGCCGCCGCCGCCGCTGCTGCCGCCGCTGCCGCGGGTGTCCGAGCTGCGCGGCCGCCGCTCCTGGGCCGCCGCCGAGCGGGTCCCTGGGCTCCTGCGGGAGGCCGGCAGCTCGCGCGGCAAACTCTTCCGCACGCAGAGCCGGCGGGGACAGCCGCCGCCGCGCCGCCGCCTCTTCCCCTCCCTGCTCCCTCCCACCTCCTCCTTCTCCTCCTCCTCTTCCTCCTCCTCCGCCTCCTTCGCTTTGCAGTCGCCACCGGCGGGGTCTCTCCTGGCCCAGACCCCGCCTGGGACGCGCGCCCGACGCGTGCGGAAGGCAGGCAGACCTCAGGACCCCTGGCCTCCCCGGGCGGTGTAGACCCCCGCGCGCCCCTGGGCAGCCGCCCGCCCTGCTGTGCTGCAAGGGACCCTCGGCTCGGTCGTGCCCGGAGCGCGGGTTTGGGACTAGGATCGGTGAAGGGGGCGTTGTGCTTGGAGGTGAACCGGTGGAGAGGGGAAGCACACAGCTGCGGACCTGCCAGGCGAGGTCCCGTTAAAGTTGTCACTCGGGGGCTGCAAGGAATCTTCTGTCCCCGCTTACTGCGGACCCCTTGTAGTGCTGCCACCCTGCTGTCCCGCGTCGGGGTGGGGGCTGGCGAGCACGCGACTGTCACTCCCTCCACGCTGATCTCGAGCAGCAAGGCTGCACGAGGTCCCCGACCCCGTCACTGGGCGCATCTCTGCAGGGACCACCGCGATATCTCCTGGAGGGGCGGGAGTGAGGGCGGGGGCAGGTGGAAGGTGGGGGTCCACTGTCCACTTGAGATCAGCAGTAGCTGCTGGAGAGAAATAATGAGTGCCTCTTCCAAAGCAAACGTAGCCTGTCTGGAAAATGGGTCAAGGATGGCAAGGAGCCGGCTAATTGTCCCCACTCCCAGGCAGAGGCGAGTGGGGTGGGGGCTGCGGCCAGGAGCGTGCACTCGGAGCCTGGCTTTGCCTCTCCCTCCCCTCCCCCGCTGCCCTCCTCTCCTTTTGCACCAGTGCAGGAAATGTTCCACTGACCTACATATTTTTCCAAACATACGTGACCTTTTTTTTTTTCCTCTGTGGGAGGAGACAGGCGAGAATCCAAGAAAAAGAGAAGCTGGAGAGGCAGCCGCGCGCGCGAGAAAACAGGGAGGCTTTTTACCAAGCTCAGGCAGACACCGAGCCGAGACTGGCGCGTGTACATGGCCCCCAGGAGCTGCGAGCTGCTGATGGATGCTCTGCGGGGCTCCGAGAGCGAGTGGGGTGAAAAGGGGAGACGCTGCGCCTAGCCGAGGTCCGGAACCGTGGCGGATTTCCCCTAAACTCGCAGCCTCCTCCGCCCTGCGGCGGCGACCACAGCTGGGAGGCACCTGGGCAGAAGCCCCAGGAGGGGAGAAATCCCCGCCCCCTCCCGCAAAGGTTACCCCTTCCCTTACAGCACTTAGGTGCATTTCCTGGCGCCGCGCTCTGCGCGCAGCAGCATTTTCGGACGTCCCTCGGTCGCTTACACATCCTGGCAAGGGACCCTGGAAAGGAAAGCGCCTCCTCTACCCGCCTCTTTTTTTTTTTTTTTTTGTCATACTCTATTTAGTGTCCAGAAGGGGGTCTCCTAAGGCCTTTGCCCAGAGTCACCCTGGCAGGGGGTTAGGGGATGCTCCCCACGCGGTTCCAGGGCCTAGCTTTGGCCTCGGCTCCCTCGAGTTCCTCCGGCCCTCTCCCGCGCAGACCCGACCAGCAGCGCCTTATTTGGGCATGCAACCCCACACCGTCAATTAGATCAAAACGCTCACACAGAGCTCCTTTTTCCCCCCTGTAAAGTAGGTCATTCTCTTTATTTCCCACTTGTATTATTTTTGTCTAATTCTCCTCCTGAAAAATAATCAGCTGTAAAGAGCTTTGAGCATCCTAAGAGCCGCTGTTATTCTTAGGCTTGCTCTGACTTGGAGGGCTTTTCAAGAAAGAAGAGGTATTTGGCCACATCAGGAGTTGAAGTTCCTCCCTTTCCAAAAGGAGAAAAACATTTTTTGAAAGAAATTCTTATTTTGTTCTGCTTTATTTTTCCCAGTCCTCCTTCTCCTTCAGGCAAGCAGGCTTGACCCTGCCCTCAAAGCACGGCTATGACTAATATCTACTAAGGATGAAGTTGTGTACTTTTAAGGGGATTTAATGAATTTAAAGCCACCTCCCTTTTTTTTTTTTTTTTTTTTGCTTTGCAAGAGATTCCAACTCCCTCCCCATCTTCCTTCTCGAACTTAAACCATCACTAAAGGATCTTTGAAATGGCGCATCAAATAATTTTGCTGTGCAACAGGTATTTTTCCTATGGCCTGTTTTCCTATCTTAAATCTATTGTCCAGTAATGTTTCTTAACTAACTGCAGTTTTTGCCAATTTCTCACAGAGATGATGTGTAGGTGGTGGTTGTACGCATTCCAAAGCATCCCATCTGCTAGTGCTAATCCCACCCAAGTGGGAAGGAGACATCTCTGACTTTAAGACAGTGGAGAACAGGGTCCTCAGAGGGACCTCAGTTATAGAGAGGACTTGCAGAGGAAGGTGTACCTCCTGTTCATTCTGTCCATGACAGTTTGGTTCTTTTTGCTGACAATTGTTGAAGATTTGCCATGAGCCAGGCTGGGCTTGGCCTGGAAAGGATCAAGGGAACATTGAGGCAGTTTCTGTACACAAAGCGTTTACAATGTTGAGACAGGGATAAATATGAGCTAAATAGGGCAAGCGCCAGAGACAAAGTGCCAAGGGAGTTCAAAGGAAAGACTCAGAATGGGCTTCTTGGAAGAAACGGAATGGGGGCTAGGATTTTTCTTTAACCCAATAATAAAGCCAAACTAGATCCTCATCTATGCATTATTCAAAATGTGCCCATGGAGCAAAGAACCATTTCAAAACTGCATTGTCACTTATGGGAAATTGTCATGTGGTCCCAATCATTAGTCATTTGAAAGAACATGACTGTATTGATTGAGTGCTCCTATGAGGTCCCCAAGGAGCCCCAGATACTTTTCAAAGAACCAAAATGGCAAAGAGAATCAATTTTTTTTTGTAGTCCATGATATCAATCTGTGGAGGTCTACTGAAATAATACAAACTTTTTACAGTCTAATTCGATATTCTTTTCCATCAGAGAAGTTGAATCTGTGGCATATCCTGATTTTAAAATATTTATCCAATTAATTTCTCAATATAAGTGTTGGGTGGCTTATCATCATCTGTTTTTCCTGTTACATATGGGCAAGGATGTGTGGACCACTACAATTATTACAATAACCAGTCTGGCACATACGTTCAGTAGCTTAAACTTTAGACAGTAAGTGCAGAATTCACACTGGATGATATCACATTTTTTTCTCGTATCTAGTTTTTCTCTGTTTTAACTTTAACTGAAAATTCAAAAGAAAATGAAATACAAAACCAGTTACTATTAGATACAGTAGCACTGTGCTAGAGAGGGAAAAATGTAGCAACCAAGGCAGAAAGAAAGGTAGACAGGTGAATGCATGAAGAAGAGGCCTTAGGACCCCCAAATTGGAGACTGACTCAGAAGCCAGGGCTTAGGAGCACTGATTAATACTCCAGAATGCCCACTGTCGTGTTGCAAACACCAGGGGCAGAATAAGAGAGCTCTTGTCTCCCCGAAGCTTCATAGGGAAGTTCAGGATGCAGCAGGCTGTCACCCGGGCCTTGGGATGCTACCGGGGGACCATCGAGGCCTTGTGCAGCCTGCTTGGTAGAGTCAAGACTTAACTTGGCACCCTTGCTTATGACACCATGTGGTCAGCAAACTAAAGAATGGGCTAACTGGGGTGCAGGACCCAGGGAGGAAAACCAGGCTGGAGGAATCTGAAGGTGACTAAGGCCTAGAGCCCCAGCTAATGTCCCACCAGTTAACTGCAGTGCTTCTGAGTATCACAGGAGAAAATTGTGTGTGTGTATGTGTGTGTGTGTGTGTGTGTATGCAAGTGTGTGCAGGCCTGCATGTGCACACAAGCATCAGAAGAAGAGGTGATGACAGTTGTCATTATGGGTACTTGGGAGAATGATCTTTCCTTATATGTGAGTCCCTTGAGAAAGCCTCTTCATGTCCATTCTCTCTAATAAGGAAGTTGGATTTTAGGTCCCGTTTCTCTTCTAAGAGGACTTAAAAAATAGACTTTTTTTAGTGCAATTTTAAGCTCATAACAAAATTGAGCAGAAGTGCAGAATTCCAGTGTTCCGCATTTCCCACAGAATCCCCCACTTTCAGCATCTCCACCAGAGCAGTGCCTCTGTTATGCTTGATGGTCCTGCATTGACAAGTCACCGTCACCCAGAGCCCCATGTGGCCCTTAGTGTTGGCCCTTGGTGTTGAGCATTCTGTACATTTGATCCAATATATAATGACATGCCTTCCCTGTTACAGTACCTCACAAAGTTGCATGGCCCTTCAGTCTCTCTGTTATTTACCTCTTCATCCGTCCCTCCCAGCCTAATTTTGCCTTTTTTTTTTTTTTGGTAACAGAGAATGAACCCAGGGGAGTTTAACACTGAGCCACATCCCTAAAGTATATTTTATTTTGAGACAGCGTCTCACTAAGTTGCTTAGGGCCTCACTAAGTTGCTGAGGCCGGCTTTCAACTTGGGCTCCTCTTGCCTCAGCCTCCAGAGACGCTGGGATTATAGGCGTGCACCACCACGCTGGGCTCCTTTTGCCTTTTCTAGAACGTCTTCAAATTGGAATCATACACTGTATGATAAGCCTTTTCAGATTGGCTTTGTTCACTTAATAATCTGCATTTAAGTTTCCTCTATGTCTTTGTGTGTGTGTGTGTGTGTGTGTGTGTGTGTGTGTGTGTGTGTGTATCTTGATTTGATAGCCCATTTCTTTTTAGCACCGAATGATATTTTATTGTCTGGACAAGAGGACTTTTAACATATCTTAGTAAATAATGCTTGCAGTAATAAAAGGTGGCATTTATCTAATACTTAGTTGCCAGGGGTTTACATCACCTCCTTCCATCTTTGCAAGGTCCTGTACGGAAGTGATTGATTATTTCCAGTTGGCCGGTAAAGAATCTGACTTCAAGGGCCTCAAGGTGCCCTTCGTCACATGGGAAATACGTGGCAGGGAAGGGCTTGAACCTGGCTTTGATGACAGAAATGTAAGCTCCCTCCACCCAGTCCACCTCTTGGACGCGTCAGATGTGGTCACGGCACCTCTCATCTCCATGAGGTCTTGCTGGCGACGCCAGCTGCCAAAGCAGTCCTGCCACGTCGCTGCACTTTTCTTGTTTCCTCTTGTTGTTGCTTCATGCATGGGTTATTAATATCTTTACTCCATTCTTAAAGCAGCTGTCTTCCAAGTGCTTGAAATAGAACCCTTGGATGAAGGACTGGAATTGGCAGAAGAGCAACATTTGATCCCGACACTTGATAGAAGGAAATAAAGTCCATGGGTCAACATGTGCATTATTGGCATCTTGGCATCTCACCAAGAGACTCTTTGGACTCTGGCAATTGGCTGGATGGGAGTGTCCTTGTGTAAACATGTGATTTTCAAGCCACCTCTGGTTCTCAGGCTGGGAACGGATACCAGTTCCTTTCATTAAAGGAAGACTTTGAGACAGGTTGAGCTGCCTTCTCTCCACCCCAAATCAGGGAACCAGAGCAAGCCAGCACAAAGTGGGTGCTTGGTTCAACTGTTACCTCTGGTCATCGCTGATCAATGTAGCGGCCAGGGATGCAGCTTTTCTTGCGAGAGGGAGGGACGTGGTGGGCATTCTGCCTCCCACTGCACACTGAGAGCCATTGCGAGTGACCCTGAGGAACGCGGAGGGGACGTTCAACAAGTCCCCTTCTTCCCTTCAAAACAGAAGGGAAGAAAAGCGTTTTGTGTTCATGGCGCAGGAGTTTGGCGGAGGGAGGTAGGTGGGAGGGCAGCAAATGTGGGTGAACCGTGAAAGTACCAGAAGGATGGGAGGTGGTGTTCTCCAGCAACTGGGAGAGGATTTCGGGAGGAATTGTGGTGTAGGAGCGGCTGCTCAACAAAGCAGAAGAAATCACTTGCGGATGTGAGGCATTTGCTCCAAGCCACCATCCCAACATGGGCTTTTCCAGCAAGCCCAAGGAACACCCTTTGAGAACAGGGCACAGCCACGCTGACACACAAGTGGCCCTTGTCTTTTCCTGTGCTTGGCTCCTGTCCCGGTTAACTCAGCTTGTAGTTCTAACATGTTTGTGCGCATCTGTGCGTAAGAGCGCATAGGCGCAAAATGGGCATCTTGAGTTCCTTTCCCAGCGCGGTTTCCATTTTTGTCTCATTTTTAAATTCTCCGACTCCTCCTTACGATGCAGTTTGAATAGTTAAGTTTCTGCACTAACAATTGCATAATCTGCCCTGTACTTGCCCAGGAAGAACATCTAGTGATGTGAAATTCATTACACATAGTTCACTTGAAGTGAAAAGCTAATTATAGAAAAATGTTCTTCAAGGAGCTATTTATAGCCCCACCCTGGGTAGGCAGCATGCTCGCATTTCCTATATGGAAGCATTATTTGATCAGCATGCTTTGTTGCAAGATTTGGGTGAGAAGGGAGGTTTTCTCAATGGCTCCCCTTGAGCACTTGTGTTGACAGTGAACTTTCTTCCCATCTTCTCCCAGCATCGGGTAATAGGGTCTGGATTCCTGCTGTCCTTTGACTCATCTCTTCCTTCGCCTTCGTCTTCATCAATTAGCTCAGTCCTAATTGAGAATATTTACTAGCCTTTCTAACTACAGAATATGAATCTTGCAAGAAAAAGGAGGTGGACTCGCAGGAGGGCTTCACAATTCCCTGCTGTGACCTCCCTGATGGAGGCTTTGCAAGTGATGCATGGAAAAGCAACCGAAACCCATGGGACTGGACAGAAGCCCATTGATTAATGGAGCAGGCTATCTTGGGAAAATGGAAACAGATGCTCAAGGGAGTGGTCTGGAAAGTCCTTTGAGGGGCTTGGTATTGAATGCACTGGCACAGTGGCGCAGAGGTGGACATTCTGATGTATTTTCTTTCTTTCTTTCTTTCTTTCTTTCTTTCTTTCTTTCTTTCTTTCTTTCTTTCTTTCTTTCTTTGGTACCAGGGATTGAATCCAGGGACAGTTAACCACTGAGCCACATCCCCAGCCCCTTATTTATATTTTATTTAGATATAGGGTCTTGCTGAGTTGCTTAGTGCCTTGCTTTTGCTGAGGCTGGCTTTGAACTTGCAATCCTCTTGCCTCAGCTTCTTGAGCCACTGGGATTACAGGTATGTGCCACCACGCCCAGCTCTGATACATTTCTATAATGGTTGGCAAACAGCTTCCATCCTGAGGCCACTGGCTGTCCCCTCCTCCTTGATGCTCCTTCATGACTCCCTGAATTCCTCACTGCCCAGTAATCGGAACCCCAGGGCCATGGGTAACCATGCTGGCCTGTGGCTCTAACTCTGCCACGCCTGGTCTCAGCTTTGGGGTTTGTCCAGTGGCCACTAAACCAAGTCCCCACTCCTTGGCATTCTCAGGGTCCATCTTAGTCTGATCTCAACCTTGTCCTAGCTTTCTTTTCTATTTTCAATAACTCCCAACAGAGTCCCTGTATGTGATGTGCCCCCCTAACACCAAATCTTTGCCTTTGTTTTTCCCTCCCATCTCTGTGGAACTTCTTCCTGTCCCTCAAGGTCTTAATCATGTACTATCACTTCTAAGAAGTCCCTGAGTCCTTCTGCCAGAGATGGAATTAATGTAGAGATTGCTGCTTATGTTTCTACTTCCAATTTTATGGCCCAGGGCCTTAAAGGTGTCATGTCATTAAAGATTGTTTCTGATGTAAAAACAGAGACCAACTCTGCTCTCAGGGCTTAGGCCTCAGATCTACCCTCTATGTACTTCTCTTACTGATCTGGTCAGTACATCCAGACTCATGGTTGTAGATTCTGTTCAATCCATCGGCTAATGGCTCCCAGAGAGGTAACTCCAGCCCCCTGAGCCTCCAGCCCAGGGCCTACTTGACAAGATAATTTCCCAAGTTCTGACTTAGGCAATGGGGAATGGCTTCCAGTGTCTACAGGCTGCACAGCCTTTGCCCATTACAGCTCCTGCTCAAATGTGGTAAATGTTACTTCATGAGCTTTGAGTTGAAAGCTATACTGTGTCCACGATGAAGATTTCTAACATCTTCCATTTATTAAAAAAAAAAAAAAATGTAGGTACTGGTCTGGCTTTTTTGAACTGGTGAGCCGAAAGGAACTTTCTGCATATAAAGTCAATGTCCAGTGGGAAGAAGAGAGAAAAAAAACTTCTGTAACCTTCTTGGTGTCCCCAAGGGGACAAGAGCCCACATGCAACAGCCCTGAGCTGGAGCCCAGGATTCTGCACTGATTCTGTTCCAGTGACCTTGACTGGCATTGTCAAGGTCAGAAGGCGCACCCAGCCGTGCATCCTCTCCTCCACAGCAAGGTCTCATGGCCTTAAGGACTACGCATGCACATGAGATTTGGTTGTGTGAAGGGGACCTGGGGACACTTTCAAGAACCAGTGAGGCCTTGCCTTGAGTTGACGTCACTTCCATTTCGGCGTTGCGCCACACTCATCTCCGAGGTTGGCATTTTCCTGTTCTGCTGTTCAGGAAGCAGACTCGGGGAACCTCACTGGGATTCCCAGGGCCATTCCCCACACAGGTGGCAGGCCCAGGACGAAGTGTGAGCTGTATGTGATCATGTGCTCAGCCCCCACCCCTGAGTCTCTGTCCCTGATGCCCTTGAGACACCTTCCCACGCCCAGTTCCTGCAGATCCTCTTCCTCTCTCCTTCCTGAGCCCCTGAGATGCAGGGTCTTGGTCCCATCAGCCCACCTGGAGCTCCCAGGCAGCAACCCCTGCCCTCTCCCCCCCAGCATCTGTCCCATTTGTGGCCTCCTTCTCCATCTCCAGAAGGTCCCTTTCCATTTGCAGAACTGCGAGCCAGCTGGTCCCCTTGGTACCGATGATTCTCCAGTACAGAATCATCCTGTGTAGTCCAGGTTAGACTCACCTTTGCTAGGATCCTGGCAAGGTGTGAACCTTCAGAAATTCTGTTGACATGCAATGAAAGAATTTTGAAATCCCAGAAGCGTTCCTTAAGTCCTGCTGCTATCAAGTGAGAGAAGGGTGGAACTGGGGCAAAGGGGAGGGAGAGGCCACTCGGGCCTTTCACATCCCATCTAGAGGCAGACTGTGATGCCACAGAGTGTCAGATATGCATTGCTCATTTGGGCATCTCCTGACCCTTGTCATCCAAGTTGGCCTGTCCTGGGCCTTTTCTACAAAGGAAAAAGTTACCTGTGGTCAAGGGATCCTTTAAACCTGTTGGAACTATTGTTTTACATTTGTTAACTAATACAATGTATTAACCAAGACTCCAGCCTTCAGCTGTGCAGATGGTGCACTGCACAACTCAGGGGATTAGTCACCCTATCCATGGATCCAGAAAAATACGCTTGTACTCAGGGAGCCCATAGGGGGTGTGTTAGTCAGCTTTCTGCTACTATGACAAAATACCTGAGATCATCGACTTCAAGGAAGAAAGGTTTATTTCAGCTGACGGTTTCAGAGGTTTCAGTTTGTAGTTGCTTGGCCTCATTGCTGGGGGCTTGTAGTGAGACAGAACACCATGGCGGGGAGCACCTGGTGGAGGAAAAATTGCTCACCTCATGTCAGCTGAGAAGGAAAGGGAGGAAGGGTGCAGGGACACAATATCCCCCTCCAAGCCACGCACCCCGTGATCCACCTCTTCCACCCAGGCCCCAGCTCCTAAAGTTCCCAATAGTGCTGCCCTTGGGGACCAAGCCTTCCACCATGAGCCTTTGGGGCACTTCCGGATCCAAACCATAACAGAGGATGATTCAAAGCCTGGCAAGGGGGCACCTTTGGACGCTGATTCAGGAGGGGGTGATTTTTTGTTGGAGGAGACAGGAGCCACTGAAGGACTTTCCACTTGGAACCCCTAAAGTGGCATTTTTCCTGTCACTGTTCCTAGAACTTTCAGGCAATATCGTCTCCCAGCTGCATTTGTAGCCCTGCAGGGAAAGGCCAGGGGAATTTTGCACACTTTCATTTGAAGAGAAATGAGATGTGGACAGTGTAGAGGCCAGAGGACAGCCACAGTGAGGGCTCAGTACGCCCTGGCCCTCACGGCCAGGACCACCCTGAGGATCCCGGGACTGGGTGGACGGGGAGGCTGTGCACCTCCATCACTACTCGCTACCCCAGGAGCTTCTCTCCGCTGGCCCATGTGACTCTAAGCAGTTGTTCATACCACATGTGGACTTATAATCCGGGCTAGCTGAGAAGAGAGACCTAAGCCATCTTCAGTGTGCTGAGGTCGTAGTGAGAAAATAAGGGCAGGCCGGTTTTTAAAAAATGAAGCTTAAGTCCTACGACACCCACAGAGACCCATGATCCCTGAACCTCTCACTCCCCAACAGTGGGATTTAGGAGAAGGTTCCAGTAACCACTGGGAAGTCATAGTTATCAGGCTCCTTTCTGTGCAGGGCCTGGGCTACCCAGGCTGTTGGAATAGAGACGTGGCGTTTCTGTCAGAGGCCTGGGTGACGTGGGAGCCATGTCTGGGCTCTTGGGCCGAGTTTCCACCCTTCCTCTGCACTTAGACTTCGTCTCTCCTGAGAACAGGAGCCATTTACTCTGTCGCTAATTGAAATACTGTTCTCACCCCAACAGGGGGAGAAAATGCCCAAAACATGTTGAATGTATTTTTTTTTTTGATATTCAAAATTATTGCAAGTAATTTTCTGCTTCCAAAAAAGAAATGTTGATAACTTTTCCATATGGTAGTTTTCTGCTATGATTGTTAGTGGCTTGGCAATTTTTAATATTAAATTCCTAACGGTAAGCGGAATCTCATCCAGTTTAAAATCCATAAGACCAGTTAGGTTTTCAGAGAAAGAAGTTATTATGTTGTCTTTATTGTATTTGGATTGAAGAGGTGTCTCTCTCTGTCAGCTGCTAAGGTCTGAATATTTGTGTTGCCTCCAAATTATTTTTCTTTAAAAATGTTTATGACTATGTAATAATTAAACATAGGAGTTGGGCATAGTGGGTTATTTCAATTCGCGTTGAAATTCTCATCCCCAAAGTGAGGGTGTTAAGAAATGAGACTGAGCTGGGCACGGTGGCGCAAGCCTGTAATCCCAGCGGCACAGGAGGCTGAGGCAGGAGGATCGTGAGTTCAAAGCCAGCCTCAGCAAGGGCGAGGTGCTAAGCAACTCAGTGAGATCCTGTCTCTACATAAAACACAAAACAGGGCTGAGGACGTGGCTCAGTGGTCTAGTGCCCCTGAGTTCAATCCCTGGTACCCCCCCAAAAAGAAGTGAGGCTGTTAGGGGGTGATTTGGCTGTAGAGTGGAGCCCATAAGAACAGAACTAGTCATCTCACAGAAGTAGCCCAAGAGAGACCCCTGGACCACCCCACCAGTTCCTTGACCCAGGAAGCGAGCCTTCTCTGGAAGCAGATCCTTCTGGCACCCTGATCTTGCATTTCCTGTCTCCAGAACTGGGAGAAATGAATCTCTGTTTATGGTATTTTGTTTTGGCAACCTGAAAAGACTCAGTCTCAAATCCCACAGTGGTCTCATCTTTACAGATGTGGCTTTGGGCTCACAATAGACCTAGAGTGTGGACTCACAGGCCCCAACAGGCATGTGGCTGTCATGGCTCAGTCCCGGGCCTTGCATCCCCCAGTTACCTTTTCCAAATTCCATAATATGCAGTGCATCAATGTTGCCAGGGCAAATTCGGCGGGGCCCAGGACAGAGACCTCTTTTTCCACTCAGAAATGACTCTCAGGCAGGCAGGCCCACCTCCCTGCTGACAATCGGCTGTCTAACACAACTGAAGCATGCACAATACCTTTTCCTAAAAATACCAAGGAAGGCTCTCATAGAAATTACTTGGTAGCACTTTGCCCCATGGATGGCAGCCACAGCAGAAGAAATCACTTTTGTGCACACAACAGAGATAGCGACGGTGATCCCAAGAATGCCGAGGACGCTGGAACGAACCCAGACTGGCCTGCTGGCTCCGGACAGGAAAGCACATCTTTCAAGCACTGGAGATTTCCAGAAATCTCAGAAGAGTGTGCAGCCCTCCCACCAGAACTGGGGATCCTCATTCGCAAGAGGGAGTGAATTCACACGTGTCCGGTTTGGATGTCGACCTTGCAGATCTGACTTTTCTTTGCGATTTTTTTCTTCTCTACTTGCCTTTAAATAAATTCACTGAACCATCTTCAACCCCAGAGCTAAGGCAAAGGGATGCTCTTTTGAAGTCTTGGTTGGACTTACTTGCACCTGGTGCTAGAAGTGTCTGTGCCGAGGTCTTCCCCTGGGGAGGGGCAGGGCTGTCTTTTGAAACAAGATCAGACTTGGTTCCACATGCAGCTAGAGAAAGCCATCTTGGGCTGGTAGATCTCTTTCGTGTGTGGTGTGTGTGTGTTGATGAACCCAGCCTAATTCTATCTTAAGATTAAAAGCCATCTCCACATGAGGTCATAAAAAGCTTATTTTTGTTTTACTTGCTTGAACCATGTTTGGCTTTGATTAGGTAACTGCCCTCCTTAAAATCTCAGCGGCGCCTCCATGCTGGAACCTGAGTTTACTCCCTATGTAAAGATGTGAAGCCATGTAAATCATTGATTTGCTACCTGCTTCTGTATCGCACTTGCCAGAACCCTATCAGTTGTAAATTCCTAAGATACCTACCTTTATAATTCTCTGTGTTATAAAAACCACTCTGCTCCTAGACAAAGCTGCTGCCCTCAGTTCTTGAAGGGGACAGCCGCTGTACAGCTCATTTGTGTGCACAATATAAGCTTGCTTAATTTGATTTAAAACTGGAGTCAGTGGTCCTTTCTTTGTGTCCTGGGTTCAACAGTGTGTGTGTGTTTGCTTTTTTTCCCCCTCAAGTTGGTTTTCATAAGAATCACCAGATTTTAAGAGAATTATGGTTATATTCAAAAGAGACAAATAATAATGATGGCATGGTTATGTTTCTCTGCTTTTACATCTGTATATATAATTATCCTGTGGACTGCTTTAAACTATCCTCAATTTGTAGACAAGGAAACTAGAGTTCAGAGAGGTTGAATGACTTGTTTAAAGTCACACAGCAGCTCCAGAATTCAATGCTGGTTTTGACCCTCAAGGAGGAGGTTCCTTCCTCACGTATCTTACTCCATCAGTGTAAAGATAGGAACAAGAGAAGGAGCAGGAGGGAGGTTGGTATTGGGGTGATTTAATCAGCTTTTTGTTACTATAATCAAAATACCTGATGAGAACAATTTAGGGGAGAAAAAATTTACTTGGGGTTTGTGACTGCAGAGGTCTTGGTCTATGATCGGCCAACTGCATTGCTCTGGGCCCAAGGTGAGGCAGAACATCATGGTGGAGGAAAGCAGCTCAGCTCCTGGCAGCTGAGAAGCAGAGAGAGAAGGAAATAGAGTCCCTAAGGGACAGCATATAATCCCCCAGGGCACACTCTAGTGTCCTGCTTCCTCCTGCCACCCCTCAGCTGCCGACAGCTACCACCCAGTAGTCTACTGGAATTATAGGGCTCACGTAGATGGAATGAACTTTACGTAAGTTAGCACAGTCTCAGTGCACGGCAGGAAGGATGCTCAATTTCAATGGAGATCTTAGGACGTGGCAAGTTAGCCTGTTAGTATCCATTGTTCTCCCTTAACAAAGCAAGGGCAGCGGGGGAATCAGGCCAGGGCCTGTGGGCAAGACGCCAGCAGAGAGTTGACGCTCCCGAGAGCAGGTAAGTGCTCAGCTCCTGACCAGGCCAGATGCCTTGAGCCTCTCTCTGGAAGAACGATAGCGATCTAAGGGACCTGGGAGATATGGCTGGCCACATCTGGATGAGCCCCTTGGGTGCAGGGGATATCTTCCTGTGCCTCATTTCTGGAGGGATGGACCCTCCAGAAAGAGCTGGGAGGGATCCAGGCGTGGTGGCGCACGCCTGTAATCCAGCACTTAGGGAGGCTGAGACAGGAGAATCGCGAGTTCAAAGCCAGCCTCAGCAACGGCGAGGCGCTAAGCAACTCAGTGAGACCTTGTCTCTACATAAAACACAAAATAGGGCTGGGAATGTGGCTCAGCAGTCCAGTACCCCTGAGTTCAATCTCTGGTACCCCCTCATCCCCCCAAAAATGATCTGAGAGGGAGGGCTGGGTGGGCGTGGGAGGCGGCCATGGAGAGGGGACGGGGCAGCAGACGCCGAGCAGAGTCCAGAGCTCCCGCATTCCTGCAGTCTCCTGTGTGAGTGCCGGTGACATGTGGGACCCCATGCGGCCCCAGCAGCGATCGTAGGAAACAATTCCTGCTTTGGAGGAGCTTCCCTTGATTTTGACGTGGACGACCACAGGGATGACACATAGCCAGTACCCCGGGGATGGCCTTCTGTCACTTGCAGATCACTTGTCCCCTGCCGGCACCACAGCCTCGGAGGCAGAGAGCAGGCCGATGGTTACCTCTCCTGAGAACCTTTTAGAGTTCAGAGAAGTTGGACTGAGGCCCGTTCCTCTGCTCGGTGCCCCAGAGCTCCCTGTTTCTGTGACACTGATGGGTTCCAGCTGGAGGCAGATCCTGTGAATGGGACAGACTGGAAATCAGCACAAACAGTTCGAGTGAGATGCCGGACTCCCAGCCCCACCCACGTGATGGCCAGAGTTCACTCCCTGTGCATCCCGCAGGCTGATGTGGCCCACAGCGTCCCTTCCCGGCCTGCTTTGGGTGAGGCCGGCTGGCCCTCCTGAATCTCTCTCCTATGGCAGGTGGCCTCCCTGGTCAGGGCCTCTCCCCGGCCTGCGAGGTTCCCCGTGGCTTTCTACCCCAGCCCTTGTTCTCTGCACGGGGTCTCACAGGGAAGCCCTGGGAGTGGGCGAGGAACTGCTCCCCAGGGACGCTCGGGGCACCTGGGAGGCTGGTGGGCAGGAAGGGGCGTCTGGAGAAGCCAGATGGGATGGGATTTTATAAATCCCTCCTGCTGCGCTGCAGGCCGAGACCTCAGAGAGCAGCTCCCTGCGTTGGTTTCTCAAAATGGATGGCGTAAAGCAACAGGAGCCTCTTTCTCGTAGTTCTGGAAGCCAGGTGATCAAAATCCAGGCCTTGCTTCCTCCGACAGCTCCAGCGGAGGAGCCTGCTCTGCCTTCTCCAACTCCTGAAGTTGGTAATGCTGTTGGTAATCCTCGGAGGTCTTTTGTGTGTGTGTGTGTGGTACCAGGGATGGAACTCAGGGGCACTCGACCACTGAGCCACATCCCCAGCCCTATTTTGTGTTTTATGTAGAGACAGGGTCTCACTGAGTTGCTTAGCACCTCGCCTTTGCTGAGGCTGGCTTTGAACTCGCGATCCTCCTACCTCAGCCTCCCAGAGTGCTGGGATTACAGGCGTGCGCCACGCACTGAGCAGAGATTCTTTTGGCTTGATCGAGTGCCACTCTCGTCACATGCCCTTCTCTCTGTGAGTGGCTGTGTCCAATCTCCCCTTCTTTTCTCTCAAAAATACACCAGTCACCCTGGAGGAGAGACCACCGCAGACCCGTGAGGTTAGCAGCCTTGCTTCCTGTGATGATATTCTGCCTTGCCTTACGCCCACGTGATGGGGCCCAATTACCATGGACTGAAGCTGTGAGCCAAAATAAACCTTTCTGCGTTTGAAGTTGATCATCTCAGGCATTTTGCACAGTAACAGAAAGCTGCCGAACACACAACCTTAGGAATGAAGGAGCTTTGTTTATGGGCATGAGGTCATCTTAGTTTGAATGCATCTGCAAAGACCCAACTTCCAAACAAGGTCATACTCACAGGTACTTAGGGGGAGGACTTCAATAGAACTTTTTGGAAGGACACAATTCACCTAGCAAAAACCAACAAAAAATGATTAGTGTTCAAGCACAATGAAGAGAGAAAAAGGGTCGGTTGCAAATGTTGGCATCATTTTTTTTTTTTAATTTTTTTAGTTATACATGGACACAGTGTCTTTATTTTGTTTACTTATTTTTATGTGGTGCTGAGGATCGAACCCAGTACCTCACACGTGCGAGGCAAGCGCTCTGCCACTGAGCCACAACCTCAGCCCCAAATGTTGGCATCATAATGGAGTTTTTGGTAGATAAAAGGACAAAAGGCATACCTAAACAAGAAAAAGAAAACACACATGCAGTAAGTTCATTTTAAGTTCAGGTCTGGGTGAAAAGATGATTACCATAACTGCAAAATTAATAACTTGTGTTTCCTGACTTCTCACAGTTACCTGAAGCTTATATCATGAATCCTGACATCTATAACAATATATTATTCATTCAGGGAAGTAAACATAGTCGCATAAAAAATAATTTGCTAGCGAGAGAGTCCTTCTCATTTGACATTGAATGGAAGAGAAAACACAACAGGAACAAAGTCTGTCACTGACGATGGTAAATAGAGTGTTGAATCGGATTTGAAGTCTTGCATTTAAAACGGTTTACTGGGCTTAACAAAGCTCTTTAGTTCATGAGGTTGTGTCTCAGTCAGATTTCTGTTGCTGTAACAAAATGACTGAGATAATCCACTTAATAAGAGAAAAGGTTTATTTTGGCTTTTAGTTTCAGAGGTTCCATCCACAGTCGTCTGGCTTCGTTGACTTGGGCCTGTGGCAAGGCAGCACATGCTAGTTAGGCACACTGGACAGAGTTAAGCTGCTCACCTTATGGAAGCTAAGAAACAAAAAAAAGAGGCAGGATCTGGGGTCCCAATAGCCCCTTCCAGGGTACTGGCCAGCTAGGTCCCACCTGCTAAAGTTTCTGCCACCTTTCAACAGCACCACCAGCTGGGGACCAAGCCTTCAAGAGAGCAGACTTTGTGTGACATTTAAGATCCAAACCAGAGCAGGCTATATGTTATATGTTCAGCCTCCACGAAAGCCAAGGAGGAATTTGAAAGCGCAGCATCCAAATACATGAAGTGCTTTTCAGTTGATGTGATTTAGTTCACATTTCCCTTTTGACTTAAGGCTGATTTTCTTCTTCAGTAGAGATTCATACCGCTGATTTCAGATTTTCCTTACTTGAAAGGGGGAGGCTGCCCTGTGCTCTTAGCACAAGTGGACAGCATTCCTTTTTCGAAAAAGAGACTCATCGAAGACCTGGAGATGTGTTTGAAAATGGTCCCTGGCTACAGGAAGGACTGGGCACCACATTGGCTTCAAAAATGGGAGAGGGCTTGTAGATGAGGTGCCCACCAGATGCTTGATGGAAGAATCAACAGCAATGAAGGAAAATAGGCATCCACACCAGAAACTAAGAAGACAGGAGAGCCAGCGCGGTGGCGCACACCTGTGATTGTAGTAGCTCGGGAGGCTGAGGCAGGAGGATCGCCAGTTCAAAGCCAGCCTCAGCAAAATGGAGGCTCTAAGCAACTCAGTGAGACCCTGTCTCTAAATAAAATACAAAACAGGGCTGATGCCAGCGTGGGAGGCATGTGCATGGAAGTCAGAGTTGGGATCCTGGGAGATGGTGGCATTTTGAAGGAGGCTGTACAGAGAGAGACGAGAAAGAGTGTGGCATGCCAGAAACTGTCCCTACGTAAGTGTCTGTGAGTGCAGTGGTCTGATTGTGTGTCCCCCCAGGATTCATGTATCCGTAGTATTCAGATATGGGGGTTTGGGGAGGTGGCGAGGTCTTGAGAGTGAAGCCCGCATGGATGGCCTTACTACCTCCACGAGTAGAGGCCAGAGAGCCCGCCAGCTCTTTCCACCATGTGAGGGTAGCGAGAAGCCAGCCATGCCCTGCAGGAGAGCCCATGCGGCAACCCAACACGTTGGCACTCTGAGCTTGGGTCTGCAGCCTCCAGAACCCAGAAAGCCACTTCTGTTCTTTATAAGTGAACTTGAGAAGGAGTCAGCCTGACCTGCCTTCAGCTCCTGCTTCTCCTCTGCTCTCCCCTCCCCACCGTCTTGGTTCAGGGTGCTGTGCGGTGGTCGCAATGTCCCCTCCAAAAGTCATGTTGAAACTGAAGCACCATGGTGATGGCGTTGAAAGGTGCAACCTGTAAGAGACAATTAGGTCAGAAGGACTTTGCTCTCATAAACAGAGGAAAGCTGCCATCATTGGAGTGGGTTAGTTGTGAAAGAGTTCAGTCCTCTTTCAGTGCTCTCTCTCTCTGTCATTTGATCTCACAGTGTGATGCCTTCTGATGTGATGCCAGCTGATGAGCAAAGGACCCTCATCAGCTTTGGTCCCTCAGTCTTAGTGTTCCCAACCCCCAGAGCCATACGCTAAATAAAATGTTATGGTTTATAAATTACTCCGTTGGGGCATTTTGTTATAGCAGCAGGATAGAGACTTAGATGGACTGGGATAACAAATTGCTGTAGAAGAACATGGCATTCCATGACTGGTTAGCGTTCATGCTGAGTGATCAAGAGGCCAGGTCAGCAGGAAGAGGACTCAGCTACCTGCATTTTCTCTCGGAATCATCCTTGCGGCCTCTTGGAAGTTCCATTCTCTGTTGGCCTTATATTCCTGGCCTGTTTGATTCATTCATAGATTCATTCAAGAAATCAGCTGAGCGCCCAGCATTGCCTCAGGCCTGGGTGGGGTCTGGGGGAAAGCTCCAGAGGAGCCCCCGGACTTCACAGAGGGCACATCCTTCTCTTAGTGCCAGGCTCCCAGGACCCAGGGAAAGAAGTTTCCAGGGCTCATGGATGATGACATGGGGCACAGTCCAAAAGGGGAGAGCTCTCTGCCCCCAGAGGAGTGAACACACTGGACTTTTTTCTCAAAGCAGCAACTTGAAATATGGAAATACTTTAGGAACAAACTGTTCTCTTTAGAGCATTTTGGGGTCAGAGTAATTTGGGGGCCTCCTTCCTATCCAACTCGATGAAGGAAGCACCAGTTGGAATGAGTGACTTTCTGGGGGGTGTGTGTGTGAGAGAGAGAGAGACCTAATGCCGCATGCTCTGAAGAATGCAGATCACATGACCAGCTCTACGTCCCTCCCTGACCCAGCCCCCATACCTCCAGCTCCTAAAACTTCCAATGACGGGCCCTGAGAGTTCTTCTGGAGGTTTGAGGGAAGAGGTACAGGAGGAGTTAGAATTCTTTACAGCCAGACTAGGCAGGGTCACTAACCAGGTGTTGATGACTGGTATGCTACAAGTATCTGTGGAATGATTTGCGTAGCTGAAGAGCAGAAATGCCCTCTCTCTTTGGCTGGATATTGTTGAAATGACATGTGTTGCCTGGAACCATGGCAGCCATCCTGGGCCCATGAAGCAACAAGCCTACAATACAAGTGTATGTTAAAGACCCTCAGGGCTGAGAGATGGAGGAAACCCAGTGTTCCTCAAGACTTGGTTGAGCTGCTGAAGCAAGCTATGTCCTGTTTCAGACCTCAAGTGAGATTAGGAACTCCTGTGCTTACGTAGCCTAACCAACACTAGCCATGAAAGGTGATCTTCATCTGGGTTCCCACTGCAGTCTTCTCAGAAGAAACACATAGTACGACCCAGAGACCCTCCCCATATCACTTTATGGAATTGTCTCTCTTATCCACAGGGGCATGGCTTCAGGATCCTCTTCAGATACCAGATCCAAGAATGCCCACATCCCTTACTTGACATCCCCCCAATACATAAGATCCTTTCTAGCTGACTTATAATAGTCCATTCAACATCAAAGTCATGTAAATAGTTAATTATACTCTATTGCTTAGAGGACAATGGCCAAAAATAAAAAAATCTGCATGGGTTCAATGCAGAAGCCATTTTTGCCTATTTTTGATCCACTGTTGGTTGAATCCAGGGCACGGAACCTGGGGACAGGAGAACCAATCGCTCTTTATCATGGTCTCTCTTGAGGGACTCCAGGGTGACATGTGGGTTGTTAATGGAGCAGAATCACTGGCTCAGCACCCTGAGATAGCTAAGCACAGGCAGGGAGCCACTGTCGCTCTGTAGTGGAGCCGTGGGCTGCAGGTCGGGCGGGAGATTCCCCTGCTCCTATGTCGGGTCGGCCTCTGGCTTCTGCTCATCTTCCTACCCCGGCACCTCTCATTGGCAACCCCGTCTTGCTCCCGGCTGTCACCAGGGCGGCGTGACCCTCCTGATCATTGCTGACTCAGGTCCAGCTCGGGTCCAGCCTAGGTCCCCTTGGGCTTCTCCCCCACGGCACCCAGGTGATCTTTTAGACGCATAAACCTGACCATCGAGTCGCCTGCTGACACCCTTGCCTGTCTTCAGCCCTTCAGGCTCCGAGTCCTTCAGGATGTGGCCAAACTCCTTCAAAGGGAGACAGCCCCCTCCTCCGGCTCGCGCCTCTCTGTCCCCTGGCTGTGGCCTGACACACCTGGACACCAGCCACAGTGGCCTTCTCAGTTTCCTGTCCATCACCATGGTCCTCGGAGCTCAAAGCACTTGCACACGCTGTTCCTGTCCCCCAGAATGCCCTTCCTTACCTGGTCCATCCCACCTGGCCCCACAGCTGAGGCATCGCTTCTGGAGAGATGACTTTCCCGGCCTCTCCAATGGCCTCCTCACACTTGTCACCGATGTGGTTTCACTTTTGTTCATATTTGATCAATGTCTGTTCCCCACCGCCAACCCCACTGCAGCATCATAAGCTGGGTCTCTGTGTATTTTGTCCTCTGTCGTGTCCTTGGGAGACAGCATGGAATAGACACGTCATAATAATTTTGGAATGGACGATCGAAATCGTTCTTTGTTGGTCGGTCTACACAATGGAATACTTTTCAGCCATGAAAAGGGATGAAATCTTGTCATTTTTAAGAACATGGATGGAACTGGTGAGCCCGTTAAGTGAAATAAGCCAGACACACAAAGACCAGGAGCACATGATCTCATGTGGAGTACAAAAACGGAGGTGTCATGGAAGTGGTGTGTGGGAACAAGAGACTGGGAGGGTAGGGGGGCTGGAAGGAGAGGAAAGGCTGGTCGCTGGGTACTAAGTTATAGTTAAAAAGGAGCAAGAAGTATGGGATTCTGTTGCATAGTAGGGTGACTAGATGATGGAAATGTGCTCTATGTATTTTTTTTTTTTTTGGCGGAGGCGAGGTACTGGGGATTGAACTCAGGGGCACTCGACCACTGAGCTTATTTAGAGACAGGGTCTCACTGAGTTGCTTAGCACCTCACTAAGTGGCTGAGGCTGGCTTCGAATTGGTGGTCCTCCTGTCTCAGCCTCCCGGGCTGCTGGGATTACAGGTGTGCACCAGCGCGCCAGGCTTGTATGTATTTTTTATGGAGGCACAAGAAAGGACTTGAAGTGTTCTCACCATAAAGAAATGGCATTTTAGTTCAAAGACAGCACTGTGTGTGTTTGCTCTGTGACAGGGACAATCAGACACAGCAGAGACAGGAAAGTAAATGGATGATGGACAGCTGTGGTCCAGGGCCTCTGGGGCTCAGGGAGGCTCACCTCACCCAGGCTCCTTCTCCCAGAGGGTCATGAGGAGAAGTCCCAAGGCTTCTCAAGGAGGCACCATTTTCAAAGACCCAGAAAGGGCTTCACAAGGGGCAGGTGAGAGCAGAGAGCTGGCGTGAGGCTGGATTTTGAAAACTTAACCAAATACATAAACTCCATCCTGGGGGCCCCTGGTGGGTTCGAGCTGGGGAAGGACCTGGTGCTATTTGCAGTTCCCTTAGCAGGCACACTGGGTGAGTGAGTGTGAGGCCTGAACGGTGGCCTCTCCCCAAAGGCTTCAGTCCCCAGAACCTGTGGATGTGACTTTATTTGGAAGAAAGGGTCTCTAGAGGTAATGAAATTAAGGATCTTGAAATGGGATCATACGGCATCAGGGTGGACACCAAAGCCGGTGACAAGTGTCCTAATGAGAAGAGGGAGATGACTCCCGGAGAGGAGCAGCTCTGGAAGACGAGGGCAGAGAATGGAGTTTGGTAACCAGAAGCCTGTGCACACCTGGGTCACAAAAGCCAGAAGAGGTAAGGAAGAACAAGGCCAGCCTAGACCATGGCGCCCCCTGAGCTGTGGGAGAAAAGGTTCACACTGTTTTCAAGGCACCTAGTTGGTGGCACTTTGTTACAGCAGGGTTAGGAAGTGGTTGTTCCAGAGCCGGTCGCAGTGGCGCACACCTGTAACCCCAGCAGCTTGGGAGGCTGAGGCAGGAGGATCTGAATTCAAAGCCAGCCTCAGCAACAGCAAGGCGCTAAGCAACTCAGTGAGACCCTGTCTCTACATAAAACACAAAATAGGGCTGGGGATGAGGCTCAGTGGTCGAGTGCCCCTGAGTTCAATCCCCAGTACCAAAAAGATAAAAGAAAAAGCAAAAAAGAGAGTGATCTTTTTTGCTCTCACAGCCACAGGATGCTCAGGAGAGTTCCTGTGTGTGGGTGAAGTCCAGCTTCCCGGCACTGCCCAGGTGGCCCTTCCCATCCGGGCCTCCTCCCACCTGTGCTCTGGTCCCAGCTCTGGAGAAGCCCCTGAAGGGTCCCCAGACTCTGCATTGCACCCCAGGGCCTTTGCCTTGGCCATTTCCTCAGTCTGGAACTTTCTTCCCCACCCACCTCCCAATGCCGGCCTCCAACCTCACCCTGCCAGGAGAATTCCCAAGGACCCTTGTGACCTCAGCGTGGCTATCATCTTGTCCAGGAAGTCCTCCTCCACCTCCCAGGACAGTGTGGAGGCTCACTCAGCCACCACAGCCTCTGTCACTTGGTACAGAAAGGCGTCTCTCCTGTGCAGCCCTGGGGTCAGCTGCGCAGCGGACACGCTGTGGCTTTTTGTTGCAGGATTAGGTGGCCATCCACGTGGCCTGAGTTAGAGACACAGTGCTGGAGGGGAGCAGCAGGGGCAGTCGGAGGTACGGGGCGGGCTTGGTGGCCAGCCGAAGGGCAGGTAGAGGCTGGAAAGCACCTGCGTGTGGCTCTTGATCACGGGATATCACCAGGAAACAAGGACAGCAAAGGATTATTGATTTGGGCAAGTCGGCCAAGGAGTCACAGGGCCCTTGATTTCTGCACATTATATCAAGAATTTTGTTTCCCCCACTCAGAAGTGACTGTCCCCTTGTTGAAATGCAAGGACCACAAAGCATCTCACATACTGAGAAAAGACTGAGAGAGAGGCAGCCGGCTGCACAGGTCAGGAAATGCACGGAAGTGGTGGTGTTCCTGGCCTGCAGGGGGCGATGGCAGGGCTCCAACTGGTCAGCCTTGCCCACACAGGCTCCCCAGCTCCAGCCAGCCAGGAATCTGTGAACCGAGTAACCCATAGTCGTCCAAGCGGGGACAAAGGGTCAAGTTCCATGAGTGTGCAGGTGCCTGGTATAGAGAAAGCCCAAGCAGATGGCTCTGGAGTTCACTTGGTGATAATGGGGGTGGGGCGGGGGGTCTCCTGGGCTGGACTGTGTCTCGCCTGCCTGCATCTAGCAGCTTGGAAAGAGCCGGGTCTTTGGGGAGGAGGTAGCAGCAAGAAGAATGTTCTGGCATGTTGGCATGGTAATATAGTCTATTAATTCAAACATAACATTTTACTTTTAAAAACTGTAACTTCAAAAAACAAACCATGCTTGCAGTGGAATATTATTCAGCCTTTAAAAAGGAGATTCTGACCCATGCTGCTTTTGTGGTGATGGGGAAATTCCCTAATCTGTGCTATTCAATATGGTGACTATTGGACACGTGAGGTATCACTAGTCAGACTAAGAAATTGAATTTGAAATGTTATATAAATTTAAGTTCGAACAGCCATATGGCTACAGGCTGCCGTCTGGAACTGGATAGGTTAGGTTCCTGGTGGAGAGTGGGTGTGCCAGGGAGTACCTGCCTTCTGGATGGAGGTAGAACTCTCCAGGCAGTGCTGGTCTGTTACGTAGGCCACAGTGAGCCCTGGCTTCATTTTTGAATCTGAGAATGGCTGTTGATACAGGGTGGAACCCTGGGGAGGGGCAGCCTTTGAAACTCAGGTTCTGTGAGAGGAGAAGATTAATCCCCACAGATCATAAAGCGAGTGACTCTCCTCCATGGTCCCGAGAGCAGCACACAGCCAGGACACTGCGTCCACAGATGTCCCCGCACCTTAGGGTTTGCTTTTCTCCCAGAACCCAGGGTTGAGAAGGACTGTTCTAAAGAGAAATTTCTAGAAACTAGAAACAATACACGGAGCCCAGACTTCTTCTTCCTTTCCTTTCCTTTGCTTTTTTTTTTTTTTTTTTTAACTCCAAAAACACAGCAGGTGTTAGAATGAGTGACAGCTTGTGGAGTACCTGGTCCCCTACCAGAGGCCTTGCCCTGTGACTGGGTGCCATCCAGTTTGGGCCAAGCTCTGGGTGTGATGGATCTTGTTTTCTTCCCCTTCTGCCCACTCCATCCTTCAGAACACCCGGAGGGACTTGTTTCCTGGCCCACCGTGCCAGGCCTCGTAGGGAAGGCTGGAACAAACAGAACCTCTTAAGGGTTGACAAGCACAGGCACAGCAGGCAGGCCTGGCCTGGTACATGAAACCCGCCCTGAGAACACAGGTCTGAATGCACTCACGTCTTAAGCCAACACCTGCTTACATTGTAAGGAGAATACGGAAAAGAATAAGGGTGAAAAAAAGCAAATCTATGCATATAAATGAATGATTCAGACAATATAGAAATGGAAAGTAAATCTAGCATGAATAAAAAGTTCAAGCCTCTTTCCCCTTTTCCCTTAATTTCCTCTTCAAAAAGGCAATTACATAATGTGTTTTCTTGATTCCTTCCAGAAATTAAAGAGATACCTCTACCTTCTGCTATACCCCTACCTTGTTAAGTGTTCATGTCTGTGCACATATATTTACATATAATTTACACGGGTTAATTATTCATGGGCATAAAACAAAATATGTGGAGAAATAGACATGGACATTAAGATTGATTTTTTTTTACTCTTGGCGCAAGAAGGCAGTCATCTTCTTTGTCCTGGCTGTATAATATTCCACTTGGTGGTGTTATAAGTTGAATTGTGTCCCTGTTTTTTAAAAAAATCACAGTCCTAGTTACCTCAGAATATGACTTTTTTTGGAGACAGGGTATTCGCCGAGGTAATGAGGTTAAAATGAGATTATTGAGATGGGACCCTCTTAAATGACTAGTATTCCTATAAAAAGGGGAAATGCGGTCACAGACACAGACACACAGAGGGAAGATAATGTGAAAAAGCACAGGTAGAAAATCGGCGTCTACAGGCCAATGGGAAAAAACAACCAGCTTTGCTGACAACTTGACCTCAGACTTCAGACTCCAGAATTGTGAGACAGTGAGTCTGTTGTTTGAGCCACCCAGGCCATGGTTCTTTCTCAGGGCAGCCTGAAGATGGATACAGATGGTGCATTATATTTTCTTTTACTAATCTCTTTGATGGACACCTTGATTTCAAAAAAAGATTTTTAATGCACTGTGCAAACTATAATTCAAAAACAAAACAAACAAACCCTTCTGGTACGTTCTTTTCTGTAGGACAAACAATACTTTAGAGGTTATGAATGCATTTCAATGCATTCATTTTTTCAGAATGGATCCCTTGTATTTCAACACAACAAACCTGCTTAAAGCCAGCCTGCCCGGGAAACAAGGTGCCCGTGCAGTTAGGTGATGTGCAGTTATGGAGTTTTCATAACTCATAGTGAAGTTGTATCAGCCCAGAGGAAAAGGTAACTGATTTGGAGGATGGGTGTCTTGTGGGACTTCAGCAGGGTGGGCTTCAGGGTCACCTGGACCTGGGACCCAGGTGCCATCCGTACACTTCTACGCTGGCTTCAGCTGCCCCTCTCTGGACATGGGACTCTCCCTCTCTTCCAGAGATCAGCTTTGCCTGGCTTTGAGAGGACTCTGATGTACTCATCTCGGGTCAGGTGGTCAGGCCAGGACCCAGAGCAGTCCCCACGGGCTCACCTTGCAGCAACCTCTGGACGCCCTTGAGTGATGGGAATGGGGCAGCCTGGGATTGGGGCGGGGGACGGTCACTGAGGGAAGGTGGGTGTTTCAGCAATTTCCCAGGGTTCTCAGCTTCCGGGAAGAGGCGTGGTAGGGCTATCATTTCCTAAAGCTTCGTAATGTCCACCCCAGGGCCCTGGTCATGCCATCTCTGTGGGCTTTGGAGAAGACCTCCTCCCCAAGCAGAGGTGCCTTTGATAGACAGTTGGGGCCCACTAAGCTCATCCCACCCCTCCTCAGAGTGGCACCAATGGATCCTTCCAGGCTGAAGAAGAAAGCAGCAGGCCCGACTGTCTAAACAGGGCTGGGCTTTGCCTGCAGGAAGATCCGGGCTGTGGTGTGGTGGCAGCTCAGTGCTTGCCAAGCGAAATACCAGTTAGGAGATGTCGCTGGTATGCAATTGAAAGAATAACTTGACTAGCACTTGAGGTTATTTAGAAAAATACCTTGGGTCACGTGCTTTCCAGAATGCTGTGCACTTGAGATGAATCATCCTTCCCCAGCCCAGAGCGGATTTAATTACGATCCCCTCCCTTGTTGCCTCTTTTAAAACTTGACCTTCTTTTCTGGTTGCTATTCAAATCCAGCAAAATATCAACTTGGTTTTCTTTTTGGGAAGCCGAGGAGGAATCTTTCTATAGCTAAACAGTTTCAGATGGAAGCAGGCACTGAGCTTTATAGAACCGTGCAATATATCTTTGACAGCAAGACACCTTTAATAACTCGGAAGATGTCACTTATCTGCGAGGACCGTATGATCATTTGTACCAACGACCATATACCCAGATTGTAAATGAAAGCAAATATCTAAGGTAACACAAGAAAATAGGTAGGTGGTGAGATGGTGAGATTGCAGGAGCCCTGCAGCCTTGATGTGCATCTGCAGGTGAGTGTCCCTGGGGTTCTAGGGCTGAAGTACTTGATTCGAGCTTTGCTTTTCTACATCTAAATACCCCCACTCGCCTATGGTGTTCTATTTGGAGAATCACCCATGCCAGGGAGTTCTCTCAAGCAAGCACCCACAGCTAAGGGCCTCTGGCTTACCTGAGCATTGAGGTGTTCACTAGGTAAAATCACCTGTCTGCTGTCAGTTTGAAAGAAAGTGATTCTGCTCGGCCCCTGAATCCTGGTGACATGTCATGGGCTCTGGACTCAGACAGAACTGCAGTTATACCTTGGCTGGGCCATTCACCTGAGCTGTCTGAATTTTAGCCTCTCCATTGGTCAATTAGGAATACAGTCATCCCTCAGTATCCCTGAAGGACTGGGGTCAGCATCCTCCAGGAATGCCAAAATTCAAGGACACTCAAGTCTGTTACATAAAATGGTGTAGTATTTGCATATAACCTCCACATATAGACTATCCTATACTTTAATTGTCTCTTGATTACTTATATTACCCAGTACAGACTGTGTTACCCAGTTAAGACTGTGTAAATAGCTGTTGTGTTGCGCATACGTTTAGGGATCAATGACAAGAAACTGGGTATCCATGATCAGTAGGGACGCAGTCTGTGGTTGGTTGAATCCGGGACTGTGAAACCCACGGAGATGGAAACAGACTGTAATAATAATAGTACCCACGTCATGAGCTCAAGTGAGGATCGGGTGAGATCATCAATCTGTGCACCTGGCGCAACCCTGGAGTGCCACACACGGGGGTCTGCTGCATAATGGCCACAGTCCTCAGCTCAAGCCAGAATCAAGCGAGCCTGGTGATGAGGCACCAGTGAAGTTTGCCAGTGATCATGCTAACAGAGGGCACCGCAGGCAGAGAGGGCGCTTCTTAATTGGGAGTGTTGGCGCACCCATTACACTGTTTCAATTTTCTGCAACCCCCATGGGAGAGGCAGGGCAAAGATCATGAGCCTTGTCTCTGGTCCAAGCCACTGAAGCTCAGCCGCCTTTGCTGAGGCCTTCTGAGTGCCTGGGGAAGCCCCGCCCTGCAAGCGCATGATTGACAGCTCCTGGGCATTGCCCTGGAATTTTGAGCCTATTGTGAATTTTTTTTGAGGCTATTGTGAATGGAGTAGTTTTCCTGATTTCTCTTTCAGAGGATTCATTGCTGATGTATAGAAATGCATTGGATTTATGGGTGGCCCCTGGGCGTGCAGGATGGTGGAGACACGAAAGATATTGAGACCAGAGTTGAAGCCTCTGAGGGCAGGAATTGCTGCTTTCGTTTCTTCAGGAGCTGCACGGTTCTTGGTGTGGATCTGCATACATTCGACACTCCTTATATGTCCTCTCTGCTTAGCAACCTATTCCCTGAGTCCTTGCTTCTGATCAGCCTCTGTGACTAGCCATTCACACTTTAAAAGTTACAAATCAACCAAAACGTTTTTTCATCTCAAGTAGCCAAAGGAACGGTGCATGTGATTTAATCGAGTGACCTTTGTCTGGGGCCTGCTGATGGCCAAGGGTACAGAGAACAAGCCCTGGAGTGCGAATTTGGGCAAGGTTACGAACGCCCTGAGCCTGTTTCCTTATCTCTAGTGCAGCACCAAGAAGATATGCACCTTGTGAGCTTTTTGTGTGATGGAGGGTAAATGGAGAGAAAGCCGCTGGCCCGTGGTGTAGACCGTCCTCTCCCGTCTGCTCTCTGGGTTCTGGGGAGTCATATTGTTTGCCGTGTAATGAACGCTGAGTGGCTCAGTAAGACGCTGCCGAGGTTTCTGCTCTCGTATTCTTTATGTTCCCAATCAGTCGTCAGATCCGGTAAGACGTGGATCCCCTCAAACCACATGAACATGTCAGTCGGGAGCTGATTCGAATGCTTTGTCCTCCTAGCAGCTCCCCCGAGGGAGAAGGAGACTGATAGTGACTGGGAATTCAGCTCTGCCAGGAATTCCATCTTCCCAGAAGGTCCTGGATCTGGAACTTTCCCGAGCCTGTGTCCCAGAGCCTATCTCTCCCAGTTCCATCTTCTCTCCTGGCTTTTAAGAATTGTGCTTGGTTGGTGTTAACTGACGCTAAATTATAGGCCTGAGGTTGTCTTCTACGTGTGTCCTACAAAGATCTGCCACCAAACCCAGTCTAACTGAGTCTTCAGACTAACCAAACTGCTAACATAGGAGTATACTTGGGTAGCAAATAGCTGAGCCCCAACCTATCACAGGTGACCAATGGATCACGTTACGATGATGTACTGGCCCCTCTCTTTCAGGGAGAGACCCTCAAGATAGGGCCCTCTCCTTGTTCAGATTCCAGAAGCCAATGAGGAAACAGAGGTGATTGTCAACAGCACAGCTCTGTTTAGCGACCGAAGAATGGACAGGCCAAAGAACGAAAGTCCAGCTCACAAGTCAGCTTCTCAGCGCCCTGGGGGCTGTGAGGGCACAGACAGAGGGCAGCAGGCAGCAGACGGTAGAGGGAGGACTAGCCATCAAGTCCTCGGGTAGGGAGTGTTGGCTTTCTAGGAACCTGGAATCCAGGTGCTGCCCTTTCTTTCTTTAGGGAGTCCTTCCTGGCTGCGGCCATGGCTCTGGTGGGCAGGGCAGCTGGCCTGGAAATGAGGTTGGAGGTCTATTAGAGATTGTCTGGGCAGCCATCCTGGGTCTAGCCACATTCCCAGCCCTTTTTTTATTATTATTTTATTTACAGACAGGGTCTCACTAAGTTGCTTAGGACCTCACTAAGTTGCTGAGCCTGGCTTTGAACTCGCGATCCTCCTGC
>CM053411.1:4748027-4818485 GCA_028644305.1 Xerus rutilus
CTGCTGGGACCAGGGTGGCCAGACCCGTGGAATCAGCCATGGTGGGGACGCTGCTGACCAGCCAGTGAGCAGGTGGCTAGTGGAGGATAGTCTCAGCTGGGGAAAGTTCGCTTAATAGTTTTTAGAAAGCATTTTGTTTGGCTCGATACTGGAAGCAGAATCTATCATTGAGTCCGCACGCAAAGGATGTTGGGTACGCGTGACCGTGCCAGCCGCGGCAGCTTAGCCGAATTATTGAAGGGTGTTCAGTTTGCGTGGTTTGCTATTGTCTTCTTGCCTCCCCAGCTGAAACCAAACCTGTACTTCTGACAGCATCAGTGGCATGGCTGACTAATGGATTATTTTTTTTTAGTATTTTTTTTTAGTTGTTGTTGATAGATCTTTATTTTTTTTCATTTATTTATATGTGGTGCTGAGAATTGAACCCAGCACTGGGCCACTGAGCCACAACCCCAGCCCAGACTGATGGATTATATATTTTTACCTACTTACTTTTAAAAATGTCGTACTTGGAAAAATAACATTGGTACTTAAGAAAAATGAAATACTTGAGGGAGGGAGAGGTAAGTCTATGTGGGGAGAGCTCTTTTCCATCCCCTGAATCAATCTAAGTGTACCCTGAGTTCAAAGTCTTTAAAGGGCATCATTGTTATAACTCACGAAACTGCAATCATGGGGCAGAACCATTTGCACTGCCCTAGACCCTCTGAGCTGGTGGAGTCCTGCACCTGTGATTGACAGGTGGAGCCTGTGAGTGGCATTCTGTCTGCATTAGCTGTACTTCGGCCTCTCTGTAATTCCTATAGTGGCCTCTTTGTTCCAGGACTGTGCCACCAGATCACAAAAGGGAGACGTGTTCCTTACTTTACTTCTTAAAGATCGTGGACACAGTTTTTAAGCCTTGAGATTCATTTCCTCTCCTGGCTCTCACTGTGGGTGACAGTGACAACTTGGTTTGGTATCAGCTCAACTCAGGTGGGGTCAGCAGAGAGGCATCCAGCCTCTGCCTCACCTCAGCCCAAGTGTGCACTTCCTGTCAGGCTCTGGAGTAGGCTCTGAGCCCAAGAAAGTTGTGCAGTGACTGAGTTTGCAAAAAAGCAGAAATGCAGAAAAGTTTAAACTGGACAAATGAGAGGAGCTTGGGAGGGTGGGGGTTGATCAGAGGAGGCAGTTGGCAGGAAAGGGGTGGCAGGCTGAGACACCCGACAGGGAGGGGCGGTTTTAATTAGATTTTTCACTGCTGTGATCAAAATGATGGGGGACAGACAGATGCAAATTGTGGGTACATGAGGTTAAGGGAATAAATCCATAAAATGGGCCCACTGTGCTGACCCCCACATGTTTTCCCTGCAGCCCGGCCTGGCCTCAGTGGACAGGATACGTCATACTCCTCAGCAAACTCCCTGTTACCCGCGGAAACGCAGGCCCAAGACAATGTCGATAACAGGAACCCATACAATCTGTAAGAATGTATGGTTAAGAATCCAATTAGAACCGGTCAGCACGGGCCAAAGTGACCTAGAGTTGTCATGGCAGTGGGGACTCGAAAATCTGATGTCATGCTGCTGTCCGTCAAAAGTTAAGAGGCGGATCTGGGTGGGACTCTCTGGAAGCTTCTCTGGGACTCCTAATAAAACTGGAGTGCAGGAGAGTCATGCTGTCCCTCTCCTCCCTGAGAGGACCCATTCTCTCCCTGGAGTGTGTCCCCTGTCCCTTTTCCTTGTCTTCTCAATAAACTCATGCCTGTCACTCTGAGCGACATGTGTCTGAAATCTTTCTGACTTGATAGCAAGAATTAGGGTTTGAAGAGGGTCTTTGTGCTGCCTCAGTTTCCCAGAAGGCTCCAGTCCTGTAACAAAAAGACCTGACGAGAACAATTAAAGGAGGAAATGTTTATTTGGGGGCTCGTGGTTTCAGAGGCTCAGTCCATGGGAGGCCGACTCTACTGCTCTAGGCCTGAGGTGAGGCAGAGCATCATGGTGGAAGAGTGTGGCAGAGGAAAGCAGCTCAGAACGTGGAACCAGGAAGCAGAGAGGGAGAGACAGACTCCCCTCATCACAGGCAAAACATAAACCCTAAGGGCAGGCCCCCACAGACCCAGCTCCTCCAGCCACACCCCACCTGCCCACAGTCTCCACCCAGTTAATCCTTGTAAGGCGATTAATGTACTGATTATGTTAAGGCTCCCATAACCCGATCATTTCACTTCAAACCTTATTGCATTAGCTCATACAAGAGCCTTGAGTGGGGACACCTCATATCTAAACCACAAGGGCTGACCCAGGGAAAGGACTTGGGGTAAAAAGCCAGAGATCTAGTCCTGTTGGCAGGAGCGGAAGCCTGGGGAGTGGTGACTGAACCTGCCGGAAAGACAGAGGAAGGTGCAGGCAAGATTTCAGAGTGCCCTGTGCTGAAGGAATTTGGACTTTGTCCCCGATTAGGTGTTGCCAGGTTTCTGGATTTCACCAGCCATTGATTTTTTTTTTAATAGACATAAAGAATAAAGAGATGAAAGTAGTTTTTACTGCTGTGGATTAAACACATCCCCCAAAGTTCATGTGCTGGAAATTAATCACACATACAACAGAATGGAGAGGAGGGTCTTAAAGAGATGGGTAGGTCATGAGAGCTTTGTCCTCATAAATTGATTAACGACCTACTCTGCCATGGCAGTGAGTTTGTTTGAAAGAGACGTAGGCCCCTCTTGCTCCTGATCTCCGTCTCCACTCTTCCTCTTGCCTTCTGCCATGCACCTGGGATGACACAGCAATAAGGCTCTTGCCAGATGTGAGACACTTAATTTTAGACTTTCGAGGCTCCAGAAATGTAAGCAATACATATTTGTGCTTTTTTTAAAAGAATAAATGACCCAATCTTAGGCATTTTGCTATCGGAGCACTAAACGTACCAAGACAACGAATTACCAACTTCATTTGCCACAATCGGTGAGGGACAATTGACAACACACATCTCTCATCAATTACCACCCTGCTTTTCTCAACGAGAGGAAATTTTAACACCCTTCATGGGGGCAAAAAAAAAAAAAAAAAAAAAGAATAAATTGTCAAAACAAAAGGTGATACTTCTCAGAAAGGACAGCTGACAACCTTCTTTCTTACATTTGCTAAAGGCCCAGGGAATCTCCCTGGCCAATGTGATGCATTGCACAGAAAGCCCCAGACCCGGCTGGGGCAGGACCATAGCCTGGGGGCCTCAGGCATGCAGAGCCAGAATAGGCTGAGCACTGGGAGTCAGGAACACAGTCGGGAAGTCACATTCTCACCTGCCCATGGCCCTCCACAGGTCACTAGAAGTGTAGCAGCAAGTCCAGGGCCTTGGCCAGGGCCCAAGTCACGCCTGGAGCAGCTCTGACCTTCTGGCTTGCAGAGCTGCAGCCACACTGGACATTGTTTAGTCTCTTCAGGGAGCCACATGTGCGGCCCACCATGTCCTTGGCCTTTTTCTTCTTCTGTCCGGAATGTTCTTCCTGACTTTGGCTCCTTAACTCTTCCTTATCTTCCAGGTTTGGGCTGAAACAGAACATCCAGAGGGCCTTTCTGGAGCCTGCTGTCTCCCTGTGTCACTTGTGCTGATGGCATTTATCATGGTCTATGGTTAGGGTTCCCCCAAACTATCTCTGTATTTGGGGACTTGCTAGAAAGACTCCAGGGACTTAGCACATAATGTACTCACAGCTAAGCTTTATGGCAGTGATGTAGGACAGATAATATAAGCTGATTCCCCAGGAAAAAGGGGCAGAGTCTGGGGCAACCCAGGTGAGGCTTCCATATGCTTTCCTTCCTAGGGGAGGTCCCCCAGAGTCCACTCCTCTCCCAGCAATTTTGACACTTCTGCCCATCATTAGAGATGTGGTGCCCAAGGTTCTTCCAGCCGGATCCCCTAGGCACTCTCTGCTAAGCATCTACCCAAATTCCACACCCCCAGGAGGAAGGCAGGTCTTCAGCATACATCACACTGTTTGCATACGTCTGGCTGCAGGGAGCCATCCTTATCAGTTACCCGTTGACCAGGGACACTTTGGAAACCAAGTTCCCAGATAGCAGCCAAGGTATCTGCTTGGTCAATTGTTTTCTACACAGTGTCTCTTCGTCTGTGACCTGCACTATCCCCAGGCCATAGCTGTGGGCAGGCAGGCTCCCTGTCTGCTGTGTTCCCTATTCCAGGAGGTGGCACACAGTAGGTTAGCATGATGGGTGCTGAAGAGCATAGGGAACTCAGCAGCTCGGGAGGCTGAGACAGGAGGATCAACAGTTCAAAGCCAGCCTCAGCAATAGCGAGGCGCTAAGCGACTCAGTGAGACCCTGTCTCTACATAAAACACAAAATAGGGCTGGGGATGTGGCTCAGTGGTCGAGCGCCCCTGAGTTCAATCCCCAGTACCAAAAAAAAAAAAAGCACAGGGAAGTTTGCAGGACTCTGAGCCTTGGTCCACTACATCCAAGCTGTGTGACTTTGGACCAATTCTTTAATCTCTCTTGGTCTCAGTTTTCTTATCTGTAACAAAGAGGTAATAATAGTCCTTCCTCATAGAATCATTGTGATTGCTGTGTGAGTATTTGTTCAACTGATCCAACTTGAGATATGGGCCTAGGTTTAGTGGATAGCTAAAAAAAATGGAACCAACTCTAAATTCTAGGAGAATGGGGAAACCAACACACTGATCAGTTTTGGAGGCCCAGGAAAGAAGAGAATGAAGAAAACTAAAGTTTGTGGTGTAGAAAAACAAAAGACATAAACAAAAATATACTGATTGAGTTTGGGACAAGCTCTTGTGCTGAGAACTTTTAACCAGTTCCATAGTCCACAGTCCTTGCTCCTGATCATCAGCCATCTGATCCCTAGCAGACCATGCAGGTTCTCAGTCCCCACTTCTTGAGGAGGAGCCCAGGGCAGGGGACCAGGTGCTGATTGGTCACTCAGCCCTATTTTGTGTTTTATGTAGAGACAGGGTCTCATTGAGTTGCTTAGCGCCTCATCGTTGCTGAGGCTGATCCTCCTGTCTCAGCCTCCCAAGCTGCTGGGTTCCCTGTGCTCTTCAGCACCTTCATGCTACCTACTGTGTGAGACCTCCTGAAATAGGGAACACAGCAGACAGGGAGCCTGCCCTCCCACAGCTATGGCCTGGGGACAGTGCAGGTCATAGACGAAGAGACACTGTGCAGAAAACAGTCCCTCAGGTGTGTGCTAGAGCCCCAGAACTTGGCCTCTCTGCCTGACCGCCCCTCTCCTTCCAGGGGCAACTGCCTTGCCTCAGCGCCTGCTGCGTAAGTATCTGTGCTCAGCTCTGAAGTCCTTACCTTGGCTTTGCTGCTCCAGTTGGCCCAAGGGAGGCCAGCACTGATGGGCTAGAGAGCCCTGACCATGAGCCTGGCTTGGAAAGATGAGTGACGTCTTGAAGGTTCTTTTCATAAGCATTTGGGATTAAGCCTTGTTTTCAGTGTTGATAACAAAATACCAGAGGCTAGATCATTCCTAAGGAGAGGAGGTTAATTTAGCTCACGGTTCTGGAGGCTCAAGAACATGGGGCTGGCTTTGGCTGGCTCTGGTGAGGGCCTCATGGCAGATGGCATTATAATGACTAGAGTGCATACGAAGAGGTCACATGGTGAGACCAAGACTCCAGAGAGCAAAAGGGCCAGTCTTGCTCTTGTCTAATGACTTTTTTTATCTGTAACTCACTCACTCTGGGAGACCAGTACTAATGCCTTCTGAGGATAATCCCTCAACCGCCTAGCTTTCTTCTGCTAGACCGGCCTCTCAAAGGTTCTCGCCACAATGAGGACCCAGCCTTGAACCCTCTGGAAGAACACACCCAAATTATAGCAAGTCTTAAAGAGATGAGACTGGCCTGGTTAAATTGCTGAAGCTGGCTTTGAACTGGTGATCTTCCTGCCTCAGCCTCCTGAGTCACTGGGATGACAGGCGGGTACCAGCATGCCCAGCTCCACAATTAAATATATTTTTATGACAAAATATATCCTTAAGAAAGTAAAATAACAAGTCATAGACTTCTGGTTGTTATCTCCAGAGTAGCCTCAGCATGATAAATGAAATATTCCTTTTAAATTAATTTTGATTAGGTGCCTGGTTTACATCTCTTCAATGGAATTCTATATCCTTCATGATAAAAACTAAAGTCCTAGCCAGGCGCAGTGCTGCATGCCTGTAATCTCAGCACTTAGGGAGGCTGAAAAAGGAGGATCATGAGTTCAAAGCCAGTCTCAGCAATGGCGAGGCGCTAAGCAACTCAGTGAGACCCTGTCTCTACATAAAACACAAAATAGGGCTGGGAGTGTGGCTCAGTGGTCGAGTGCCCCTGAGTTCAATCTCCGGTGCCAAACAAAACAAAACAAACAAAAAAACCCAAAAAACTGAAGTCCTTTCAGTCATTTACAAGGTCCTTTCTGAACATCTCCCTGTGACTCTCCACTTCAGTCCAACTCACGTATCTGGGGTTCCTCCTACATGTAGGCAAATAGCCAGAAAAAGTTTCTTTTGCATTGTTGACCCTTTGCCTAAAACAATCTTCCTTCCTTGACCCCCATATCCACATGGCTGATTCTTATACCCCTTTCTTATGTTTCTATCACAAAGTCCTCCCTGACTACCTTATTTTAATAACCAACTTTCCATTTTCCTTTGCTTTATTTTCTTTTACGAAATTATGAATGTTCTAATAGTCCACATAATTTACATATTTACTTACATACTTATTTTGTTTATTGAATATTTTCTCCATGAAAACATAAAAAAAGAGACAGAGAGAGACAGGACTGGTTACAACAAGGCTTCATTAGTGAGGCCACAGGGAGATTTAGGGGCCAGAGCAAGTATTTGTAAGTCAAAGCTTTAAGGAAGAAGAAATGCTAGTGTACAGGGTAGTGGAAGTGGAAAGGTGAAGAGAAAAAACCCAGTGGGGCACGGTGACTCAAACCTGTAATCCCAGCAGCTCGGGAGGCTGAGGCAGGAGGATCGCGAGTTCAAAGCCAGCCTCAGCAACCACGAGGCGCTAAGCAACTCAGTGAGACCCTGTCTCTAAAATACAAAATAGGGCTGGGGATGTGGCTCAGTGGTTGAGTGCCCCTGAGTTCAATCCCCCCCTAAAAAAAAAACAAGAGAGAGAGAGACAACCCTTAACTCTGCCTTGGGCCTGAACAATTTCAGGGCATATGTAGTTCACAATCTGAGGCAAATTAATCAAGTCTTTAGAGTTTGGCCTTGGAGTCACTAACACTTGGATTTGGACACTGACTGCTCCATTGGAGCTGTAAGAGTTCAAGGAAGTCCCTTGACCCTTCTGGACTTCAGTGTCTGTTGTGTAATGGTGTGACATTGCCAACTTCATGGGTTATTGTGAAGCCTAAAGGAGAACTGACCTTTAGAGGGTTTGGCACTGTTTCTGACACATGATAAATACTTAAAAATGTTAGGTAGGATTACAATGTATTTGAACTCAACTTCTTTCTTTTGCTTTTTTTGTTTTGCTGGGGATAGAACTCAGGACCCTTCACATACTAGGCCAATTCTACCACTGAGCTACATCTGCAGCCCACCGTCCTATTTCTTGAATTTATTCAGGTGGCTTTCTGTTTCTGACCACAGCACATCAAAACACTGGTGTGACAGATGACCTTTTCTTCTTTAGAGAGATTCTTACAGGGAAGTTGAAGTGCTCAGGGCTTCAGCTTCCAGGGCTCTGCCACTGTACCTGTGCAGGAGGCTCACGGTTCCTTATTAGTATTTTTCTTTCAAACACTCCCCCGCATTCTATTTCCACACATAATGGCAGTTAGAACTCTTCCATGGATTTTCATATAGTTCCTTTAGTGAATTTTATGGTTTCTTTGGGAGTCTGATTATTCATAAAGAATAGCAGGAGTTGATTCAAGTCTTTCTAATACTGTATTTTCTGACCAACGGAAGTTCATTAATTCTCACACTGCTGCTTAAGTGTGTGTGACGGGGGTCCCTGGTCTATTTAGCATTTAGGAAAAAAAAAAGGGGGGGAGGTCTTAAGAGATGAAGCAGTTGATTCAGAACAGCACAGACCAGAGTCTTCCAGAACATTGGGCCTGCAAAAATTTACACCCCCATCCTGTAGCCCACTGTGAAGTTAGAGACACCAAACTGCCTTTATCCATTTGTCAAAGTATCTCCCTGCTTCTAAGATGAGACTTTCCATTAAAGTAGTGATGAGAGTGACATTTCTTCCCATCATACAATTTAAACTTATTTTTACAATAGAACTTTCAAATACATCCAATGAAATAAGACTCGGGGGATTTGGAGAAGTGCATTTTCTCTCAGCTTATTATGTTCCTATTACAGCTTCCTCTCTCGAATCTTTTATCAGAGGAATGATGTACTCTTTGGGTAATAGAATTGAATACCGCCTTTTGACAGTCAAAAACATAGTTTCTTAAGTAGAATGTTGATGTTAAGAGAATGATTTTTTTCCCCACCTAACAGCCTTCTGATTACAATGGATGAGCCACTTTCTCTTTCCTGGGCAGCTGGGACTGGCTTCCTGCAAGTCTCTCTTACTCCTGTTTCTCTACCCTTCCGCCCTTCCAATTTATCAGCTACTCTGCAACCAGAATGAGTTTTCAAAAGCCAGATTCGATGCTCATGTTAAGAGCTGTTGCTGGCTTCTCCCAGAACATGATAAGATTTAGCTTCTTAAGTGCATCTCGGGGGGCCCTCAGGGCGCCTTCCCTCTCCAGCTCCCTTCTGCCTGTTCTTCTCCAGGTATCCATCCTTCCTGCCACCTGCAACACATGTCATTTCTGGTGACCTGGATTCCTTATGCTAGGGTCTGACTATGGTTTGTCCCCACCAAAACTTATGTTGAGGTGGTCTCTTATGCACTAGTTTGGAGAGGTCATGGGGCCCTCAAGGATCTACCCTCATTAATGGGTTAAATTTTTTTTCTCCTGAGAATGGGTAAGGTGTTGTGGGAGCTCAGCTTCTTTGTCTCTCTCTTTTTTGCATTCATTTGCCTTCTGCTTTCCAGGGATATGTTCCAAGACCCCCCAGTAGATGCCTGGAACTGAGGATAGCTCCAAACCCTATATATGTAGTAGCTGTTCTTCCTATATATATGTACACACCCAGAATAAAGTTTAATTTATAAGTTAGGCATAGGAAGAGATGAACAACATAATAAAATAGAACAATTTTAAAAATAAACTATAATAAAAGTTATTCATTCTCCTTGTAATGATATAAGATGATACAATTACTATAGGATAAGACAAAATGAGGTAAATTATGTAATTATTGTGACATAGCCTTAAGCTACTACTTGAACACAAGCACTGTGATACCACAACAGTTGATCTGATAACCAAGATGGCTACTAAGTAGCTAATGGGAGGGTAGTGTATACAGTGTGGATTTGCTGGGCAAAAGAATGATTCATGCCCCAGGTGGGATGAAGTATGGTTACATCACACTAATCAGAATGGCATACAATTTAAAAATCACAAATTATTTAATTCCTAGGATTTTCTATTTATTGTTTTCAGTCCATGATTGGCTGTGGATAATGAAAACTTGGAGAAAGCCTTCGATAAAGAGGGACAACTGTACAAGCTTTATGGGCACTAGCAGCTCCACATGTGTTACCTCAAAGAGTCTCCACAACAACCCTATGGGGGAAAGTCATTATTATCCTTATTTTTCCAAGGAGAGAATGGAAGGAAGCACGGGGAAGTAAATAACTTACTAAAGTTTGGAGTTTGGGTTTGCACCCTGCCCGTCTGGCTCTCAAGCTCCCTACTCTTCAATACTTGGACTTGACCTAACAGCTCTGCTTACCCTCTCCTCTTGGAGAAATCTTTAAATGTGTATTAGCAAACTTTTTGTCTGCCTGGAGGAAGTGAAGTAAGGTGGAATGAGCTTCTGACGGCAAGTCCCAGAAGACAGAAGAACCTCTCCCTTGGTGGCAGTAGCATCTCTTGCTCCCTCTCCGCTGCTTGTTCATTGGTTTTTCTAAAATTCTGGAGGACTTTGTTAAGAATTGCCATCAGTTCAAGTGAACTCTGATGGTGCACTTCTCTCCCCTATTCATTTTCTTACAACTTTCTCAGGTTAGAGATGCTCAATTTAACAGAGAATAAATTAGTCGTCCCATAATAAATCTTGGGAAAGTGGAGAGAAAACACTCCCTTGCTACATTTGGCAAATCGAATGAGCAAATGAGCTCGTGTTCTTAGAAGAAACTCAGTTCTTAGAAACTCTCCCCCATTCTACAGCTGTGAGGACAATTGCAGATTAATTAAGTAAAATGGAAGAGATAAATACCAGAGAACATTTTCTGAAGATGGCTTTGTCAGAGTTTTAAATTGAAATCCTGTGGAAGGAAGAGCCTATTTAAGTGACCAGTCCATTGATCAGGCATCTTATTTATATGCATGGGAAATCCAAGGGACCCATCCGCCTGGCTGGCCCAGAGAGGCTGCTGAGGGAGTGGCACACTCTTTCTACCCTGAAGGAAGACTGAAGCAGAAAGACAAGGCTGAGAGTTTCCTTGTTATGCATCTTTGATAAAGTTGCTTTCTACCCGCTGGGAAGTGTCCTGGGTTATGTGTGAAGACCAGCCCATCTTATCCCAGAAAGCTGGCCATTCAGTTGATCCTTGTCTCCAATCCTGGGTGGTCATGGCCAGGGTAGAGTGGATAAGGCTTCAAGGTGCTCACTCAGCTTTGTGGTGGAGAGCCCTCTTTTTTTTTTGCAAGGAAGTCAGACAGAGATTAGATTCTGGGACAGTGTATGAAATATGGGTGAGATAAGAGACCAAAGAATGGAGAGGTAGAACCAGGAGCCAGGAGAGAGGGAATCAGGGACAGACTGCTGGGTTATTGGCCTTCTATTTCATTTGTTTCTGGTTTACTGGGGAAGCTGCCTGAACCGTCCCCAGCATTTGCAGTCTCGTCATGAGCTGAAAGTTCTCTTTCTCTCTCTCTCTCTTTTTTTTTTTTTTTGGTACAGGGGATTGAACTCAGGGGCACTCGACCACTGAGCCACATCCCCAGCCCTATTTTGTGTTTTATGTAGAGACAGGGTCTCACTGAGTTGCTTAGCGCCTTGCCTTTGCTGAGGCTGGCTTTGAACTTGCGATTCTCCTGAAAGTGCTTCTGTCCATTGTTCTCTAGCTAGGATGTGCTGGGACCCAAACTTTAGTCCTATCCAAAGTTCTCCCTCCTGAAGGAGCCCAGCTTTGGAGCTTTGGTTGTTACTAAGCTCTTTTAATATTTCCTTTGCATTCTGCTCTGACGTAGCATTCACTGACTGTGGGTGGGGATACAACCACATACCCCTCCCCCCATGTTATTGGGTGAATAAAGATATGATGTATTTTTAAAGTGCTTTGAAACTACAATCATTCACAATCAGGAGCTCATTGGAGATGAACTCTCATGTCTCCTTATAACAAAGACCTTGTAGTCTTGGGTGTGGAAATCAGAATATTACAACCTGTGTCTTACATCATACTGGTCCTCTGCCCAGGCTCAGGATTTTCTTTGGCCTATGCTGAGACAGAGGAAGTAATACAGAGCATGTCCTAGGTAGGTACTTAATGTAGGTACTTCTTCCCTCTGCATTTCATTAAAAATCATACCCAGAGACTATCATTCTGTATTCATTCATTTCACAAATATTATGAATCACTTGCTCTGTAGTCCCTTGGACTTGATGTTGAACTGAGCAGGGCTCATTACTTTCCATAGGATTTTGTGGAGAAAAGTACAGCGAATCTTTTCATTTTGTTATCTTCAACATCCAGCGCAGATATCTGACATATAGTGAATGCCCAGGAATCGGATGAATAAAAGGACAGATAAAAGTATTGGAATAGACTGCTTTTCCTATGGTCTCTGTAGGATATTTTCCAAGAATCTACCCTTATCTTTTATTTCTTCAAAACAGGAGGATAATACACTTTTTCACCAAGGGAAATCGGTTTAAGTGAAACCGTGGGGCATGTGGACTTTCAGTGGACAGGGTAGCCAGCTATTATGGGGAAGGTTGACAACAACGAGGACACAACTCTGCCAAGTCATGGTGTGCTTTCTTGTCCTACGATCTGTGATGGACGACCATGCGCTAAAGAAAGACTGCCCCCAAGTGATAACTCATGCACACGAATAAAGGTGATTTCTGCCATATGCAGGAGCAGCTGGAGCAGCAAAAGCAGATGCAGGCACCTCCTTAAGGGCCTGTGACCTTGATCACCAGGGAGAAGGCTATGGTGACAGGACTAGGCATTTCTATTCCAGGGACAACAAAGGCCAATGCCCAACCCAATGGGATTCACTGTAATAATAATTGGATGGTAATAATCCCTGCTGGAAGCAATATAAAGACCTACCTCAACGTGTCTTTGCCCCCAATTTGTTAAGGACTTGGATATCTCTTCTTGTTCTTGCGGAATAGCCAAGGCATCTCTCTGCCTTGCATCTTTCTTTCCATTTTTAATCAAGATTCCCTCTTCCTCAGGTTTGAAATGTCATTTATGAATGACTCTCATTCGTAGCCAGGTGCTGAGCAAACAGAGATCAGAAAGCAAAGTCCCGTGTTCCATGGCTGTGTGCCGCAGGGGAGGAACCACTCCTGGATAATTACTCTCCCAGCATTGCTTGAAACCAATGTGCATAACGTGGCCACCAGGCAAAGGTCTCTTCACACCACACTGGAGGAAAAGAAGGCAGCTCTAAGAGGAGGCAACCCTTGACCTTAGCCTTGGAGGTCTGCCACAGAGAGAGACTCTGAGCATTCCATGTTGAGAAAAGCCCTGGGGCAAAGGCTGGAGGTGAGCAAACTGAGAGGCCCAGACTAGAGCCAAGAGGTAAATATGGAGACAGTGTAGAGCAAAGCAAGGTTGTTTGAGTTCAGAATAACAGACTTTCCTTCCACGCTCTTCTAAGGAGCTCAGGTTTTACTGTAGGCAATGGGGGACTCACTGAAAGTTTTCAAAAAGGAGAAAATTGGAAACAGGTCTATATTTTGCAAGATCCTGGAGGCTTTTCCAAGGAACGTAGATTGGGGATGGGAGGAGGGATAGGGAACAGGTGGCATGGAAATCTGTTAGGGCAAGGTTGCAATTGGCCAGGTGAGAAATCCTGAGGAGAAAAGGAACCCACACAGGAAGTCCTATTAGGTGTAGGCTGGGCTCCATACTAAGTATGGAGCCTCATGTAAGTCTCAGGAGAGCTCTGAAAACACGTTATTATCATTGCCACTCTGCCTGTGAGGAACAGAGGTGCAATTGTGTCAAGCTGATGTGGCAAAGAAATAGCCTCCTTGCATCCATGGGGGCCACTGGCTGAGCATGGGGCTCAGAGGCTGGGTCAGTGACAGCTGTGTGAGGGGGCTGCTGGGGAGGAGAGGCAGGTTGATAGGGTGAAGGGGGGAAGGCATGGATAGTGCCAAGGACCGTTAGCTCCAGGCGGGGCAGAAGTCCAGCCAGTAAAAGGGGGATTAGTTTAATGTGTTTCCAGTCTAAACAGCCAGAGCTTATTTTGCTATACCCAGACACACCTTTATCACTGCCAAATAGCATTCTTTTGGATAAATTCTTTTTTTGTACATAAAAAGTTTGAAGTCTTACATTTAAAGCAAAACATAATACTGAAGTCAATGATGTAAGTTTAAATATTTGGGAAAAATGATCTTTTCCCCAAATCATCAGTAAGTTTTCATTTCCCACTTTTTAATTTTCGTCTGCTTGAGTTTGTGTGCTCAGTACTAACTTCTAAAGGTTATTGCACTATGGTTTCTCTTATATCATATTGAACTAGTTTTAATTTTTCAAAAATGTCCCGTTTAGGTACAAAAAAATGTTCTGTTCAGGACATTGTTAAAAATAACAAGGAGTAACAAGATCATTTAAAACTTATGCATGCTAAGAGTTTTATCATAACTCCCAGCAAATTCAGATATATTTTTAATATATTCACTTTTACTTTCTAATGACATTATGCAAAGTAGTAATTGCACCTGTACTGATTTTGCTGTCTTCTGAAAGTGTCCTTTGCATATACTATGTTGTTCTTTCTTTCACTGACTTATCATCAACTTGAATCAACTGGGTTGAAGCAAGAAATGCAGCCAAGTCAGCCACTCAGATTAGCCATGAAATCTTGGGTTTAGCTATGCAAGTCTTATAGCCTTTGGCCTGTATTCCCTATGCATTTTGTTAGTTTGGGTTCTCTGGAGAAAAAGGAACCAATTTGGATGTGGTATATATGTAATATATAAAATATATATTATAGATACACAGTACTATGAGGAATTGGTACGTGTGGGTATGGAGGCCAGGAAGTTGCAACATCTGCAGTGGATAAGCTAGAGAACCAGCGGTAGAGTTCCAGTCTGAGTCCAAATCCTGGGAACCAGAAAAGCCAATGGTATAAGTTCTAGTCTGAGTTTGGTTCAGAAGGCAAAAGACTTCAGACAGCCAGGGAGAGAGGAGTTCCCTCTTCTTGTTAGCAGGAGGGTCAGCTTTTAAATTCCATTCGGGCCTTCCTAGATTGGTGTTTTAAGGAGGAGGTGTGCGGTGACCTTAAAATGTCTCCCAGAGGTTCAGTGAGATGGGTTTTTGAGAAGACACTGTGGGATTCGTGGTTAGGATGATGGTTCTGAGTATTGAGAATGCAGTCATAGAGGAGGGATGGGCACTTACGCCCCTTAAAGGAAGGTGGTCGCCATGGTGATGAATGGTGAGTCATGCAAGATGGCGGAGGCCTGGGGGAAGCTGGGAAGTAAGTGTCTGAGACTAGGAGAGATGAGTAAGTGGGGAAGGGAAGACAGCGAAAAGAAACCCTAAATGCAGCAATTCCTGGACAGGATGCAATCAAGACTCTGTGGCAGATGCTCTGCTGGCATAATGCCTCATGGGTACGATTTCAACAGCATAGAGTAGCTATTTGCATTAGGCACTGCTACAGGTGAACCAATGTTCATTCTTTCTTGCTTCCCTCCTAATAACTCCTCAACTTTGCTCAGGGCAGCAGTGTATCTAGCTGGAATATTTACCTTGTCACATGCTCAAGCTGCAGAGTTTTGTTACCACCCAGACCCGATTGGTGCGTTGACACCGGTAGGGTGGACCTTTGGATTAAGTTATTATTTATCCTTGATTTTTAAAAATAGAGTCAACTGGCACATGCCTTTTGTTCTTTACCCTTTACTCTTGCTTATTCCTTTCTTCCTAGGATGTGGATGTACAGATAGAGTATCAAGTCGCCTGGAGGGTAAATCTCCATTTGTTACAGGTGCTGGAGAGGGAGAGCCAAGGAACTAGTTCCTTAAGCAGCAGCGCCAGCCCTTCTCTCTCCATTTCTGGGTTCCTTCTTAAATGAGAAAAAACAAACCCCTTACTTCCTTCAGGCACTGTTTGCCTGGTTCCTACTATGGGAAGCCAAATGCAAACTTGACCTTCTATTCTATAACCTCCTGATTTTCTTCAATGAAGGGAATGGGCTCAGATAGTTTAAGCAACTTGACCAAGACCACTTAGACACTTGAGACTTGTTACTCAAAGTGTGGTCCGTGGATCCAAAGCATCAGAATCACTTGTACCTTGTTAGACATGTAGAGTCTTGGGCCTCACTGGAGATCTACCGAATTAGCATCTCATTTAACACAATCCCTAGCTGGTTCACAGTGAAGTTTGAGAAGTGTTGGTCTGGATAATAAGTAGAGCTAAGATTTGATCGATGTCTATTTGACTTCAAAATGCACACTGTGAAATAGGAGGGAACAAGAAGATGATGTATTTTTGTACAGATGTGAGTCAGCTTTCCATTACTATAACCAATATCTGAGGTAACTAACTTATAAAGACGAAAAGGTTATTTTAGCTCACTGTGTTGCAGATTCCAGTCCATGGTCGGTTGGCCCTGTTGCTTTTGGGCCTGTGGCAAAGGCAGCACATCATGGCAGAGCTGTGTAATGAAGCAAAGCCATTCACCTTTGGAGGGGAAGTGACAGAGAGGAAGATGAGGGGATGGGATCCCAGTACCCACTTCAATAACATGCCCCCAGTGACCTTCCTCTAGGCCCCACCTTTTAAAGGTCCCATTGCCTCTCAATAGAACCAACTTGGGAACTAAGCCTTGAACACATGGGCCTTTGGGGATGCCCCAGATGTGAACTGCAGCGGATGCCTTCTGCCACAGAAGGAAAGGAAGCCAGAATTGAGGGGTGCTAGAATGTTCACTCACCGAGCGGAACATCAGGTGTTAGAAGTCAAAATCTGTCTCTGTCTTCAAGGATTCAAAGGTAGTGGAGATATTTATGAAAACAGGCAATATTTTGGATGTTGTCCTGAACGCTAGAGCAGAACCTTGGGAATGACAGAACAGCGCCCAGCCCTCCTCCCCTCCCCCAGCACTTCAATTCCTTACATTCCGTGGAACTGGATTGCTTCAATGCCCCAAGTTCAAGGGGACGTGATTGTTGGTCGGTTGGTTGGTTGATCATATTGAGTCACAGGCTGGACTAGAGTCAGAACCGAGCAGAGGAAATGACACTGAGCTGCTGAATTTTCACTTGGCTCTGTATGAAGTGGACTCTGCTCCGTACAAGTGATTATTTCAACCTGGAGAAGAAAGTGGTGGGTTACGGAGAAGCTGGAAGGGTTAGGATGAGGGGCAGCAGAAATGCCAGGTGACATCTTGGAGGAAGAATGGTTTTCTAAAAACTTGGGTTCTTTTTTTTTTTAACCTAAAGAAATGTGTTTTAAAAGGCCAGCCCCAGTATTTGTCCCAATTCACAGAGTTAGGCTACGTGTCTATATCTAATCAATATTTTATATGAGTTTGAACCATCTCCAATGAACCTGTAAGTTTCCTGAATGATGAGACTCATTCCTGGACAATGCTTTAATCAATAAATTATCATGATGGTGCATTGAATTTGACCTGTCTGTTCATTTATTTGGTGGGCAGCACGGGTGACTGTGTCAACATCTTGCCAAAGAAATGACCATAAGAGGAAACCAGTAAACACGCGAGCAGGATGTTGTCCTTGTTTGTTTCTTTGCTTATGTGCACAGCTGAAATAATTGATTTTTGAGCAAATGGCCTGCTGTCTTGGTGATGGACCTAACCTGAGCAAGCTGGAGAAACCCATGCGGGCCAACAGGCTAAAGTTACGAGTCAGGAAGAAGCAAACTAAAATGTTGATTGATTTATTTTTATTTATGTTTAGGGCACTGGGAATTGAACTCAGGAACACTTGGCCACTGAGCCACATCCCCAGCCATTTTGTGTGTTTTATATAGAGACAGAGTCTCACTGAGTTGCTTAACGCCTTGCTTTTGCTGAGGCTGGTTTTGGACTCACGATCCTCCTGCCTCAGCCTCCTGAGCCACTGGGATTACAGGCATGCGCCACCGTGCCTGACTTAAAATGTTTATTTTTAAGCAGTGACTTTCAATTCCTTCTTTTCTCAAAACCTTTAAGAAATACATTATGGAGCCGGGCGCAGTGGTGCACGCCTGTAATCTCAGCACTTTGGGAGGCTGAGACAGGAGAATCGCTACTTTAAAGCCAGCCTCAGCAATGGCGAGACGCTAAGCAACTCAGTGAGATCCTGTCTCTACATAAAACAGAAAATAGGGCTGGGGATGTGGCTCAGTGGTAGAGTACCCCTGTGTTCAATCCCTGGTACCGAAAAGAAAAAGAAAAAAAGAAAGAAATACATTTTGGCTTGGCACAGTGGTACATAGCTGTAAACCCAGCAACCCAGAGGCTGAGGCAGGAGGATTGCAAGTTCAAAGGCCGCCTCAGCAAATTAGCGAGACCTTGTCTCAAAATAAAAAGTACAAAGGACTGGGGATGTGGCTCAGTGGTTAAGCACCCCTGGGTTCAATCTCTGGTATCAAAAAACCAAAACAGAGAGACAAGACAAAAGATCGAAGCGACCAGCTGCCAGACAAGAGTATTTCTCTGAAGACTGCCAGAAGTTAAATTTACAGTGCTTAAGATTGGAATATTTCTGAATATATATTTAAGAAACAAAGTTCAAAATCCAAGCAGAATTTGGCTAAAATTCCCTGGAACCTTTTCAAAGTTCCTTTTCCCTTGTATGTTTCAAGAAAAGTAGGCCACCCCTGGAGAAAGGTCTGATGGTGTTTTCTGGTAATACAAATTAGGTTCTGGTAATAAAAGGCATGTCCATCTCCATTTCCTCCTATGTAATCAAGAAACTTTATTTTGGTAAAAGGGCATAGCAGGAGCCAAGGGAGCTGCAAAGAAACAAGTGCTGCCAAGGCAGCATCTTGGAAGGTGGTGTCCAGCCCATACAGCTCGTTGAATTGGTGCTTGCTTTACTGGAACTTCATGATACCGAAAGCCTTGGGTTTGAAGGTTGGGCTTCATACATGATGCCTGCCATTAATGAGCCTTGCTGTAGGTGGAGTCTGCTTGTCAAATCAAGACCATGATTTGAGTGCAAAAATTTCTGTGGGAGGTGAGATAGGCTCAGGAAAGCAGCCAACTGATTTTTTCCCCTCATTTAAAAAAATTCTGATAAAACCTACTTAACATTGAATATACCATGTTCAACAGCTTTTGAACATACAATTCAGAGGCAGTAGGTCTACTCAAATGGCACAATTGTTGCCACTAATCCATTTTCACAACTTTCCCATTGTTATGGGTTGGATCTGGAATGTCCCCCAAGGTTCATGCGCGGATGGCATGGTCTCCAATTCCGCCATGTTCAGAGCGGGGGCTCTTGGCAAGTGACTGGATCATGAGGCCTCTGACCTCATCAATGAAAAATCCGTTGAGAGATTCATAGCCGAGGGCGTTACTGGGAGATGGCAGAAATTACAGGAGGTGGAACTGAATTGAAGGGAGTGGGTGCTTGAGGGTCTGTCCTTGGGGCCTGTATCTTGTCCTTACTCCAACTCCTACTGCTTCTTGGCCACCATGAGTAGCTTTCTCCTGCTATGCCCTTGCACCACAATGTTTCCACCTCACACAGACCTGAGAACAGCAGAGCCAGCTGACCACAGACTGAAACCTCTGACCCCATGAGCCTAAAACAACCACCACTACAAATTTCTCCCTTAAGTTGATATTCTCAGGTATTTTGCATGAAAAGTTAACATCCAACATCGCAAACTGTTTTAGTCACTTTTTGTGTCACTGTGACCCAAGACCTGGCAAGAACAATGTAGAGGAAGAAAATTTTAGTTTGGCTCATGGTTTTAGAGGTGCAGACCATGATTGGATGACTCCATTGCTCTGGGCCCAAGGTGAGGCAGAACGTCATGGCAGAAGGGCACAGAGGAGGAAAGCAGCTCCGGGCATGGCATACAGGAAGCGGACAGAGAACACTGTTCCCTGGAGACAACGTACAGACCCCAAAAGGCACGCCCCAGCAACCCACCTCCTCCAGTGACACCCTTCCTGCCTACAGTTAGCACCTAGTTAATCCATGTCAGTGGGTTGATCAAGTGGTGGGGTTACAACACTCACAATCTAATCTTCCTACCTCTGAAAAGTCTTGCATTGTGTCACACATGAGCTTTTGGGGACACCACGTACACAAACCATAACACAAATTAAAAATATTCCCATTAAACAACTCCCCATCACGCCCCCAAACTGGGCACCACCATTCTATTTTCTGTCTCTATGATTTTGACTGTTGTAGGGACATTTTCCAAGCTGCGACTCCCAGTGATTACCTGTCCATTGTGCACAGGTGTCATACAAGGTCCTGGCGATGGATGGATAAAGGAGCTCGTGGTCTAGTGGGAAGGTCAACACATGGCCAAGCAGCTACAAAACAAGTGTGACGATACTGTGACATCCAGCAGGGTCACTCAATATAGGGGCTCCAGATGAGTGACCTCAGAATCAGCACTTGTTCAAAGCACACGCTCCTGCCCTCCTCAGACCTACAAGGAGTGGGATCTAGACCTGGCACTTAGAGCAGCATTCTGGTTGATTCTTATGTATATAATGTTGATTACTGGCTTAGTATTTTGGTTTTTTTCCCTGCTAATACAGAATACCACAGACTGGGGCATTTATAAAGTAGAGAAATTTATTTCTCACAGTTTTGGAGGCTAGAAGGAGGAAGAGAGCACGAGAGAGGCAGAGACAAAGACAGAGAGAATGTGCTCATTTTTACGACAAAGCCACTGCTGTAGTCATAGCTGTCTTCGAGGATGGAGACCCGGTCGCCTGATCGCCTCTTAAAGGTCCCACCTCCCAGTACCATCACAGCAACAGTTAAATGTCAACATGAATTTTAGAGGGAACAGTCAAATCATGGCAATTATCTGCTAAGAGACAGAGGAACAGAGAGACACAGAGATGGAACGGAATTTCTGGGACTCTTTGAAAAGTGTCTGTTCCCCAACTCATGACTCAGTTTCCTTGGCCCAGGGTATTTTCAAGATAAACAAACTTTCCTGGTGTCTCTCAAGTCCCTGATGAGAGTGTTGACAATGAAGCCGGGCATGGTGGCACACACCCGTAATCCCAGCACTTCGGAAGGCTGAGACAGGAGGATCGCAAGTTCAAAGCCAGCCTTAGCAACAGTGAGGAGCTAAGCAACTCAGTGAGACCCTATCTCTACATAAAACACAAAATAGGGCTGGAGATGTGGCTCAGTGGTCGAATGCCCCTGAGTTCATTCCCTGGTACCAAAAAAAGAAATAAAGAGTGTCAACAATGATAAATGAGCAGTGAGACTCTCCATGACCACACACAGCCATAAATCAACACTCTCGAGTGATGTCCAACCAGCAACGAGTCCACCTAACCGTGCTATTGTTTAGACTACATCTCATCATTTTCTTACTAAAGGAGCCATGGGCAATAGTGTCAGATATCTTTTGATATTGTTGTAAAAATTGCCAGACTTGCTACAATGGTCCCTTTTTCAAGGGAAGCTATGCTGATATCCTGAGAATGGAAGAGAAGAAAGATGGAAAGATGCCACTGAAATACCCATCTCCAGAACAGCCCGACCTTTCAGGCATTTTAAAAAGGAGATAACCAGTGTCTCTGTTGATCAAGCTAAACTAAGTTGGGTTTCTGTTGCTTGCAGCTCAAGCATCCTGGCAGATATACACACCACTCTCCACTGTCACCAGATTAATCTTTGTAGAAGGCTATTTTGACCACATCACACCTGCTCAAAACCTTAATTTCTCTCTCAGTTTCCCAAACATTTTAAATAAATTCCTTAATTTAACATTTAAAATCAAGCTTTGCTTTCTAATTTGTTTCTTACGCTGCAAACAAATTTACCTTCCAGATGTTCTGACCACATCCCGGTATCCACTTCCCATCCACCTGTCTTTCTTTGTTGAAATGTTATCTCCAAGGCATCTTGCCAGATCCTGTGACAATCTTTTCTGTGACAATATTTTATGGTTAATTCCTTTTATGAACACACCCCCTAATGTGTTTGTGTAACTCTTCCTTAATAAATTCCGCCATTTTGTATTATTATTTGCATAACTTTCTGCTACGGTTTGACAGTGTCCCCCAGAGTTCATGTTAAAATGTGAGTTTGGTTCTCTCTTGGCTCTCACTTTCTTTTTCTCTCTTGACTTTCTACTATGAGTAGCAAGATCATCCATCCCCAAATGCTGGTCCCCTGATATTGGACTTGGATATTGTATATTACAGAACTGGAAAAAAAAATAAGTTCCTTTTCATTATAAATTACTTAAGCCTTGGATATTCTGTCATAGCAGCACAAAAAGGACTAAGACACCTTCCCATTCTACCTACCAGTCCATGGGCCCCGGAAGGGGCTGTATCTTCCTCACATTGGCAAGCATAGCTTCTCCTGCTTGGTTCTTCAGACAGGATGGATGTTCAGTGTCACTTGTTTGAATGGTGTAGGGCTCAGACATCAAAGGCCCTTCCCAACTCTAAAACTCTGTGAGCTTTCTTTCCACTGAGTACCTAATTCTGACTTAACTATTAAGAAGAGAGAAGCATCGTCACCTCTAAGTAGAAATGGTTCTAGTTGCATCTGAATTCATGGGGATGACTATCCTGGCTCTTATATTCTATGTATGGAGAAGATGAAGGATTTAAAATTCTTAGGCTTCAGGGGCTGGGATTGTAGCTCAGCGGTAGAGCGCTTGCCTCACATGCGTGAGGCCCTGGGTTCGATCCTCAGCACCACGTACAAAGCAATAAAATAAAGACATTGTGTCCATCTACAACTAAAAAAAAATAAAATAAAATTCTTAGACTTTAGTGTCCCTTTTACAAAGATGGTGATAAGAGTAGCTACCTCAAGATTTTTGTGGGGACTAGATGGAGTTAATGAGAGGTAGCAATCCCTCTGGGGGATTTGCTCACATCAACTCCTCTTCCTCTGGCTCTAGCTTAGATCATCTATCACCTTTGTGTGTCCAGGAGCATCCCCAAACTAATCCGCTAATCCCTTTCTTATGCTGATGGGTTTGGGTTTGGGAGTGTTTGTGCTGATGGGATGTAAGGGAACATTTTCCTGGGATAATCTTAGGTTTCATCATTCATAGAAAGACATGGAGAGAGAGTTGGCCCCTTCCATTGGACACTGTCATCTTGAGAATAAGGCCAGCCACACTTGGCAAGGGAGCCCAAGGATGACAAAGAGGAGGGCAGCTTTGAGGTCACTGAGTCACTGAATTAACCAACCAGGAGTTACTCTATTTTGGGACTGATCTAATGGGAGATAGCAAACTTTCTTTATTGTTTATACCATTTAGAGTTGAGTCTTCTATTATTTCAATTCAAAGTATTGTCATTGCATAGTACCTTGAACTTAGGACATTCTCCCAAATGGAAACCTAAGTCTTTTCATATAATTCTTGGAGGAGACTATCTGGAAAAAAATAGTCTTGAGTAAAACAACTTTTATAGCTTGACAATTCTTTTTTGTTTCTTTTTGTGGAGCTTGCTGATTATGAAACAAAAAAATCCAGCCACAGAGGATAGAATAGACAATAAACATAGCCCATATGGTGCTGTGAGAAATATTAGAAGTATCAAGAAAAAAATACAAATAAACATGAAGTTTAACTTCACACCAATGTTATCTACTGTAACCCGATGTCTCGTTAAAACTCCAACATGTTTTATTTTCACAGGGCCCAGTGAAAATAGAAAAAGAATAAACCACAAGTAGGAAAATAAATGGAGGCTACTCTTAAGAGTGAGGATAAAAGATAATTGAGTCTTAAAAGACTAGGGTTTGTTTTTTGTTTGTTTGTTTGAAAATCAATAAACAACTTTTGAATAAAAAAAGCTGCCAAAATATCTCTGAAAAATCCCTAGAGTCAATAGAAGAGACTCTCTTCATCTTTTCGGTTTCTTAAGAAATAGAAATAACAGCACGTAAGACAACATTGCTGAGCAAATCTACCTATCTTAGACCCATGTTGCAAGAATCCTATATGGAGCACCGGAAAGGACACTGAAAGTTACTTATAAGCTTGGCATAAACAAGTTCTTTCAAAACACAACTTCTCCTAGTTCTGGCCTTACATGAACCTTGGAAGCAGCTGTCCTTTGTCTGGGTCATGTAAAATTTGGACATTATAATTCACTGATTTATCTCAGGCGCTTAGAAAATGGAAACCCATAGCCTATATGGCTCCATCTTTTTGATATTTGACACCCATTTCTGATTCTTTATCTAAACAGTAATAAATAATGCCTGAAGGACTGGAAAAGAACACCCCCAAACCCCAACGAGGCCCAGAAGTCTGCAATGAAAGTATTCCCATTTTGAGCAGGTCCCCAGTTCAAGCCTGAGCGACTATCTCTGGAGAACAGAGAAAACCACACTGGCCTGGACCAGATGTGACCATTTAACTGGTCTCAAGCAAGGTTTACTTGGACGCAAAAGGAGAATAATTATCCTGCCCCACTACCATGGAGCACTAGAAGGCATAAAGCCCACACGGTGCTTCTTGGATTGTTCAGGAGCATGATGCTTTGCTGTCCCTGGTTCTGGAGAATTCCAAGTTCCCAATAGGCAGGATCTACTTCCTGGGCGCTCAGTCTCAGGGCTACTCCTCCTCCTGGCAAGCCAGTTAGCTTCATACACCCAGCAATCACCACTGGCTCAGAACTCCTTGAAGATGTGGTCTCCTGTTTTTCACATTTGCTTCCAGAAGAGTCCCAAGCGTCTTGCTGGGAGATCACTGAAGCTTGAGTGCCTTCATATTTCCCTTTCTGAAAGACTGAGGTGAACCTCCTTCCTTTCACTTGGCATTGCCACAAGCTGAGGGTATATCTATGCAGCTGGAGAGAACTTGCTGGAAGGAGAACTCTTGAGGTCATGCCCTTGCTCTCTATCCTTTCTCCTGCTAGACACTCTTGGACCTGGAGGAGGAGCATAGTCCCAGGTACCTATCAGAGGGTTAGGGACTGTGGAAATCCTGAAGGGCAAAGCTTCTTTGTTGTTCCATGGGTATTTGTAGATGGTCTGAATAAGAGTATTTTAATAACCTACTCCCCAAACCACAGGAAAATATCAGCATTCCCAGTCTTAGTTCCTTTTGGTACCATTTATGTTTTTACCCACACTATGTGCTATGATTTGGTTCTGATTTAAGAGTGTCCTCCAGGAGAATCACGAGTTCAAAGCCAGCCTCAGCAATGGCGAGGCACTTAGCAACTCAGTGAGACCCTGTCTCTACATAAAACACAAAATAGGGCTGAGGATGTGGCTCAGTGGTCGAGTGCCCCTGAGTTCAATCCCTGGTACAAAAAAAAAAAAAAGGAGTGTCCTCAAAGACTCATGGGCTGGAAGCTTGGTCCCCAATGTGGCAGTGTTGCGGCAGTAGAACCTCTAAGAGATGGATCCTGGTAGAAGATGGTTAGCTTACTAGAAATGTTGACCTCGAAAAGATTCATGTTGTTCTTGTGAGATCCCCAGCTAGTTCTCCCAAAACTAAATTGTTATTTATACAAAGCATGAGTCAAGCTTGCTCATCACGCGCTGTATCACTGAACTATACCTACAGTCCTCCACTTAAATTTTTATACCTCCTATTTTCTGAGATTTTTATCTTTTATTTGCTTCTAGAGAGTTTCTAATTGACTGCTAAAATATTTTTATGATAGTGGCTTTGAAATTCTTGTCTGATAATTCCAACATCTAATACATTAGAATCACTCGTGTTGAGATTTTCGGGTTCTAGGTGTGATGAGTGGTATTCCATTGTATTGAGGATGTTTTGTCCGTTGTTATAAGACTCTGGCTTCTATTAAATCTTCTACTTTAGGAAGGAGTCACCATGTTTTGATTTTGCATCAGGGTCCTGGCCTACTTATAAGGACTGTTCAGATTTCTGCGCTGTCTGCATGGTTCAGCTGCTGCTTCTGCAGCTTACACTGGTCCTTCAGGGGCTACCTGAGCAGGTAAAGTCTAGGTGGGAGATGGAAGTCTCAGTTCCACAGGGACCAATGGCCTTCCCAGGCCAGGTGCTTCCCAATTGCCTTTAGCATCCCTGAGGTCTCTGGGTACAGGGTGGGAGCCTTAGACATGAGAAGGCAGAGAGGATCCCTGAGCCAGGCCAGTTGCTATGGTGGGCTCCTCCATCTTTGTCAATAGTTAAGGGAAACTCAGGCTTGGTGGAGGAGGAGGATGCTTATTGTTATTGGGGCTCCCAGTTGCCCTAGTTGCCAATGGTTTGAGGCTCACCTGATGCCGGAGAAATTTCCATTTGATCCAGGGAAAGAATGAGCCTACCTGGGCTACCTTCTGCTGTGAGGTTGGGCTGCCTCAGACTGCTTCTCCAGCAATCCACTCCCCCCATGGGGCTGCCCACCTGTGCTGCCTCAGCAGCCTGCATTCCACCTGCCTCTTATTTCCTCTTCTCTAACCTCGCATCACACCGCAGCTTCCTTGAGTCAGAGACTGAGCCTGCAAAGCATCTACTACCAAGGGGGCAAGAACAATCCAAATGGATAATTACACACTAAAGTCAGTCCTGGGGAAAAGAAATCCGTGTTTACAGAGCTTCTTACAGGTATCTCCTTCCCAAAGCCTGAGAGTGCGGGGCTGGGAGATGTACGAGCAGTTGGGAGAAGAGACACTTTCCAGAAGCTGGGCTTCTGTACCTCCTAAGATCTCCGCAGGGAGGAGACGACAGCTTCAGGGCACTTAGACTGGGGTGGCCTGGCTTGTCTTAATCTGTGACTACCAGGGGTCGTTTAGTTTATTTGAAGATCACCCTCTATTCTCCTTCTATAGCAAGCATCTAACATGCCTACGTTGGTTTATTGTGATGTCAACTTGATTGGAGAAAAGGACGCCCAGAGAGAGGGCAAGCGTGGTTTCTGGGTGTGTCTCTAGAAGGTGGGTCTAGAGAAGATTGGCATGTGGGTGGCGGGCAGGCCGTGTGCAGAATCCCCGCCCTCCATGTGGGCGGGCACCATTCAATTGGCTGGAGGCCCCAGAAGGTGGAGTCCCATTCTCCCTCAGTCCGCCTTTCCCGCCCTCTGGGATCCGCTGCTGCCATTTCCTGCCCTCCTTCCGCGTTGGAAGGCCAGGTTCTTGGCCTTTGGGATTTGCGCCAGCACCTTCCACCCAACCCCCTCTTCTCCTGCCCCTTCCCGTCCCCAGAGCTCTGGGGCCTTCCGCCCACATTGGGGGCTTCACCATGGGATTCCCTGGTTCTGTGCCTTAGAACAGTCACGTATTTCCTTGATTCTCCAAGTTGCCAAAGTATCACGGTGATCATGTGATCACCTAGCAAGTCGCCAGGTGTCCTTTGGTTTCCTGCTGTCGAGAGAATACACAGACCCTACAGCTGCACCACATGCTTCACAGGGGCGAGAGCTGGAGGGGCCTAGAGGGGCTGCCTCCAGCCCAGCCCTGTGTCTAGCACGTGCGAGGCAGGACTCTGCTGAACTGGCAGCCAGCTGGGGGCAGAAGAGGAACTGGGACCCCTGAGGGTCCCTCTCCAGTTTCCTGCGGTTGGCCCTGCGCCATCCTATCATTTTAGTATGCACGTGGCTAGGAGCTATTTATTTCAGGAAATAGAACAGAAAAGAACCAAAAGAAAAGAAAAATCACTGGCAACTCTACCACCCAAAGGTAACCATGGGTGGTCACCATACATCCTCCTCTAGTTCTAAAGGCAACATTTTGGAATTTAAATCAGGGTAGTATTAAACGTTCACGTTTTACCATCACCCCCGCCCCCATCTGCAGGGTGCTGATTCTAGGACCCACTTGGACACCAAATCTGCAGATGTTCAAATTCTATATGGAACGATGTGGCGTTGGCATAGAACCCTACCATATCTTCCCATATACTTTAAATCATGTCTCAATTACTTATTATATTTAATACAATGTAAATGCTGTGCAGTGGTATGCTGTATTGTTTAGGGAATGAAGACAAGGAGAAAAGTCTGTCTTGTTCAGTACAGTAGCAAATGTTTTTAAATATTTTCAATCTGCAGTTGGTTGAATCCTTAGATGCAGAACCCTACCTATGGAGGGCCCAGTTTTAGAATAATTAATATATTTGAAAAGTCTCATTTTCTTAACCTTCTACAATAGTTTTGTTGTTGTTTTGTTTTTGTTTTTTACATAAAGAAACAATCATAGCTAGCTCATAGCGAAGGTATCATATGTGCTAGGGACTTTGCTAAGGTCTGTGTTCCTCATCTTGGTCTCACCTTACACACGGGGATGTAGAGACATTGGAAATGCTAAGTACCTGCCCAGGATCACACAGCTGGCAAGGGGCAGGACCAGGATGGAGCCCAGCCTCAGGACCTGGGTTCTCAGCCTGGCAGCTATAGTACCTCTTACACAGGCATGCCATCCAACTGCAGTGGGTGGTTAGGTTATTTATAATTCTCACTCTGATTAACACCACTGTTCTTAATGACTTTGTGCAGATGCATCTGTATAAATCTCTTGATTATTTCAATAGCATAAATTCCTAGAAGTGCAATTGTCGAATTGACCATTTTAAAAGCTTGTGTTATGGATGTGCCAAATTGCTCTTCACACTTAGATGTGGAGAGCATGAAAATGTCCTCATCACTTTCCCCTGTGGGATGAGGAGGCACAGCCTGTCACTTTTGGATTTTCCTTAAGATTATTGAAAGGAAATAATCACTTAGTAACCACTTCTAGAAGTCAGATCCGCATCTTTTCAGCACACCTCGTTCATGCACCACACATCTCAGGCCAAACACTAGGGATATAAGAACCAAAGGATAAAGGCTTATAAATAAATGGATGTACTAGACTGGAGTATACATTTGTATCAATTAAAGGTTTTCTTGTGTCACTTTTTATGTGGATATATTGTCTCATCCTATCAGTAGATATGATTGTTTCCATTTTCCAGAGAGGAAACTGATTCTGGAAGAGCTCAGTTTGCCCAAATGCCCACTGGAAACAAAGAATATTGAAGCTCCATATATCTGATTCCCACACTGGTGCTCTTAACCACTGTGCCCTTGTACCTCCCAGAGACAAATGATGGGAATGAAGGCAGGGGACAAGGCAGGGGCAGAGATGAAAACATGGAGGTATCCATGAGTTGAGGGCAGGCCAGGCCAGAGGGAGCTGTCTAAGCAACTGTCTAAAGGCCTGGCAGAATCTGGCAGGCTCTGGGCTGTACTGGGGGCGGGGAGGGGGGGTGAGGGGAGAGTGAAGGCTTTGATGAGGGAAGAATCTAGATGGGCTGTATGTGTGTGGCAGGTCACCAGTGGTAAGGTTATAGCTATCTCCCCGGACATCACCAAAGCCCAATTTATCTAGATGCAGCCATCAAAATGCCAGGCAATCACACTTGTGTGTACACACAGGTATTGCTGGGGAAAGCCATGATCATTTGAATCACATGGCTCTGTTGCAGTAGGTCAGGTGACTACTTCTGGTTTCTCCATTTCTGCATTCCTTTGTGGGGAGGGCTCTCTCACCTGGAAGTAGGGTGTCTCACTCAGCCTAGACTGCCTGGGACATTCTGCTTTTAGTACTAAAAGTCCCACATCTTGGGAAGCCCTCTGTTCTCGACTATCTGAGAGACAGTCATTTGGGTCAGAAAGCAGAGCAACCAGTTACAGAGGGTCCCCTGAATAGACTTGGGGGCTGCATGGATGCAGTTGTAGCCAAGAACAAAGGAATTAATCACCATTCAGTCACTCTGGACTGGACTTGGTGCTGGTGGTGGTGGTGGGAATTTGAATTTGAAAGTGAGTGCTAAGCATCAGGAGGGCAGGGCAGGATGGGCCTGTCTGTCCTTGGCTGTCACAACAGTGCTCAGCCTGGTGTTGAGCATGAGGAACAGCCTAACAAATGTCAACGCCAAAAGAGGTGGAAAGAGACCATTGTATTTAGGTCACCTTGGATTTTTACAACGGTCTATCAAGTTTACACCGTTCCTAGTAAATGCTTTTCAGTGTTCAGTGGTTGTTGTGACACTTCCAGTGACCCTCTCTCTAGCCTTGAGTTGTATAAAGGTATTATGTGCCTCACAGTAGATTAAGGGACTTGGGTGACAAGTCCACAGAAAAACGAATTTTGCGATAGTAGACTATGTTGCTCAGAAAACCAATTCCTGGCCTGCCCTTATGTGTGCCAAGGTACTCACCTCATGGGTGATGGGAACACACATTCTCATTTGAACTAAATTCCAGGGAGATTTGCAGGAAGAAAGAAAGGTTGGGTAGCATGATGGTAACACTGTTTCTTCCTGGGTGCTTCTGAGCCTCTCCCGGAGCACCCCCAAAGCAGCTTTTCCACTGCTATGACCAACGGATCTGACAAGAACAATTTTATAGGAGGAAAAGTTTATTTAGGGGGCTCACAATTTCAGAGATCTTGGTCCTTAGACAACCAGCTCCACTCCTTGCGGCTCAAGGTGAAGTAGAACATCATGGTGGAAGAATAGGGCCAAAGGAAGCAGCTCACAGGATGATCAGCAAGTAGAGAGACGCTACTCTCCAGATGTGAAATATATACCCACAAGCCACGCTCCCAATGCCCACCTGCTCCTGCCACACTCTACCCACCTTTAGTCACCATTCAATTCTGATTGAGTTAAGACTCTCACAACCCAATCATTTCTCCTCTGAATCTTCTTGCACTGTCTCACACGTGAGCTCTTGGGGGACGCCTCACATCCAAACCATAACACAGCCCCTGTCCTGATACAAGTGTCTCTGATGGAAAGATGAAGAACTTTCCACCCCAGAATAGGAATGGGCCAGATTGCCATGTGGAGCTGCCCTTCAGGAATCAGAAATGGGTAAGGTGGGAATCTTAACTGTTTAAAACCCAGAAGGGATCGGTACTTAGGTTCATTTTGAACTTCCATGTTGTGTTGGAAATTGTTAATTCTTGCTTCTCTACTGACCTCTGACTTTACAGTGTTGATGTCTGTAACTTTCACACTCCCGTACCTGTTGATATAGATGCAGAAATGCCCAGAGAAACCTGGCGAAGTGCGGCTCGCTTACCTGGCCAACGTGAACAGCACCGTGCTGCAGGAGACACTTGGATTTCCCAGGAAAGCACAGCTGGTAGAAAAATGTAAATGGGTATATTTTATATACCTCCTTTATAAGTTTGCCTATATGGATAGGTCATTAAAAATCCTTCCAACCAAGATACACTATGTGGGGCTGGGGCTGCTTTGAGTACCCCCAGGCTCCACTGTCTCCTTCTGTCTTAGTGGAGCCCCCTGATTTGTGGCTGGTCACGTGGCTGCTCAGCAAAGACTCACTCTCCAGCCTCCTTTGCAGCTCCATGTGGACATGTGACTAGAGTCTGGCCGATAGGATGCTACATCCTGCTGCAAGGGACCTGGACCTGGGGGGAAAACAGTCTTTGGAGTAGGTAGTAATGTGCCCTAGTAAAACTCCAAGCTCCATTACTGAAGAAGGAGAGAAATACTTTTGGAAATCAGCTAGTAGTCTCTATCACCAGGCTCTCCTCTGCATTCTTTAAAAGTCACTGCATTTTATTTAGTCATAAGGCTATCTTGGGCAGGCCAGGGCAAACTCTTGTTCGGAAGGTAGTAACTTTGATTTCCAGGGAGGTGGGAATGCCACCACCAAGACACCAGCCACAGAGACTAGTGGTCTGTGTTTACCAAATGTCTACATGTTCAATAAACTGTGCTAAGATCTAACCAGTCAGTGCTCAGAAATATTGAAATACATGAATATGTTGAGTATTAAAATGATGGTTTTGATTCCCCCTTTACAGAGGTCATATTTGACCATAGAGGAAATATATAAACAATAATGAGAATATAATAGTCTGATGTTAGGCTAAAGGTGCCATAGTGAGCTTTGGGGTCATAGAGGAAAGAATTGCCAAGTCTGCCTAAGACGGATGCCAAGAGCTTTCCCCAACCTCTAAAACTGACATATGAAAAGAAGTTCAGTCCAGCTGTTCTTCCTCAAGGCTGGAAATTATCAAGTGTAATGAGTGAACTGTCCAGGCTGACCTGAGCTGGGAAGATGGCTTTTAGTTTGGGCCACTTCTGGCATCACAGTTTTTTGATCATAGTTGTCCATCGGAATGAATTAGGCACAGAAGGATAGCTAGAAAACTCAAGTTGGGATGGAATGCACAGTCTTCAGTGGTGAGTTCTTAAGACTACAAAATAGCTTGGTTAATTCTGACTAACCCCATACATTGGCAGCACAGCTACACGGTTTCATTTATTCTACCAGTATTTACTGAGTATCAGCTCTGTGCCAACCGAACAGGATGGCCACAGTTCCTGTCCTCACAGGGCTTAGGATTGAGAAGGGAAGACCTACGGTTAAATGGCTCGTGGCCCAAATGTGTAAAAAGTGCGGTGGAAAGCGAGGCCCAAGTGTTACAGAGCCAAGACACACCTACCTGGTCCAGGTCAGGGGAAGATGAAACCTGGGCAGAGGGTCTTTTTGATAATTGTAGTAAGAACACATAACATAAATCTGCCCGTTTTACACATTTTTGAGCATACCCTATAGTACTGATAACTATAGACACAATATTGTACCCTGGATCTCTAGCACTCATGGGGAGCAATGCTCCATTTCTCCCTCCTCCACAGCCCCTCATCCACTTTTCTACTCTCTAATTGTATGAGTTCGAATACTTGACATACTTCACGTGAGTGGAATCACACAGTATTTTCCCATGACTGGCTTATTTCACTTAGCGTAATGTCCTCGAGGTTCATCCATGCTGTTCATACTGTTCATTCTCCTTCCTTTTTTTCTTTTTCTTTTGGCTGATTAATATTCCATTGTACATGAGTATCATATTTTCTTTATCCACTTATCTGCTGATGGACATTTGGGTTGTTTCCACACCTTGGCTGTTGTGAATAATGCTGCAGTGAACAACTACCTCTTTGAGATCCTGATTTTAATTTGGCTAAATACCCAGAAGTGGGATAGCTTAATAATACACCAGTTCTACTTTTAATGTTTTGATGAATTGACCTTTTATTTTCTGTAGTGGCTACACCATTTTACATTCCTTTTTATGGTGTAAAAGTGGTCCAGTTTCTCTACAAACTCACCAACACCATTCTTTTTTAATAATTGCCATTCTAACAGTGTGAGGCAACTTCTCATCGTGATTTCGATTTGCATTTCCCCAATGATTAGTCATGTTGTGCATCTTGATATAAACCTACTGGTCATTGGCATTGTAGTAAGAACACATAACATACAATCTACCCTTTTTACACATTTTTCGCTCCACCATCTTCCTTGGAGAAATGTCTCTTGAAGTGTTTAGCCCAGTTTTAAATCAGGTTATTTTGGTTTTCCACTATTGAATTGTATGAGATTCTTATATATTTGGATAACTCCTTATCAGATAGATGGTTCATAAATAATTTATCCTCTTCCATAGGTTGTCTTTCCCCTATGTTAATTGTTCTGCTGTGCAGAAGATTTTCATTTTGATGTACTCTTACCTGTCTATTCATGCTTTGGCTGCCTGTGTTTTGGTGTCTATCCAAGAAATCATTGCTAAGATCAATGCCAAGAAGATTTGCCTCTGTGTCATCTTCCAGGAGTTTCATAGTTTAAGTCTTGACTCCACGTTGAGATCTATTTTATAAAAATCAACTCTATGGAGGAATAATTAATATACAATATAACTCACTGATTTCAGGTGATGAGTTCATTGAATTTGCACAGCTGACTATCACTCCTGCTTCAATGAAGATGTCACACTTGTCCAGCACCCCTAGAAGCCAGCCTTGCAAGCCGAGTAGCCTCTCTGCCACTACTAACATTCACACCCCTCATTCCAGGTGACCACAGATCTGTTTCTATTACCATTGATTAGATGCATGTTTTCTAGAGTGGAATCATGTAAAATATACTTCTTGTGTCTTGCCTCTTTTCCTCAACATGATGCTTTTGACGCTCCTCGGTGCTGTTCCTGTATTTGTGGTTCATTCCTCCTTACTGCCAAGTAGTATTTCATTGTAAGGATGTCCTATGCTTCGTTCATTTATCTATGCATGAGCATTTGGATTGTTTCTTGTTGAGCACTATTATGTGTAATGCTACTATGAATATTTATGCATAATCTTTGTATGGACATATGTTTCATTTTCCATAGGTAAATGCATACAGAACCATGGGCCTCAGGGTACACATATGTTTATAAGAAACCACCAAGTTGTTTTTCAAAAATGGTTGTACCATTTTCACTTCACTATAAATGTGGGCAATTATAGTGGTTCCAATTATTAGTTATCTATTGTTGCCTAACAACACGAACTATGAACTTAGAGGCTTAGGACATCATACGTTTATATTCCACAGGTCAGGAATCTTGGCCTGGATTAACTATGTTCTTTGTTTCTGAGTCTCTTAGAGGCTGTAGTGAAGGGTGAGACTGACCTGAGGCGTAACTCATAAAGGATTCACTTCCTGGGGTTCCTGGCAGGATTCACTTCCCTGTGTGTCTCAGCTCCTTGCTAGATTTTTTTTTTTAATTTTCATGTAATTTTATTTGTTCTACTTAGGTCTACATGACAGCAGAATGCATTTTGATTCATTGTACACAAACGGAGCACAACTTTTCATTTCTCTGGTTGTACACAGTATAGTGTTATATCACATGTACAGTCATACATATACCTAGGGCATTGTTGTCCATCTCATCCCTCCATCTTTCCTGCCCCCATGTCCCATCCCTTCCCTCTCCTTTGACCAAAATTCCTCCATTCTTCCCATGCCCCCTCCTCCATTATGGATCAGCATCCACTTATTAGAGAGAACATTCGGCTTTTGGTTTTTTGGGATTGGCTTACTTCGCTTAGCATGATGTTCTCCAACTCCATCCATTTACCTGAAAATGCCATAGTTTTATTCTCTTGTAATGCTGAGTAATGTTCCACTGTGTATATACACAACAGTTTCTCTATCCATTCATCTGCTGAAGGGCATCTAGGTTGGTTCCACAGTTTAGCTATCGTGAATTGAGCTGCTATGAACATTGGTGTGTCTGTGTCACTGTAGTATGCTGATTTTAAGTCCTTGCTAGATGTTGACCACTGGTCACACTCAGTTCTCTGTCCCATGGGCCTTCTTGCATGGTGATTTTCTTCATCAAATTCAACAAGGGAGACAATCATTAGGGAGTTGGCTGGCTGGCCAGATGGAGGCTACAGTAAACACGCATAAACACAAAAATGACATCCAGTCACCCTTGTCATATTTTACTTAGAAGCAAGCATAGGTCCCACCCACACCTGAGGACAGGCGGTTGTAGGATGGGTTGAATACCAAGCAGGGATCAATGGGGTCATTGGGGTCATGTTAGAGTTTGGCCACCACATTCTACATCCTCAACCTTTTTTTTTCAATCTATCTTTTTTATTTCAACCTTTCTGATGGTTATGTATTGCTGTGTTGCAAGTTTAATCTGCATTCTTTTAAGTATTTTTGTATTGACAATTGAAGCGAGAAATATTTTACCATTGAGCCACATATTTTTTAGTTTGAGACAGGGTCTCACTAAGTTGCTGAGGGCTTCCCTAAGTTGCTGAGGCTGGCCTCGCGATCCTCCTGCCTCAGCTTCCCCAGTCATTGGGATTATGGGCATGCGCCACTGAGCCAGGCTTCCTTAATTTTTAATATGTTGAGCATTTTTCCATGTGCTTGTTTGCTGTTGTGCATCTTTTGTGTGTGTGTATGTTCGTATCTTTTTCTCCTGTCTCTTTTAGGATTGAGTTCTCTTTTATTTTTGATTTGGAGACACACACACACACACACAGAGACACATGCACACACATCTTTTGTTGGGATAAAATTTCTGCTAACATTTTATCACAATCTGTAGTTTTCCTATTCATTTTCTTGGGGGTTTATCTTTTGACATGTACAAAATTTTAAATTTGGATGAAATATAATTTTTCTTTTAATGGTTATTACTTTCTGTGTCCTCTGAAATCATCTAATCCAAAATCAGCAAGAGAATTTCTGTTTTCTTCTAAAAGCTTTATGATTTCAGCTTTTATGTTTAGGTCCATTTTGAATTTTACTCTGAATTTGTTTATGCTGGAAAGAAGGGGCTGAGTTTCACTTTTCCCCCAATATGAAAACTCTAGTTTTATGAGTTCCATATGTTGAAAATCCTCTTTTTTTAAAAAAAAATTATCTCAGTATCTTTGTGAAAAAACCAGCTGATGTGTGGATCCATATCTAAACATGTTTTCTGTTCCATTGATCCATGTCTACTTCACACTGTCTTGATCACTGTTAGTTTTATGGTGAGCGTTTAAGTCAGACAATGTAAAGAATAACTTTGTTCTTCTTTTTCAAAATTCTTGGAATATTATAGGTCCTTTGCATTTCTATATGCATTTCAGAATTATCTAATATTTACAAAAGAAACCCATTGAGAATTTGGGTGTCTCTCGAATCTATAGATCAACAAGGGGAGAATTACCCCCTCAGTAATATTGACTCTTTTTTTTCATGGACATAGTATAGCTATTTAGATGTTCTTTAATTCCTATCAGCAATGTTACATATTGCAGTATCTTTAACATATTTGCTTTAGATTTACTCCTAGTTCTACATGTTATTTGGTGATATTGTAAATAGTATTTTTAAAATTTCAGTTGTGTGTTCCTTGTCTCTAGAAATACTTATTCATTTTATTTCTTGACCTGTGACATTTATCTTGTGACCTTGATAAACTTTAGTTTGTCTGTCCTAGTGACTTTTTTTTTTTGCAGATTCTAAAGGTTTTCTTTATGTACAACTATATTGTGTCTGAATAATGATAGTTATATACTTTTCTTTCCAATGTACCTGTCTTTTACATTTATTTTTTTTCTTTGCCTGTGATTTCTGGCATGATGTTGAATACAAGTGGTGAAGGCAGATACCTGCCTTGCTCCTGAGCCAGGGAAGTCTCATTACTGCCTCCCTGTGATGACCCTTGTAGGTTTTCAGAGATGCTTTTTATCAGTTTGAGAAAGTTCTCCTCTATTTCTTCTCATAAGTAAGTTTTTAATTTTGTCAAATGAGTTTCTTTCATCTGTTGGTTTTTTATTGTTGATACAGTGAATTACACTGATGAATTTTCCAGTGTTAAATTAACCGTTGATTCTTAGTTGGTCAGGAAGTGTTACATTCACATATCATTGGAATTGATGTTCCCAAATTCCTTGAGGAGTTTTGAATCCATGCTTGAGGGATATTGATCTGTAATTGTCTTTCTCTGTCTACTTTTGATATCAGAGTAATAATGCCAGTCCCACGAGAAGAGCTGGGAAGTACTCTTTCCCCTGATTTCTGCAATGGAGTAGGATCAGTGTTATTTTGTCCTTAAATACTTCAGAAGATTTACCAGAGCAGTCATCTGTGCCAGTAACTTTCCTTGTGAGAATGTTGTAATTATGAATTCACTTTCTTACATATTTAGAATTCTTCAATTGTCTGTTTCTTTTTGAGATAGTTTTGGTATTTTCAAGAAGTTTATTTTAGGTGAGTTGCTGAATTTATTGGCATGAAGTTATATGTCTAAATCCTTATCTTCCCAAAAAACAGCTTTATTTGAGCTATAGTTAATATACAATAAATTGAGCCTATTGAAGTGTGCAATTTGGTCATTTTTGACATATGTATAGCCCTGTGAAACATGAACATAGTGCAGATAAGCCTCTTCTATCCAATGATCGCTCCGTTTTCCTGTCTGGTTGGAAAAAGCACTGTTTCCAGCCTCGTATGAGCACCAGGTAATGTTTCCCCTGTCCCTTTTGAATGCATCTTTCCCCAGTCCCTCACATTGCACTTACTCATCCTCCATCAATCACCCACGAGGAGCCCTGCAGATGTCTAGCAGTCTCCCTGGACAGCTCCCTCCTCCCTGGCATGTCCTGCAGTCTCCAGCCACTTCATCTTGGGGGCCATCAGCCAGCCTCCTACTCACAGGGAGTCCACCAGACTCCACCTGTGTTCCTCATCCCTGCACGAGTGCCTCAAAACTCTCAGCTCTGGGGCACAGTGCATTGGCTCCTGTCTCTCAGAAATCACAGCTCTTTGTTGTCTGAAACGCCTTGGAAATCATTGTCTCACATATTTTGTTCAACTTTTTATGTGGGTGGATTCCATGGGTTTTGCATCTCGGTTATGGGGGACAAAGGTTTTCAGTATTTTTTTTTTAAAATATATTTTAGTTATACATGGACACAGTGTCTTTATTTGATTTACTTATTTTTATGTGGCTCTGAGGATCGAACCCAGTGCCTCATACGTGCGAGGGAAGTGCTCTGCCACTGAGCCACAACCTCAGCCCCGTTTTCAGTATTGTTAAGTCTTCTGGATGAATTGACCTATTTCTAATTTTTGAAATATTCTTCTATATTCTTGATTATGTGCCTTGTTCTGGAGTCTGCTTTGTCTAACATTAATAGAACCACTTTGGCTTTCTAGTGAATAGTGTTTGCATGGCACATGTTTTTTAATCTTTTAACTTTTGGTATCATTCTATGCTCTTTAGGAAGATACTTACTGCTTTTTTAATTCATTCTCATGATGTGTGCTTTTAATGGGAGTCTCAGACTAGTGTTTTTCAATAAGAATTTTCTTCAATGATGAAGATGCTGGAAATTTTCTAACATGGTAACTGGTGAGCACTTGAAACAAAGCTGGTGTGACTGAGGATCTAAGTTGTTGATTTTATTAAACTTTAAATTAATTTCAGTAGCCCCATTGTGGCAAGTGGCTAGTGTACTTCCCTGACAGCACAGGTTGGCAGGGCATGTGTGATATAACCATTGAAAGGATTGGTTGAAGTTTATCATCTTATTATTTTTCTTTTCAACATATTTTCTATCTTTTCTTTATTTTCCCACTTTTCCTCTTTAATTTGTTTTGAATATATCTTACTATCTCACTACTGGCTTATTAACTATATCTTTTGAGGTTTTCGTGGGTGTGTGTATTTGTTCTCAGGTTCACATATTTAGCTTTAGTTATCAAAACTCACCTGTAAATAATATATCTTTGCACATATAAGGGCCTCATTTCTCTTTCTCCTCCCCCTTTTTATCTCTTCCCTTAAAAACATCAAAATATATTGTTACTATTTTTTTGCTTTAAACAGTCAATTATCTTTTAAGGAGATGTTTTTTACACTAAGAGAATAGCATTTTATATTTATCCACATTAAAACAAATCTGTCACATGTTGTTTCTTTGTGTAGATCTAAGTTGCCATCTGGTGTCATTTTTTGTCACCTTGAAGACCTTCACTTACCACTTCTCCTGGTGTAGCTCTGCTGATGAAGAATTAGCCTGGCTTTTGTTCTTCTGAAGAGTCTTTAATTCTTCTTCATTTTGAGGATATTTACTGGGTATGCAACTCTAGGATGAGCCTGTTTTGGTGTAGTTGTATTACTTGGAATATCTTGTTCCATTCTCTTACATTATTCTTTTATATATAATTTCTTACTAAAAATCCATGATCATTCCTATGTTTTTTTCTTCATGTTTAAAGTGTTTTTTGTATGTGGCTGCCCCTGAGATGATCTCTTGATGACTGTGTTTCAGAAATTTGATTGTGGTGTGATCTGGTGGGATTTTCTTTGTGTTTATCCTCCTGGGGATTTGTTGATTTTCATGGGTTTCTGGGATTATAGTTTTTATAAAATTTGGGGAAAACCACTTCTTCATACATCTTTTTCTCTCTTCCTCCTCCCCCTTTATGGGAGATTCCAATTGCATCCATGCTAGATGACCTGATTTGTTTCACAAGTCACTAATGTTCATTTTTAAAAGATTTCCCCTCTGTTCTTATTTTGGATACTTCCTTATGTCTTCATCTTCAGGTTCACGTATCTTTTCTTCTGCAGTGTCTACTCTGCTGTAGGTCCCATCCAGGTAAGGGAGAGACCACAAATGTACAGAGAAGGATGCAGCCAGGGGGTTCTGGAAATTTCAGGGGTCCATGTGGCTTCACCATGCTGAAGAGAAAGAAGGTCTGTATATACTAATAGGCTACCTGGAGCCCTCGCAGGGAACTGAGTTGTAATGCAGCTCTCTGGTAAAGACGGACTCCCCCAGAGGGTCAGATTCTCTTCCCTTTTGTAGCACAAAGGGAGTAGACATCTTCCCATCTGTCTTGGAGGCAGCCTTCCGCTCTTGTCTAATTGGAAATAACTCCTGGTCCGCACAGGGCAGCAGCTGGCAGCCCACCAGTTCCCTCTATCCGACTCTTAGTGCGACTGCTGTGAAAGATGAAGAAATCTGAGCTACAGGAGAAGAAAATAGGAACTGTCCCTTGCCAAGTCTAGTGCGCCAGCATCCTTGGGATTTGAATGACATTAACAATCACCTAATGAATTGAGTTCTCATGGCTTGAAAGGGATGGGTCTTGAAAATTCATCTCAGAGGTTAGGCAAAGAGAATGTTTTTTATTCAATGTACAAATCATTCAAATGTCTCTTCCAGGAGGTAGTTTTTTCCCATTAATCAAGAAAATATTAAAGTGATGGAGCCAGTAACTTTCCAGAGAAAGAAAGCATTTTGCTTCTATTCTAAGGGTTTTCACACCTACATTAAATGAACAGGAGCTTATGTGAGAAAGGTTCCACTCTAAGCATGAAGAGCACTGATAAAATATGACAATACCCAAACCCTTGTGATTCTGAACCTCATGTCCTTGCAGCAAGCCAGTCAAGACAGACCAACTCAGGCTGTTCCACACTATTGTTATCACCAAATTTAGAACTTAGAAGTAGGACTAGAAAAGTGTGCCTTATGTTATGTAGTCACTCTTTTCCAGAAAATGAATTTTAAAAAATGTTTTGTAAATAGCATTATTTTCAATTGGGCATTGGGTGAGCAAAATATATACTTAACAAAGTCATTTTAATGGGGGTCTATCTTGCATAAGCTATTTCAGCACAGTGAGCAACATAGGAGGGAAACGAAATGTAATTTTTCAGAGCAAGCGTTGGGGAAAATTAATTACCTTGACATGGATAGAAATGAGATGGTCAGCTGTCAGGACACTGCCAAGGGAGGGTAGAAATTAAGAAAGCTTTGGAGGAAGGAGACGTAGGCTCCTGAACTGCCAGTTATGCTCTAAAGGGTATTTATATGTCATTGGATATTCCAAAATGATGGCTTCTCCTTTTGTAAAATGGTTATAAAAATATCTGTCTCATAGGGTTCTGCCAATATTAAATGACCAAATACACACAGTTGTACTAAATAAACTATAAAATCTTATTATTACCAAGAAGAACCAGATTTCAAATAAAGCAGAGGCTTTTGTGGGTTGCTGTTGACAGAGAGGAGATGTGGACATACAGAACCTCATGATTGTTGGATCTCAGAGAAGCACAGGGAGAAGACTGCCCCTAGAGGCTGGAGGACAGCATGACCGAGGAGCTGTCAATCACTGGGCACCAGCCTGCTGCCACCAGGGAAATGTTTCCTGTCCATCATGGCTACCCTTCCTACTCAGGAGGCGGGTGACAAGCTGAAACTAAAATGACCCAGCATCTGGGCCATTCCTGCTGGGGCTGAGAAGTGTTTTGGGAGTTAGTTTAAGAATAAAAGTTGGACCTAGAACTAGTGGTTTCCAGTATTGGTTTTAAAGATGTAGAAATGATTCTGGTTTAAAACAGGGTTGAAAAGTACTGTTTAGGTCTTGAATCAATAAATTCTTTCTCCATAGGAACAGCCTGCCAACCAGGCTGTTATTTTAACATTTTTCATTATCTATCTCCTCCAGTGAAAAGGAAGAGTCACAAGAGCAAGGATCTTTTTTTGCTTCACTCATTGCTATGTCTCCAGAGCCTAGAAAGGTGCCTGGCATACAGTAGGCACTTAATGTGTGGTGCATGAATGGAGGATGGCACAGTCCCAAGCATGGAATGCTCACTCTGTGCCAAACACTGTGCCATTCATTTGTCTTGTATCATCATAGTTAATCCTCACAAGAACCTTAGCGGAGAAGGTGTTGGTATTCATGTCCACTGCAAAGAAGAGGAAATGGAAATTCAAAGAAGTGGAGACACCCACCCCAAATTACACAGGTAATAAGAAATGGAACTAGGACTTGAACCGATGGTTTTCTAACTCCAAAGATTCAGTTCTTCACCACTGGATTGCACAAATTCCTCTAGCTAATTATAGTGCAAGAACACGTCCTCAGTGGGGACTGGATGCAAATCTGGTTCACTCTGGCATGTAATTGAGAGTGGTTTGGAAGCACAGTCTTCAGAGGGAGCTATTACAACCCAAGGGCTGAGAAGGGATTACATCCCTGTGCTTCACCCCCAAACCTAGGATTCTTCAAGATCTCCCACAATATTAGACAGGTCCATATTCCTTGACTTTCTTTTGCTACATATTAAAAGAACCAAAATGAGATCCAAATGCATCTTGGTGGTGAGACTCTGGATAATTTTTGTTTTACCAGTTACATTTTTCTACCATTAATACATATAGGAGTTGTAACAGTGACCCCCAAATGCATTAACCTACATAAATTCAGAGTGCATTTTCCCTGTCCAGGGCAAAAAGGTGAGCTGACCTGCATGAGACCATCCAGATTCCCAGCAGGCACATCTGCCTCTCTGAACAGGTAGCTGTCCATTCTTTGGTGAAAGGCTTCTGTTCCAGTTGACCATGTCCTTGTGGTTGAAAGTAGCTCACCAGCACCACTTCCAAGAGAGGGTTGGAGGATAGAGAAGATAGTTCCTCAAGGAGGTCCTTAGCCCACTGCCCCAAATCAGTTACTGGCTATATCTAGCTGCAAGGGAGGATGGGAAATTAGTCTGTAGCTGGGCAGCCATGTGCTCTACCCAAACTCTACTATCAAAGGAGGGAAAGGAGAATATATATTAGGGGCAATATCAATGTCTTCCATGATTTTTTTAAATTAAAAGATCTCTTTCCCCAAGAAATAAGACTTTAAAAAATCTATTTTTAAATTAACATGGTCCAATTTTGAAATTTTGTGTGTGTGTGTATGGTTCTATGAGTTAAAAAATATGTATGGTTGTGTTTATCAAGATGCAGAATGATTCCATCATCCCAGAGACTTATGGGTGCTGCGTCACTGTAGTCTCACAGTTCCTTCAAACTTAACTACTGAAAACTACTTATGTGTTATCCATCAGTATACTTTAAACTTTTTGAGAATGTTACAAATGAAATCACAAATCTGTAACTTTGTCAGACTGACCCATTGAACAGATTAATGCCTTTGAGTTTATTCCATTGTTATGCGTATCAGTAGTTACTTCCTTCTTAATGTATAGATGTTCCATTTTGTTTATCCATTCATCCAATGAAGGACATTTAGATTGTCCCAAGTTTGGTAATTGTGAATAGCACAGCTTTCAACATTTCTGTATCGGTTTCTAGTAAATTAATTTTTTTAAAAAATTTTATTCTCTTTTATTGCTGAGTAATATTCTATTGTGTATATATACCAAGTTTTAATTTCTATAGGGTAAACACCTTGAAATAAGATTTCTGGATTGGATGATAATGGACTATTTACTTTCACAAGGCACTATCAAACTATTTTTCAGATTGACTATATCAATTGATATTTCAACTAGTGTTGTATGAGTTCTAGTTTTGCTGCATTTTTTATTTTAGTCATTCTATTTTTTTTTTCTAATGGCTAATGATGTCGGATATGTTCTCATGTGCTTATTTACCACCTATATATCTATCCTCTTTGGTGAAGGACCTCCTCAAGACTTTTGCCAAATTTTTAATTAGATTGTTTTCTCGTTGCTGAATTAGTTCTTTACATATTCTGGATACAGTTCCTTTGTCAGATTGCAAATATTTTCTCTCAGTCTGTATCTTGTTTTTTTATAGAGCAGAACTATCTTTTATAGAGCAAAGCTTTTCAATTTTGATAAAGTTAAAATTATAATTTTTTTCTTTTATGGATTGTACTTTTTGCTGTCATGTCTGGAAATTCTAATTTTGTGTTGCAAAGATTGTTCTCCTGCTTTCCTCTAAAAAGTTTAGTTTTATATTTTATATTGAGAGCTATGATCCATTTCAAGTTAATTTTTTATAATGCGTGAGGTTTAGGCAGAAGTGCACTTTTTCATGTATGCAACAGCACCACTTGTTGAATATACTAAAATGTGCCCATTGAATTACTCTTACACATTTGACAAAAAACAATTGTTTGTATGTGTGTCTATTTCTGTACTCTCTATTCTGCTGGAGTGATCTGCGTAAATCTGTGTATCTCTATCTGCCAATATCACATTGTCTTGATTATTGCAGTTTTATAGTAAGTCTTAAAATTGGCTGATGGGATTCTTTGAAAGTCAGTATTCCTTTGGCTACTCTATTTTCTTTTCCCTTTCATATGCATTTCAGTCAGCTTATTATCTACAAAAAATTCTACTAGGATTTTGAAATTTTATCAAAGCAATAGGCCAATTTAAGGAGACTTGTTTGTTTTTCCCTCATTAAGTGTGCAAATCCATGAACATGGTATGTCTCTCCATGTCTTTATGTCTTCAAGGCTCAAGGGGGTCAAGTGGCTGAATGCACAATTTTCTAGACGCAAGAACCAAAATAATAATAATAATAATAATCCAGGATCTTCATCACTGTGAGAGTTTCTTTGAGAGTTGGAGTGTATATGCTCCCACATGTGGGAGAAGAGGGTGTGCAACATGCACCAGCAGGGGATGGGGCCGGGACACACTTCATGAAGTAGCACTTAATCTCAGCAGGTAAGCTCAGGAAGAGTCTAGGTGGCCAAAACACAGGTAGGATGAATCAACCCACTCCCAGGATGACAGCCAGCTCTTTGTGGGAGAGAGCTGGCCTGGGCGCATCCACAGTACATAATGTGTAACAAATATCAGGTTTGTCAATCATATGGCTTTGGCCATAGTTCCATCTTGTAACAAGTTCCACATTCCTGTGAATAGCCACAGGATGCTAATAGAATAGTCACACCCTATGTACCCTGTAGCGCTTGGAGTACAAAGGGCCTCTTAGCATATATAAAGAGGGACCTGAGCTCAATAAAGGACTCTCTTGCCTTGTTCTGTGTGTGTGTGTGAGTGATTTGTCATCCGAGGCTCCCTCGCCTGACTCGGTTTCCCTTTGTGCTGGCACGGGTACTGGCATCTGGAGGTCCCACCGAGATCAGAAGAAGGGAAGGAATGCCGACGGACACCCAGGGACTGGCCAGTAAGTAGGGGGTGAATTGTTAATAGTGCAGGTAAAGATGGGCACTACCCACAGTAGGGAATTGTTGGATTTTCATCTGAGGCTCCCTCGCCGACTCGGTTTCCCTTTGTGCTGGCGCGGGCGCTGGCAGCTCTTGACCTGATCCCCATTGAGTTTCAGAAGGAAAAGTCACTGTGGTTGCATGTGAGCACCTTAGGTATGTTTGTCCCTGGCACAACTGCTCAGCAACAAGCCAGTTGCTTTCCACCCCCATGCTTGGGCATATCCTATCTAGTAGTGATGGTTAATTTAATGTGTCATTTTGGCTAGGCCATAGCAACCAGTAACTGATCAAACACCAATCCAGATGTTGCTGTGAGGATATGTTTAGAGATAATTAACATTTATAAATCAGTGGACTTTGAATAAAACAGATTATCCTTCATGGTGTGAGTGGGCCACATCCAATCAGTTGAAGGTCTTAATAGAAAAAAAGACTGATGTCTTCTGAGAAGAGAGACTTCTGAAAGTAAACTGCCTTTGGACTTGAACTGCAACATTAGCTCTTCCCTGTATTTCCAGCTAGGTACCTTATCCTGTAGCTTTTGGACTTGCCAGCCCTCACAATTTTGTGAGTCAATTCCTTAATTCTCCCCTCTCCATATAGAGAGAGAAATGGATAGATAATATATACATATAGAGAGATAAAAATGTAATATGCTCACAAACATCCTGTTGTTCTATTTCTCTTGAGAACCCTGACTAACACCATCTTAAGTGACCACATAGTCCTTGGAGAACAGCCCAAAGGCAGGGCCAGCCACAAACAAATGAGGTTCCTTCTCCTCAGCTTGAGTTTCAGTTGGATAGTGTGTGTGACCTGCTGGGGGAGGGGCGGGGGGCGGGGGGCTGGGCACAGGTGTGTGTGTTTGTCTTCTGATAACATTTGGCTTGCCTCTAAGGGTGATAGAAATGGGATTAGGCCATCACACATTCCCAGCCGACTGTACATCCTGGGTGTCATTTTTTGCATCAGGCTTGAAGACTCAATTTGTCTTAAAAGTTAGCTGATTTCTCTCTTACCTCTTCTTCCAGAGGAAATCATCAATTGCCAGGGTTCCAAGGAGCCCCACCAAATCAGAGACATTTGACAACGCTTACTTGTCAGGTGTTTATTTCCCGGCCCTCACTCCTGGTCTGTGAAATGGGCACAGGTGGCCTCCAGCACTGACATCACCTGGGCCTTGTGGGCATCCTGGTGGAGAACTAGGATCCACCTGCAGAGAGAGAGAGTACATGCACTCTCCTTCCTTCTCCTTCATTTCTTCCTCCCATCTTGTCTTTGCTTGCTCCTCAAGGGCTGGGAAATGCAGGCCCTGGACTGAGCTGGGAGCCAGCAACTAACAGTCCACGGATTCCAGCCGAGGCGGGAGCATGGCGCGCCGCAGATTTTAAAACATTCTCGGCCTTCATTCCCGGCACTGGACAGGTTTCCACTTCACCGGTGCCTGGGTGGTTCCAGAGCCCTTGCATGCGTGGGACGGGGATGAGAGTGATCTTGTGATACTGAGGAGGAGACCGCTGGTGGCACAGGAGGCTGCTAGGCAGGCCTAGAGAGGGGACGGGGGTCCTGCGCACCCCTTGAGCCATAGCTCCAGAGCCAAGAGACATGGGTGCTAACCCCAGACCTGAGTGACCTTGGACAGGTCACTGAGCAGGTAGAAGCCTCCTTTTCCTCTGTCTATAAAATGGAAATGCCGTCATTGCACCCCCCCCCACACACACACACACAGGATACCAGTGTTTCTCAAATGAAGCTTTCGTCATACGCCCTGAGGGGCTTGTTAACACAGAGGTTCCTTGGGCCTCATCCTGGCCTTTATTGAATTAGATTGTCTGGGGCCAGGAATCTTCATTTTAACAAGGGCCCCAGGTGATTCTTCGTTTGAATGCTATATTTTGATCCAATCCCTCATGTTTATGTTATTCCACCCACGGAGATGGCAAAACTCCAATTAATTTGAATTCTATTACAGAAGTGAAGAATTATCCACTCACAGCCGGCTTTAAAAAAAAATTAAAATATAAATATCCTTATTGAGTCCCCCGGGGGGAAATTGTGTTTTAGATAATTGACTCTTTCTAACAAAAGAACGTTGTGATCGAGAGAGTGAGAATGTCTCCGATTCTTTGCTGTTCTGTGTATCCACAACCTTGGCCATGTGGTATGGCTGTGTCTTGCATCAAAAGGTGAGGTCTATTACCCACCTCCCTGAAGTGGGGCTGCTTTGTGACTGGATTTGGCCGGTAGGATACAGGGAAAGCTGAGGCCTGAGGTTCCCCATGGTGTCCTCGGGGAATTGGTTCTAAGCCACCCCCCCCACCCCTGCAGGATGCCCAAATTCTCAAGTTTCTTATATAAAATGATATAGTATTTGCATATAACCTATGCACATCCTTCCGTATCCTTTAATCACCTCTTAGATTACTCATGATGCCTCATGCAATGTAAATGCTATGTAAATAGCTATTATTCAGTATTTTAAAATGTGTGTTATTTATTATTGTGTTATTCTTCCCAAATATTTTCAATTGCAGTTGGTTGAATTGGGGGATGTAGAATCCATGCTTAACAAAGACCTACTCTGCTTTCCTGGGCCTGTGACACTGTCCTGAAAACAAGCCCAGACTGGTCTGGGGTGGGAGAAAGTGAGAGACACAGGAGAGATGGTTCAGCTGGCCTGTGAGTCATTCTAGAAATTTCTAGCCACAAAGAAGCCAGCTCTCAGCAATAAGGAGCTCAGCCAAGATCAGCAGAGCTGTCTCCTGTACCCATAGCTGACTGCTGATACCCACAGGGGCCTCAGCAACTGCTGACCAACCCATGGACTGTAGAAATGGGTGGTTTTAGACCATCAAGCTTTGAGAGAGTTGGCCATGGTGACTCATCCCCCATTCACATATATTCAAATGGCAATGATCTTCCCAGTTCCATTGGTCCAGTCGGTTCTGAGTAGCACTGTCACGGGTGCTTTCCTGTGTCTGTCCCCTCCCTGTCTCTTGCCTTGCCAAAAGTGCAGGGGAGCAAGCCTTAAGCATGCGCTCAGCCAGCAATACAAACGCGCAGCAATTGGCTCTCAGGAAGTTCCTTCTAGAGCAGTGATGGTCCGGAAGGCGATGCCGCCCTCAGAATTCAGCCCAATCAGAGACACAGGAGGCACCCCGTGGAATGCAAAATGGCATAGTGAATGTTACACAGGCGTTTGGGATTCTAAAGTAGGAAAAAAGCTTAGTGTTTGTGGCACAGACTAACCAAAGAAAGCCTCAACACAAGATTGTTTTGAAGGGTGACTTTGCAGAAGATGTAGTGATTTTCATCTGGGCCCTTGCAGAATCTGAGGATGGGATGGAAACAGCGTTAAGAGTTTCATATCAAAAAGAAGGGACCTGGACCTGAGCTACACAAGCTTAGAAGCTCCATCTTCAAGAGTTAATGCTCACTGAGATGTCACAGAGTGGGGTTTTAGCAATGGAAACGCTAACAGCATCATATATAACGTGCCGTTTCTATAAGCCACAGCTCTTGCATGTAGTCTTATAAACCTCCCTAAAATGCACAGAAATCCATTTAGAAAAATGTCTTCTGCAGATTCATTCTTAACCAAGAACATTTTCTTTTAAGGTGGTAGATTGAATAGACGTGAAAGCAAATACCAAACCGGGGGCCAAAACTCATCCTCCGAACCTTATTGGCAAGACCTTCCTGCAATGGACACGTCACACAAATGTAGCTACTTTCCACTCAGCCACCCAGCAAAACCCAGGAACATGAGAGACCGCCACTCCCCAGAAGCCGCAGTGAGAACTGGAGGTTAGGCAATGAAAACTTTGTCTTTGACGCCTCCCCCCCCCCCCCCGCCCTCCAAACAACTAACTAGGAGCACTACGTAAAATTTCAGGTTATTTGCAAAAGATTTCGGTGGAATTCCACCCTGTGGGCTGCTTCTACACAGCAGCAAGCACGCCAGCGGGATGGAGCAATTGCTGGAGCCACACTGTGCTCCCAAGAGGGCAAGAGCAGGGAGGGAAGACATCCAAGGCCTGTAATTCCTGGTGGGCATTTTTACCAGAAATAAAAAAAAAAAAGTCAGAAACCGGAAACAGGAAGTACCCATGTTGAGGGGAGGGATAGGAAGGCCCCGGGCGTCCTTGAGTTGATCAAGGCTCTTAAGTGTCTTGCAGGCCTGGCTGCATGGCTGAATTTGGGGAGAAACCCAGTCCTAAGGAAATGCTTCTGAACAAAGAAGCTGTGCACCACACAAATGGCCCTGGGACTGTCTTCCTTTCTCATGTTCATATATGAGAGTGCACCAAACCTATCTTCCCTGCGCTAAGTTGGTTCAGATCCTAGCTGCCTACGGTCAAGTACAAGTGGTCCATCCATCTGGAGAAGAAGTGAATGAGGATTTGAGGGTCATGGGACAAATTAGCGTGCAGAAGTAGGAAACACACAGCAGAGGCTTCCCTCCATGAGCTGTCCAAGGGCTCTGGGCAGATGTCCTCTCTCTGTGGCCACTTTCTAGACAACCTGCCCTCTGCAACAAGCTCATTCTGAAAGTCCCAGATCTGTACTTCTCAGGCTTTTCTAGTATCTGCCAATATCTCCAGAGAGAACTTGATGGTCATTTTTCTAGCGGAGGTTTCGGGGTGTCATCTAAGCACTTCAATTAGCCCTGCTCCAGGTCCCTGACAGCGGACTGCTGCATCTGTAGCTGTACTGGAAATAAACCAAGCTCTTTGGGGTCATGTTTTCAAAGAGTCAGTTACGCTTGAAATGAGGAGAGAGAGGAAGTCATACATATTGAGCATCAACCATGAGCCAGGCGCTATTCTAGGTCTTGAGAATATAGAACCTAAATTTGAATTTAAAACTGAATTCAAAGTTACCTAAAAATGGGACAACACAGATCACTGGTATAAGAACTGCAGATGTTTCTGCAGGCTCGGAAGACTCCTTTAGGGACTGTGGACAGAGGTGGAGGAGAGTGGGCAGTCCTTTACAGTGGGCGTTGTCTTTGCCACTAGGAGGACCACCAGTGCCTTTGTCCAGAAGAATCCAGAGAAAGATATCTAGTCTGTTTTTAGACCAGGAGGACATTTGGTAAGCTGCTCTCAGAAACTGCCCCTGCTGTGGATGCAGAGGAGCTGGTGATGGATTTCTGGAGGAGGGCTTATTGTATTATTCTCTTTGCTTGCCCTCCTCAGAAAAATGTTCGGATTTCTTTTTAAGGCGTTGCATGTAGGATCACTCTCATTGCAAGCTATGCATATGTATCCATTTAATTTTAACTCAAGCTCTATACCAAAAGGCAAGTTCATTTACTCGGAGCCTAGACAGAAGGCTTTCCCAGTCCTGACACCTTGCTTATTTGCTACTTCAAGTCTTTTGGAAGAAAAGAACAGATTTTTGCATTTTGTTCTCTCTCCTATTTCAGGGGAAAAAAAATTCTTTTTAAAAATCCTAATTTTTTAAATCCAACTGTCCTAATTGGAAGAGATTCTTGATCTATTTCATTACAGTCTGCTTATTTCTGGTACCTGTCCAGAACACTTGGCCCTTACCCCTGCCAGGGCTGCTCTCCAACAACATTCTGACTCCATTCCAGGGCAGCGGGAGGCCCGCAGTGGCCCAGGAGTCTCCACAAAGCCCCAGGTGACCTGCACGGGCATTGTGTCCTCTCTGGGTCCCGTCTCCCTCCATTTTTCCAGGCTCCCCCCTGCTGTTCTGCCATATTGCCATTCCTCTGTCTTATTTTTTAACTCACACAGCTTTTCTCTTTGCTCAGGGGAGCCCTGCCCTGCTGTCTCCACACTCCTTGTGTAGATGTGGGGCTGGGCTGTTGGGGTAGACCAAGCAGAACTCTGGGAGCAAGTAGGGTCCCTTCAGTGTGAGCCAGGAGCCCCAGCCAACTCTAGCTGCCCAGAGCTATTGTAAGGCTTGCACAATAAAAAGGTACTTGCTAAAGGCAGAGATCAGACTAGAACAGGGCTGAAGCTCTGGCTGCAAAACAACCTTCCTCCATAGTCACATGGTGCTCCAGACGACATAAGCATCCAAGAGAGCCTTTGAGATTGGCAGAAGGGTGGGGAGCCACTGAGGTGACTTACAATCCTGGTGGGTGATGGGTAAAAAAAAAAAATTAGACAAAATGAATGGAACAGAGTTTGTCTGAGCAAAGAATGATTCCCAAATTGGACAGTGTGAAGGCAGGTCCGCTGCAGGCGCCTGGAGAGCAGGCTTCTATAGGCTGATTTGCGGGAAGACAGAGAAAACGGTATTATATTGGTCAGAATGGAAAGTCTTGAGTTAGAGGTCAGTTGGTGGCTTCTCACTGGTAAAGTCTCTAGTGGCATTTTACTATTGATGTTGGACTTCAGTTTTCTTATTTAGTGAATTAAAGCACTGAGCCACCCCAGCTTAAGGACCTCCCAATTAAATCCCTGGTGTTTTGCCAGTGTCCTCAGGGTGTGTTATGCTGAGTGCACAACACGTGTATGTGTGTGTGTGTGTGTGTGTGTGTGTGACCTTAGTGAAGCTGAACGGCTTAGATGGCACGTGAGTTCTGTACTTTGCTACAGCTCCCTCCACTCCTGGCTGACTCCATTGACCAGATTCTCTTCCCTACTGCATATTTCACATCACCTGCAGGAACAGTGATGAGAAAAATGCTGGAGGAAGAATATGGCTCCATTGACCTCAGTTGTCCCTTGCCAAAAGCCTTGGTCAGGAGAGCTGGGAAGCTCAGCATCAGTTGCCCCAAATCGTCATCCTTGGAAATGAGCATGGTTATGGTGCTCCCTTCTCTTCTGGAGATCACAGACAGACAGAATCCGTAGACTCCAAAACATGTGTAAGGGCTGCCAGAAACAGAAAGCCCACAGGAGGAGGTACAGGACTGCCCACAGCCCAGCCACAGCAGATCTTAGAAGTGCAGGCAGAATATCCTTTCTGAAGTCAAGCAACCTGGTCCTGTGTTCACACTGGCTGGAGAGGGGCCCAGACCTGGTGCTCAGGAACTGGTAGCAGCCATTCTCAGGTACCTGATTTAATTCAGACATGCTCAGGAGATAAAGCACTAGAAAGAATCACATCCAGAAGCTCTCTGTCTCTGTGGAAACAGAAAAAGAGAGGTCCTTTGAGATTAAGAATTCTGGAAGGCTGTCCTAGCCCCACCCCTGGATAGAACATCCTGCCAAAAGTGGATCTAAGGAAGTTCAACCTGAATGCCCTATAAATAATTTTAAAGAAGATTGAATAGCTTAGACGCCAACATACTCCAAGATACATAAAGCAGTGAATCACATCAACAGAAGAACATGCACTAAAAACATGTGGCCCATTTAAGCATGAATTAGATATAGAACAAAAATCCTTAACATGATAATCTGATCTATTTAGGACAACCACAGAGCACAAATGCAGGGACTCAAAATGACAAAGGGAGGTGACGAGATAGGACTGGAAGAAACAGAGATCCTAAGGGGAACAAGTTCTCTGCAGAGAGACCGTGAGAGGAGCCAAGGGCATGAGTGGGATGCATAACTCCATGCAATGGACACAAAGAAAAGTCCAGAGAGAATGTGGTAGAGATGGCGGGAAGCGCAGAAAGCCATCACGTGCACAATTGGTGTCTCTGAAGAAACCAAGACAATAGCTTGGAACAAGTTTTTAAATGTAATTCAAAACGTTGCCCAAAATAAAACAGGACTTGAATCTACTTATCGAATATTTACACACCACTTCCCAGGAAAACCTGATTTAGGACCGTCTCCATAGTCTAGTAAAGTTGTTGGACTTAAAAAATGTATCTTTTGTGTAGTAAAGCACAAAAATTTAAGTCATTTGCAGGAAGAAAAAAAAAATCAGGTTGAACTCAGACTTCACCAAAACAACATTTAACATTAGAAGAAGATAGAGAAACATTTAAGGGATATTTAAGGAAAGTGCAAACCAAGAATTTTATATCATCCAAGCTGTTCAACAATTATAAAGGCTACAGAAAAACGTTTTGAACATACAAGAATTCAGAAAGTATCATTCTTGTGAATCCTTCTTGAAGAAACAACCAGAAAATGAACTTCAGCCAACTGACTCAACTATGGAAACCTTAGCCAAAACGTCTGACTGTAAGTGTTGATTATATTTAGGTTCACATCTAAGACTAAGTGTAATGCAATAATTGTAACATAATGGAATATAAATATATGTCCTAACAATGTACAACCAAAAAAAATTGGGCTGGGAAAGCAGTAAAGATAGCCAGAAGTACCATAATTGCCTAACTGGTAAAATCAGGGCGACAAAGGAATCATTTAAATTTAAGAATCAAATACTACACATAAGTATTAGTCTGATTTTTTGTTACTGTAATAAAATACCCAAGTCTGGGTAAGTTATAAAGAAAAGGAAATTTTTTAGCTTATAGCTCCAGAGGTTCAAGATCATGGCACTGATACTAGCTTGATTCTATTGAAGATGTCATCCTGGTGGGAATAAGAGTGAGAGGGACAGATCACGTCTCAAGACAGGATGCCAGAGAGTGGGGAGAGGCTGGTCTTGTGATCTCCCATGTGGCCCTACCTCTTAAAGGTCCCACCACCTCTTAAGACATATCACTTCACTCAGGACCAACCTTCCAACACCTGAACCTCGGGAGACAATATCCAAATCATAGCAACACAGGAACATATTTAAGAGTTCAGAATAAAAATTAACAATAGGTAATATAATTGACTTAAGAAAATACCAGAGATAGAAGCAAAGACTAATTTTATTATTGCCAAATACTGTTTTATTTGCCCAACACTTGGGTGACCTAGGTTGTATATGGTGATCATTAGAACAGCATTACAAATCCTCCGAAATATAGAATAAATTCTCTTCTATCCAGACCTTCTCTTTCCCTCGCCTCTCTTCTCGCCTTTCTTGCTGTGCCTGCCTCCCAGAAAGCAAATAGACCCTATACTGAAAGATTTTTTAACAACTGTATTCAGAGAACCAAACTGGCTGACAGATCTAAGATCAACTCATACATCATATCAATAGATGTGAATAGCATTAGCTCACCTATTAAGACAAATTATTTTGACATCCAGAAGAAATTCTGGATGATGATGATGATGAGGATGAAACAAGGGCCCATTTTAATGCTAGAGGATACACTACACACAGTGATAGGCTCATTAGTGGGTAGCTATGCATAAACCCACATAGCAACAAAACTGGTAAGATGGAAATTATACCTGCTGAAGGAAACTTTTCAAAGCTATTAATTCACATCCCACTAAATAGCAAAACTAAGTAGGAATTAAGAAAGTGGATCTGACTGATGTATGTCAAAATCTATAGCCTGAAAATGGATAATTTGCCTTCTTTTCAAGAGCCAATGAAACATCCATTAAAAAAACTGATCATATAATTGTCCATAGTGAAAATTTCAACAAATTCCCCTAAATAGAAATAGTTCAAATAAGCCTCTGATCATAATACTAGGAAACTAGACATTGATAACAGAATTAAGGGACCAAAAAAAAAAAAAAAAAAAAAGTTTCTTCTAATCTTTTTTCAAAAAAAGAATCCTGTATTTTTTAAAAATGTTTTTAGTTGTCTATAGACCTTTATTTTATTTATTTATATGCCATACTGAGAATCTAACCAAGCGCCTCACACATGCTAGGTAAGTGCTCTACCACTGAGCCACAACCCCAGCCCCAAGAATGCTCTCTTAAACAACTGTTAGGTTAAAAAAAAGAAAGAAAGAAAACTACAGAAATTGAAAAACCCTATATAACAGCATCTGAAGCAGTGCTTGAAGGAGAATGTACATCCTTAAATATTTGTGTGAACATAAACAGAATAAAGCAATTACCTCCCACAACGTTTAAAGCCCTGATTATTTAAAACCCAGTCTTCAACCTTAAAACAGGTTTATGGAGATATGACTGAGGTCAATCAACTGCCCACGCATGACCTGAGCAATGTGGTGGTCTGGGACGTGTGTACCAATGTGAGGCCACCACAGTTGAGAGCAAACTATGTTGTGTGTGTGTGTTAGTCAGTTTTCTGTTGCTGTGACAAAATACCTTAACTTAAAAAGACGGAAGGTTTATTTGGCTCACAGTTTCAGAGGTTTTAGTCCTTGGCTGCTTGGTCCCATTGCTTTGGGTCTCTGGTGAGGCAGAACATCATAGTGGGGCGCACATGGTACAGCAAATCTAGTCACCTCATGACAGCTGGGGAGCAGTGGGGCAAAATCCAACTGTCTTCTACCAGGCTCCATCTCCTAAGGACACACCACCTCCCAATAGTACCACAGCTTGGCAAACAAGCCTGCAGCACATAAAATGTCCCCTGGGGGACATTTCAGATCCAAACCATATCAGTGTGTATTACATTTAAGTTAAAATATTATTTTAAAAATTAATAAAATTGAAGCATTTTTGTTGCTTCTTTTGAAGCAGACCAATAATGTGTTCAAACTTCCTTCAGTTCTAGTGAGAATTTGCCTGTTGCAGAGCTGGCCAGCTCTTCCCTTCACTAAGTGAATTTATATCTGCTCTAGTTTCCTCTCTGGGAGAAAGGGGACACCAGGATTTGCCTGTAGGGCTGACGTGCTCCAGGCTTGGTTATCCCTAAGTGGATGGCGTTCGTGGAATGATTGTGGGGGTACACTGCTACATTTGAAAACTCCCAGGAAGCCTGCCTTCCAGAATTTTCCATGGCATCTCCAGGCTTTAGCCATGTGACTGACTCTGGGCAAAGGGACATTAGCGGGAGAAATGCAGGCAGAGCCTGGATAAGCACTTGCACAATGGGGCTTGTCCCCTTGGAAGGCTCACTCCCAGAGCCTGCCACTGCGCTGCAAGGAAGCCCAAGCTAGCCACGTGGGGAAACCCTGTGAGTGCTCTGGAGACATCCTGGGTGGCCCAGCCTCCTGTGTACAAGCCCATGAGACACCTCAACAAGACAGACAGAGAAACCTCCACCTGAGGCCTCATCAACCCATGAATCTTGAGAATGAATCAGTGACTCCTGAGAATACTGAAATAGCTGTCGTAGGCCTGAAAATTCAGTCATTTCCTACCCAGTAGTCCACAGCTCAGAGTCGGCATCTATGCAATTGTGTTGTGTCTTGGGAAAATCAGTGCCACAGTGCCACAGGTGAGCCCCAGGTGAGGAGAATTAACGGTGAAACAAAACTTCGACAATAATTTAATGATTTGCTTGCAGCATGAGGCTGGATTTTTAAAATCTGTCTTACCTGTGACTCCTCTGGAGCATACTGAGTGCATGGTGTGAGCCACCCAAGCAAAGGCCCAGGGACATCTAGAAAAAGCATGCTGGAGACACCTGTGGCATTGATCTGGTTTAATAGGATGTGGTGACCTTGGTGAATCCAACCCTATCCTGCTATGCGTATTCCCCATGTCCAGTGATTTCCTCAGGCCAGATTAAGGGATCAGCTACAAAACTGAGGGAGTGGGAGTCCTCACCCCGCGGGCCCGGACCATGGCATGTTGTCACAGGAGGGCCACAGCCATCAAAAGCGAAGCCAATGAGAGTGGGATGATTCCATGAAAGCTCGCCCTTCTCAGTCATTTACTGTATACGTCTTCTTTCTCCAAGGAGTGAAATTGTTCTAGCTCACCACAGTGGGTGCAAAGAGACCCCACCCACCATTTCCTGGATGTGGGTGCGGTGGGCAGATGCCAGGAGGGATTTTAAGAGAAGCTGTGCTATTTAGGGTGGTAGGATTTGTGATCATGCCAAGGCAGCAATATGTCTGCCCGTGCGAAATTCCCACCATCCCACCACCAAGCTTCATCCCCAGCGCTCATATTTAGTTAACATGCCTTGCAGGGATATGTCGTGTGTGTGTCTGTGTGTGTGAAGTTGCTCTGTGGTCCTCCCCATCACAGTCCCCCCCTCAGCACTGGGGCTAGTTCCTCATCTCTGCGTCCACTCTGACTCCATGCAGCCTGAGATGGCCGTCTTCGAGGGGATGATGTGCCCCATCAGCAGGCAAATGTGACTTTGGTCAAGAAGGTTCTAGACCTGCTCTGTCTCCAGAGGTGGCTGGATCATAGATGGAAATAGAAAACCAGAAAACAAGGCTGAGGTGGGGCCCAGGCTGGAGCTCTTCCATGAACACCAGGAGCATTAGGTCCTCCAGGGAAGAACGCAGGGCTTCTATTTTGAGAAAGAAAAGGCAAAATGAATGTGATCTGGCCAGCCAGAATGGGCCAGTAGTCCTATTAAACACATATATTTTTTTTCGTTTTGGAGAACTTTGCAAACTGAGAGGCAGAGAGCCCTATTTTTAGTGTCTATTGTGTGAGGCTATGGCAGGGATGTGTGTAGCTGCGGTTTTCTTCTGACAACGATTACACTTTAAGTAGGGGAAGAAGGTATGAGGGCAAAAATAATAACTATTTTCAGGCTTCAAAATTCTGGGTGTTTGAAACAGAGTTTTCTAAAATGCCAGCCTAGTAAAAGGACCATTTTCCTTTCTGCATGGAATCAGGGAGCACATGACGGTCTTCAGTGATGCTCTTGTCTCTGGAATTACTCTGCATGATGATGTTGAGGGAGCATCTCTTCCTCCCGCCTAGAAAAAGTCCTCCTGAGAATAAAGCCAAGGGGCAGAATTTGGAGCTGGCAGATGGAAAGAGGGACTCTAGGAGATCCCTCGTGAGCCCTGTGATTCAGACAAGCAAGGACCCAAACAATACCACCCCTGAAACATTCCCATCATGGAAGCCAAGGAAACTTTAACCCACCAGGTGCCTGGAGCCTTGCCTGTAATCCCAACAATTTAGGTGGCTGAGGCAGGAGGATCACAAGTTCAAAGCCAGCCTCAGCAACTTGGTAAGGCCCTGTCTCAAAATTTAAAAATAAATAAATAAAATTTTAAAAATTGAAAAAAAAAAGGCTGGAGATGTGACTTAGTGGTCAAGGGTCCCTGTGTTTAATCCCTGGTACCAAAAAAAAAAAAAAAGAAAGAAAGAAAGAAAAGAAAGCAACTTTAACCCATTCTTTCCTGTAATCTCCAATGTGGAAAACGTGTAAAAATTTAAATGTAGTATATAATATAATTATTTATACAGTAATAGTATATTTATGGCACAATATAATTACAACAGTAAAGTTTATTACATTTATGTATTATTATGTTTATCTGCTGATAGGCCAGCCTGAGCAGGTGTCTCTCTCTGCAGTGAGCAGGGCAGAGCCACAGACATGAGGGACAGATCTGCCCAAGAGACCAGAACAAGCATATTTAGAGAAAATTTGCCCACTGTTCTAAAAGGCCGCCGACAATCTTACCCTCCATTCCCAGACGGGCAGAAGTACGTGCCCCCTCAGACTTGCCAAATAGTTGTTAGTGGCACTGGGAGTTGAACCTCGGGTTCTGGTGCTAGGATTGGTGGTAACCCAAATGCTCCCAGCCTCCAGGACTGCCACCAGCACGGGCCTTCCTTGCTCCTTGGCTCACTTACGGGCTTGTTTGTCTGGTACATGGCCGACCACTGCCCCAGTGTGAAGCATCCAGAAGAGTGATGACTGTGTTGTGGATCTTTTCTAGCAGTTTCTGAATCTGACAAATGACCTTCCATTGGGTGCTCATGTGTGTTCTGGCCTCTTCCCAACAGGTCCCCAGGTGACTGGCCAAGGACTCGCCTCACCTTCCCTCCATCTTTCCTTCACTCCAAGGAAGCTCTAAGCTTTCTGAAGTGCCTTGTGGACTTTTATGATTTTGCCTTCCTGCTGTGACACAGGACTGACCTTTAATAAGCCTTGTAAGCATCATCTTGAAATCCTTTTGCAGGCTTTCACTTTTTACATTCTACCTAGCACGCCGGTCTCTCCATGAATAAACAAATCATGCACCAAGCAGGGTGAGAAAATGAATTTCCTTTGTTGTTACAAGTAGTTCTTGCTGCAGGCACTGTGACTTGGAACACGGATTTATTTCTACCTTCCTCTATTCTCTGCCACAAACAAGAAATCCAAGCCACTCCCTTTCTTCACAAGGATGACAGATGGGAAGGCTCACCTGTGAGCTATCTGGCATCCTGGTCCCTAGACTCCAGGGTGAATAATTGGGTGCTCTTGAGTGTTGTCCATATCAATATCCGACAGAGAGAGGCAATGCGCAGAGATGACTCAGATGGCAGGCTGTGGATGGCCATGGAGGAAGACAGGACTCTACCACCCTTAGCTGACATGTGACAAAAATAGCACTTCATGCTATCAATGTGTTGGTTTTATGATGGGGATGATATTTAATAGTGATACAGCATGCAGCTCCTAAGAGGAAAAGAACAGAATAGTTCAAAAGCCTTTGTCATGGTAAAAAAAAAAAAAATTCTTTCCAGAAAAGTTACAGTCAGAATCCTAGTTCTCTTTTTGATTGATCTGCACTGTGACCCAACTCAACCCTGCTTTAAAAACTACATTGATGACATAGTCACAAAATGCTCCTACAGCTCCAAACTGCATATCCATTTTGGGACGGGAGAGGAGAAAATGTGAGCTTCTTTCCTCTCTACCACAATACTTCATTGGAGGCCATAGAAAAGAATTCCATTTTGAAACATAGGTTGAAATTGAGCATCTGAAAGTTTCCCAGGCTCCAGGAAGAAATGTCTGGTGGGGAATTTGAAATCTGAGAGCTCAGTTGCATTTGAGAATGAGTATTTTGATCCCACTTTAAGCTGCAAGAAGGAAGAAGCCCCTTTTGGCAGAGGGTATAGAGAGAGATGAGAGGCTCTGTATGGAATTTGGGGAGGGTCATGCCATTTGCAGACCCCACTGGACGAAGAAGAAACAGAGGTTAAAGAAACAGAGTCAGGAGAGAGGTGACCTTGAGAGCAAGGGAGACTGGGCGTGCAAGAACTAACTGCTCAGTGCTGCTCAGGAGTTGATTATAATAAAAGCCAGGGAGGGAGATTTGAATCTAGGGTTTGGAATTGACTGATTTTGCCCAGAAGGTGCAACAGGGTGCAATCTGGGAGTACCACCTGGGGTCAGTATCCAGAATGCACTGGCAAAAGGCAAGGAGTAGATGAAGTGTAAATGACTTTAAAAAAAATGTGTTGAGGAAGAGAAAGAGTGGGATGATTGATAATCCATTGGAAAGAAAATATTGACAAATGATTGCACCTATATGGAAGGGCCCAGACTCTATGTGCATGATTAGGCAACACAGACAAAAGGTGAAAGTGTCTGGAGATACAAGAGGAGGGTGATGGATAGATGCGTTTGTGGGGCATATGCTAGTGTGCATTTGGTGCATTTGTGCATGTGTGTGTGTACATGTGTGGCATATATGTCATTATGTGTCTTAGTTCATTTTCTGTTGCTATAACAAAATTACCGAGGCTAGGTACTTTATAAAGCAAAGAGGTTCATCCATCTTTAACTTCTGGTGGATAAAGGGCCCAGCATGGCACAAGTGTCCTGGCAAAAGCCTCCTGATTGCATCACAACTTCATAGAGGAGCAGAAAGAGAATAGCTGCGTATAGAAGGAGTCAAGTACATGAGGTGGCCTTACTTTATTACGACCTGCTCCCTCACAAACTGACTTGTTGTGCAAGATCAGCATTGATCTTATTTATTATTGCCCCCAGGACCTTATCGCCTTCTTCTAAGTCCCACCTCTTGAAGATCTACTGCCTGAGCATTGCCACACTGGAGACCAAGCTCCCAGCAAGTGTGTCAGGGGACACACTTAAGCCATATCCAGACCACACCAGTGGGCATGTGAGTCCACACCCAGGGGTGTACACAGGGCATGAGTGGCGGACAGTAGGAAGCAGGGATGGGATGCAGCAGGTTCTGTGGTGGCCATGGCTGCTGTCCTCCTTGTCTGTAGTTCCCTTTGGGCGTTGTTGACATCTCTCTGGCTGGCAGGAGAAAGCCAGCGTCGGGAATGACAATAGTGTCCCCTGTGGCTCCCAGAGCCTTCCACCCCCAGGTGCCAGAAGAACTGGGATCTGAGAACAAGTCGGGCCAATGCCCTCTCCCAGGTCCGCACCTGATCTCCCCAGAACACACTCCGACACCGGAGGAGACAATGTCCTCAGGAACGCAGGCAGCAGGAGCCTGAGGGCCATGCCTGAATCTCGCAGAGGCCACACGGCTGGCCCAGGTGCCCACATCTCACCTCCTCACCAGGTGGGCTGTTTCTGTTCTTGTGAAGGTGTCCAGTTCTTAGGCCAGAATCCTAAGGCCACGTTTGAGCCCAGGGCCTAGGGCCACCTGTAACAAGGCCGCAGAATCTGCGACTAAAACGATAGTAGTCTATTATCTCACAATTCTGGAGGCTGGAGGTCCCGAATCCAGTTGTCTGAAGGGTTGGTTCCTTCTGAGGTCCCTGAGAGAGATCCGTTCCAGGCCCCTCTCCTCACGTTTATGTGGTGTTGTCTCTGTCTACAAATTTCCCTTTGGATGAAGACACCAGTCACAGTGAATTACAGCCCACCCTAATGACCCCATTTTCATGGGATCTCCTCTACCAGACCCCACTCTCCAAGTCAGGCCCCATTCAGAGATACTGGGGTTAGGATGGCACATATGAGCCACAGAGAGGGGGTCACAGTTCAACCCTCAACACCCCCTCAAGGCAAGATTTCATCACATTTCGACATCACATCTGTCCTCGTAGGGCTGTTTTTTTTATACATATGAGTTTTCAGCTATCTAACTTTGTATTAGGATTCCTCAGAAGAACAGAACGAACAGGAAAAAATATATATATTGGGGCTGGGGTTATGGCGCAGTGGTAGTGTGCTCGCCTAGCACATGTGAGGCACTGGGTTCGATCCTCAGCACCACATAAAAAATAAAATAAAGATATTCTGTCCACCTACAACTAAAAAATAAATATTTAAAATATATATATATATATTTATATGGATTTATTCAAAGGCTTACACTATTGAAGACTGAATAGTCTCACAATAGCTGTGTGCAGACTTCACTGAAGAACTCCTTCAGCAGAGGAATCAGGAGAAGCTCAGGCCAAGAAGCTGGAAGCCTCAGAACAAGAGGGATTAATTTTTCAGCCCCTGTCCAGGGCTGAAGGCCTGAGAGCTCCAGGGGAAGCTGTGGGTGCAGGTCTATGTTCAGGGGAGCCCCACAGACAGCAAAAAAATGCACCCACTCATAAAGGGTCGAGCACATACGTCCAGGTGAGTGTCCTCCGCCGTCCAGCTTTTGTTCCATCCGGCTCATGTTCAGGATGGGTCTTTCCTACTGTATCCACCGGCACACACAGCAATCTTCTCTGAAAACACCTTTCCAGACACACTCAGAACTATGCTCTATCCACTTTCAAAGTGCCTCTCAATTCACTCAAGCTGACAGCCCAGATTAAGCATCGCAGATTTACCGCTTTTCTTGCTTGGAGGATAAGCCAGAGTAAGCAAGTGGTCACTCTCTGAAAGGGACAGAGTCAAACTGCATGGTATTTGTTAAGCAGGCTGATGGCAGAGGCCCCCTAGTCCCAGGTCTATCTTCAGGCCTCTGACAGTCCCACGCCACCAGAGTGGCTTGAGGGACAGAAAAAAGGGATGAGGACATGCAGGACTCTCCCCTGTCTGCATCCCTCCAGCCCCAAGTCCTCAGAAGCTCGAATGTCTGAACGGCTGGCATATTGGAGTCAGCTCAGGGTACCATTCAAAGGCTCAGAATAGGCCAACAGGGATCTGAACAGGACACTGAGGCCTAGTTGGGACATCCTCCCAGCGCATTTTAGTAACATCTGGGAAAGTTTGGAGGTTCTGTCTCACAACCGACCCAGACAAATACCGTGGGACTAGAGTGTGGGACCAGAGGCCTCCAGACCCAGGGCGGGGGTGATAAATATGGTTCACCTTTCTCCCAATTCCACTTGATGGAGGGATGCCTGGAACACCCGGCCAGAGCTGGGCTGCCTGGTTAGCAGGGATGTCAGAAATGACCATCAGTGTCAGCCAAGGGCACCCCACATGCCTGGCATCCGTGGAGACCGCTCCAGAGCCCACGCAGGCCATCTAATCCACGGGGAAGAAGGATGCGCTTCTGTTTCACCTCAGGGCCAACATCCAGCACCACGGCTGGCACTTTAATAAAGACCACTGGTCAGCAGTCATGACCCTGAGGTTCTCACGCGATTCCTGAAACCAGCTTTTATGATTTTATAGCTCTGGAACATGCATAGTGAAAATGACAATACCGATGCCTACCATCAGAAGATCATTTAGTAGTTTAGAGTGCCTTTAAATGTTTTCCCCGCAGAGAGCATTTTGTTTCATTAATGATTAGGAGGTGTTTTTTTTTAAGTGTGTGTGTTATTATATTTTGTTTTGATATGTGGTGACAGACGATGAGCGCTTTCAGGCAAGACTTATAAATCACAAAATTAAAAGAGGAAGCTGTGGGAAAGTGGCAGGAGGTGTCTAGAAGCCGGATGTGACTATAGGATGTTTCTTACTAATATGTGGGATTATTACCTGACTGAATCGTGTGCACTTAATGATTTCTATTATCAAGCAATCAGTTTACATAATTTGTCCAAGATCACTAAACCATTTTTGAAAACAACTTTATTGAGATATAATTCATCTACTATACATTTATCCTATTCGAATTATGTAGTTAATGCTTGTTTAATATAACCACAGGGTTGGGCAACCTTCGCCACAACCCACGTTTAGAATATTTTTATCACCCCAGAAGGGATCCAGTACCGGTCACTCCCCAATCTCCACCCCTATCCTTCACCAACAACCCAAATACGTTCTGCCCCTATAGATTTGCCTATTCTGGACACTTCAAATAAATGGTTAATTCATGTTGTAGTGACACAGCTCCCCAGCAGCAGGCCTGGGTGGGCTGGAGCATAGGCAGCGGGCACAGCTGGCCTGAGGCCCTTGGGCCAGCACCAAGGTGAGCCAGGCCAAGTCCACCTCCAGCCAGGTCAGAGTGGGTGCCTGCTGCGCATGCCCACTGCAGAGGCCCACTGCAGCATGGTTGCAGAAGCCCGTGACAGCTCGGTCCCCCTGAGCCTCCACAGTCAGAGGACTTCAAGCTTCTGCTTGGTGACAAGCGTAAAAAATGGAAGTGGGGCAGATCTGAATAGGATCGCAGGGCTCACCAATAGCCTTAACACCTTTCCAAATCCTCATTAGCATAATTCTGGACCAGGAGCACTGGTACTTTTCCATACCCTGATTAGTAGAAGTTTGGACCAATAGCATTTAACCCAAGTGCTATATAAACCCTGGACTAGCATACCCAGGTGGCAACCCCGTCAGGTCCCCTCTCGCCCTGGGCGAGCTCTGTTTCTCATTACACTTGAGTAGATCTGACTCTTACACTCACGCAGCCTAGTTTGCGGGTTTCATTCTTTGAATTTGCTGGACAAGAACCTGGAGCCGACTGGGGTCTGCTGCAACCCTGGAGGGCATAGCCCACCATTAGGAGCGACAGGGTTCTCAGCTGCAGGGACCTGCAGCTTACGCACACCCCACCCGCCAGCAGAAGCAGAGAACTCTGGTTTCAGTAGTTCTTTGTTTCTTTCTATTGCTGAATAATATCCCATTATATAGATACTCCCCATCTTGTTCATTTTTATCTGTTGATAGATATTTGGGTTGTTTTACTTTCTGGCTTCTAGGAATATGCTATTATGAGCATTTGTGTACAAGATTTTGTGCTCACACATTTTAATTTCTTTTGAATATACCTAGGAGTGAAATTGCTGGGTCATGTTGTAAATGAATGTTTAACAACTGGAGAAACTGCTGCTCTTCCAAAGTGGCCACATCATTTCACATTGCCAATGGCAATTCTACTTTCTTCACGCCCTCAGCATTTATTATTATTATTATTATTTTTGGTACTGGGGATTGAACTCAGGGGCACTCAACCACTGAGCCACACCCCCAGCCCTATTTTGTGTTTTATGCAGAGACAGGGTCTCACAGAGTTGCTTAGCGCCTCGCCGTTGCTGAGGCTGGCTTTGAACTCGCGATCCTCCTGTCTCAGCCTCCCTAAGTGCTGGGATTACAGGCGTGCACTCCCGCCCCCGGCTATTATTCTTTTGTCTTACTGCCATTCTGATGAGTGTGAACCTGTATCTTGTCGTAATTATAAGCACTCCTGGTTAATGATAGTGAGCATCCTTCAGTGTGCTTATTGGCCATTTATACATATCTTCTTTAGGAGAAACGTCATGTATGTTCTTTACCCATGTTTAAATTGATTTTTATTATTGAGTCGTAAACTTTTAATATACTCTAGATGCAAGTGCTTTCTCACATATATGATTGGCAAAGAATTTCTCCCCTTCTTTGGGTTGTCTTTTTCACTTTCTAGGTTGTATAATTTGCAGCACAAGAGTTTTAATTTTCTATATTGACTGGTTTTTTTTTATTTGTTTGGTTTGGTTTGATTTTGCTGCTCGCATTTTCGGTATTTTATTTAAGAAACAATTGCCTAATTCAAGGTCATGACAATGTACTTATGTGCTCTTCCGAAAGCTTTCTGGATTTAGCTTATATATCTGGCTTATGATCCTTTTTGAATGACTTTCTGTGTATAGTGTAGGATAAGGGTTTAATGTCTTTTCTTTTTTGGGCGGGGGAGCGGGTACCAAGGATTGAACTCAGGGCCACTCGACCACTGAACCACATCCCCAGCCCTATTTTATGTTTTATTTAGAGACAGGGCCTTACTGAGTTGCTTAGAGCCTTGATTTTGCTGAGGTTGGCTTTGAGCTCATGATCCTCCTGCCTTAGCCTCCCGAGCCACTGAGATTATAGGCATGTGCCATGGTGCCTGGTTTAACTTCATTTTTTGGCATTTGAGTATCCAATTGTCCCAGCATCATTTTCTGAGAAGAGTATTCTTATCAAACATCAATTAACCATAAATCTTTAGGTTTATTTCAGGACTCTCAATTCAGTTTCATTGATCTATTTGTTCTTAATGCAAGTATCACACTCTCAATTATGTATTTTTGTAGTAAGTTTTGAAATCAGAAATGCAAGTCTTGCAACTTTATTCTTCTTTTTCAATATTGCTTTGACTATTCTGAGTCTCTTGCAGGTCCCCATGAATTTCAGGATCAGCATATAAATTGCCAATAAAGAAAAACCAGCTGGCATTTTTATAGGGTTATATTGAATCCAGGCATCAATTTAGGGTGAAATCTTGACAATATTAAGTTTTCTGATTCATGAACATTATTAGATAGAGTTTCATTCTTTTTAAATTTATTTAAACAATTTTTTGTGTTTTAGTGTGTAAGTGTCCCATTTCTTTTGTTAAACTTGTTTCTAAGTATTTTATTCTTTTTCCTGCTACTGTAACTGAGGCTTTTTCTTTAGTACATTTTTGGATTGCTCATTGCTAACGTATAGAGATACAATTTATTTTTATATATTGATTTTGCATTCTGCAACCTTATTTGAATTCATTTGTTGCAGCTAAATTCAGATTTGTATTTACTCTTGATTCAGTTTTGGTAGTTTGTATCTTTCTAGGAAATTGCTATTTTATCCATTTTACCTAAGTCATCTAAATTGCTGTTATACGTTTGTTCAGAATATTTCTCTCTAAGCTCTCTTGTTTTTGCAAGGTCAGTAGTGACATCCCCCTTTCATTCCTGGAATTACTAATTTGAGTCTTTTTCTTTTCCCTCTTTGACCAACCTAGCTAAATGTTTGTCCATTTTGTTGATTTTTTTCAAAGAAGCAACTTTTGGTTGATCTCTGAGTACAAGGAGCTCAGCCTGGAGAGAGCTGTAGCCTATAAGTCAATGGCTGACTCCCTGGGTTCCCTTGGAAGTATTCCCATTTGGAATCAAGACCACTACCCACAGTTCAGAGCTGCTGATCAGAATGGGGTATGTATACTGCCTCCTGGAAGATGACACATTGCACCAGTGCCCGAGTTTGTCTTCAACAAGCTATTCCATCTCTCTACCAGGCTGGCGGTTTCTGCATGGGGTGAGATGTGACATGACAGAACTTCCATTTGAAAAAAAAAACAACCCATCTTTTTGTTGATATTCTCTTTTTAGTGAGACACTGTTGTCATTCTCTCCTTTAATACTTCAGGCGAAATTTCCCATATTTCTTTGAACATATTTATACTACCTGATTTAAAATCTCTCTCTAGACAGTTTTATTGACTATCTCTATTCCTCACAGCATTGACTGTCTTTATTCTTGAATATGGGTCACATTATGCTTTTTGGAAAGTCTTATAACTTGCCTAGGTCTCGTAATTATTTGGTTGAAAACTTCATATTTTAGGTGACATATGATAGGGACTCTGAAAGTTGATTCTGCACTCTCCTCTACCTGAGGTGACCGTTCCTATTGTTGGCTTGGTCATTTGTATGTTCAGCTAGGAACTTGGCGGAACCACCTCTTGGAAGTCTTTTTCCTACGCTCGATTCTGTCTCTAATGTCCCTGCTCTAATTTCTTACTTTGTTTTATATTTTAGCCCAGCTCTCTAGGGTTTGCTCTGGGATATCATAAATCACTTATTTGGTGAAAGGTTGTGCTCTTTAGACACAGTGCCTAAGTCATTCACTCATTTCATCTCCTCACACAGGCATAGTGCCATCTCATGTCACCCCAAGCAGAAGGGCGAGTCCAGCACAAGAAGATATTTTGAGAGGGAGCTCGCATTCACATGACTTTTATTATACTATATTCCCATTGTTCTATTTTATTGTTAATTGTTATTGTAAATCTCCTACTATGCCTAACTTATAAATTAAACTTTATCATAGGTACGTATGTGTAGAAAAAATTTTGAAGGCACAAGGTGTGGTACTCTGTGTGTTTCAGACATCCCCTGGCCATCTTGGATTCTATCCTTCATATATAAGGGGGATTTCCCTGAACATACACCTACTGTGGTGCTCAGTGAGTTAACTGTTCAAATTCGTTGAAGTTAGTTCACAATCACATATTGGGGACCTACTATGCTAGAGCCTGTACCAGGCATGGAAGTTTCCAGGGACAGGACAGACATGGTCACAGTTCTCATGGAAAGTGGCCAGAAAGCCAGGTGGAGAGCACTGATATTAAGGAGCTCACTCCTGGTGGTGTGTGTTTCACTAGGGAAAATGGTGGACACTGTGGATTTTATGGATAAGAGACCCCTCCCCAGTCTGGGGGTGTGGGCAGGATATCTGGGCACAGATGTTGGTAAGGAGACTTGAAGAATGAACGGTACTTGGTAGATGGAGGAGGCCAAGTCTCTGGGGAGCACACAGCCCTCACTGGAACATCTGGGCACAGGGGCTCCATTCAGCACAGTGTGTAAGGCTGGGGGTCCCAGGCACCGGTTCTCAGTCCAGCAGGTGTTTCTGTTCTCAGAAAAGTGCAGACACACCATGGGGCAGCCTTCTAACAGGCCCTATCCATGAAGAGTGCACTCACTACACTCCTGGCAAATTTCTCAATTTCCGAGTTTTCTGTCATCATCTACAAAGTGAAGGATTTTTCATTTGTTAGGGATAAATGGCTTTTCCAAGTGATGTAACAGACCCTGAGTGGGGATACAGGTCAGGACTCCCTTTGTTTGTTTCTTAGAGGCAGATTGATGCTTATCTTTAAGAAAAAAATCTCTCCAGAGACCTTGTTGTCTAAGGGAAGGGACCTGTAGGCCTCCATCCAGTAAGTTCTGTGGGAAACACACAGAGAGAAGCAGCTTCCCACCCCCACCCCATGCACAGTAATGGGCATGATCTACTTTAAGTGTTGGATAGTATGAAAACAAAAGGAATCCCAGAGGCAAATAGCTCTTTAAATAGTAGTTGGTGCTAAAAATGAAAATCTGCAGATCTGGCCAGGCAATGCTGCTCTGAGATCATATAATAATTCAAGACCAATGTCTGAGAACAAGAGCCCTTCAAAGACCCAGGCCTCATGGATGAGTCAATAATTAATGAGAGTGTCAATTCAACATATGTTCATCAATTCATTTGTGTGTGTGTGTGTGTGTGTGTTGCGTGTGTGTAATTAGTTAGAGGATGCTTTGGACTTCCCTGTGTTATTCAGTCTCCTCATCTGTAAAGACAGACTAATGCTATCTGTTATGAGTTGGTTCAAAGATGAAACAAGCTAATACATTAGTCCCTCCTTATCCATAGTTTCACTTTTTGAGTTTCCAATTACCTGCAGCCAACCATAGCCCCCCAAAATTCCAGAAATAAATCATTTATACGTTTCAATGGTATATCATTATGAGAAATATGATAAAATATACTTGTCTCACTCTGGTTCTCCTGGGATATGAATCATCCCTTTGTGCAGTGTATCCACAATGTATATGCTATCCCCTTCTATTAGTCAGTGTGTGGCCATCCAGAGTCAGGTGAACTGTAGTAGTATGGCAGGACTTGTGTTCAAATGACCCTTACTTTAATTAGTAATGATCCAAAAGTGCAAGAATTAGTGGTGCTAGCAATTTTGTTACATAATATTATTATTATTGTTCTGTTTATTAGTTATTTTTGTTAATCTCTCACTGTGCCTAATCCATAGTTTAACCTTATCATAGATATGTACACACAGAAAAATACATAATACACAGGGTTCAATGCTATCTTGGTTTCTGTCATCTGCTGGTGGTCTTGGTATATATCCCTATGGATAAGGAGGATGATGACTGTGCACATAAAATACTTAGAAGAATGCTGAGCACATAGCAAAGCCATAAATGCTATTGTTCCTCCTGCCATTCTTGTTATGTTGTTATTGTTCTTGTCACTATCGTTTTGCTATAGCTGTTATTGCCAACCTGCACCTCCTCCCTTCATTGTCAGTAACATTATCAAGATGAGAGGCATAGGAGGGTGGGTAGTTGTCAACATCTGAGCAGAACCATCCCTGAAAGGCCAAAGCAGGTAGATAGGATCCCACAGACTCAGCTTTCTCTGAGTCTGCAATGACAACACCTTGGAACCTCATTTGCACCCTCAAAAATATCCCATAGAGATTCCATGAATTTGCAGTCCAATGAACAATGTATGAAATGGAACCACCATTTGACCTAGTTATCTCACTCCTTGGTATATACTCAAAGAAGTTCAAATCAGCATACTACAATGATGCAGCCACATCAATGTTTACAGCAGCTCAATTCACAATATCTAAGCTTTGGAACCAACCAGCCCTTCAGCAGTTGAATGGGTAAAAAAAATTGTGGTCTATATATACAACGAAATATTACTCACCCATAAAGAAGAATGACTTTATGATATTTGCCAGTAAATAGATGGATCTGGAGACTGCTAAGTGAAATAATCCAGTCCCCCAAAACCAAGGGACAAATGTTTTCTCTGATTTGTGGATGCTAACCCATAACAAGGAGGAGGGAAGAACAGTTCAGTGGATTAGACAAAAGGGAATGAAGGAAAGGGAGGGGGAATGTGAATAAGAAACAGTGGAATGAATCTGACATAATTTTCATATGTGTATGCATGAATACACCACAGTGAATCTCACCATCGTGTATATCCACAGGACTGGGATCCTAATTAGAATAAGATGTATTCCAAGCTTGTACAAATACATCAAAACGGATTCTACTGTCATGTATAACTAACAAGAACAAATAAAAATTAAAACAAAAAACATCTCCCAGAGCTCAGAGATTACAGACCCTACTGGGTCTGAGTAGGGACAT
>CM053411.1:4818985-4838230 GCA_028644305.1 Xerus rutilus
TCAGGCCTGTGCAGCAGGGAGAGCTAAAGCAAGCTATATCTGATTTGAGGACAGAAAGCTCCACCATCCAGGCATCCTGTGGTTCAGTCCCTCTGCAGAATTCCAACAAGGTCAAGTCATTTCTCCACAAGATGAGTAGGTTCTGGTGACTCATCTCTCTGGGATTGCCATACAAGATGGATTGGGGGTTAGGGACAACATAGGGAGCTAGGGTCACCAAGAGTTCTAGAAGTGCCACCAAAATGGCCACCTCTGCCTATGATCCCTTTGAGACCTTAGCACATTTTAGCTGTTACATCTTCTGCCAGGAGTTGGTTCAAGTCTCAGAAGGTGCAGGAACTGCAAATGCTGGCTCCATGCAATCCTCTGAAAGCACCAAGCTCTTCTGGACACCCAAATTGCCGTGCAGGGAGAAGCATCTGTACCGCTCCTTAACAGCACGAGTGTGTTCACGTGCATTCTCATGTCAGATAGATGGGGAAGGAATTGTTGGGTTATTTTGTTTATTCAATTAACTTGTATCATCTTAATTTCACAGTCTGTGAAATGTACCTATCTTAAGTACACAGTTAGATAACTTTTGACAAATGCATAAAGTAACCCACAGTAGCGGACATCGATGTCACCCCAGAAAGTAACCTCACATCTCCCTTTAAGGTCAAGACTTCTCTGCCACAGAAGCATCTAGGCTGCAGGGAGACTAAGCAACTGTGTCCTTCACAAATTCTTATGTCAAAACCTGATCCCCCAGGAGAGAGTCCTAGGAGGTGAGGGTTTTGGAGGTGATTAGGTCATGAAGGTAGAACCCTCCAGAATGGGATTAGTGCCTTATAAAGGAGACTCCCCGGAGAGCTTCCTTCCACCTTCCACCCGGTGAGGACAAAGGGAGAACCAGGAAGTGGGACTGCCCCAGACAGGAATCTGCCAGCACTTTGAATTTGGACTTCCCAGTTTCTGGAACTACGAGAAATAAGTGTGCATTCTTTGTAAGCCACCTAGGCTGTGCTATTTGTTATAGCAGTCCCAGAAGACTAAGAATCATTTCCTGACAATCACCATGGACTGGTTTTTGCCTGTTCTGGAGCTTCCTATAGATGGAATCCCACAGGATGTACTCTTTTGCGTCTGACGCCTTTTGTTCAGCATAGCTTTTTGAACTTGATGCATGCTACGTGTGTTAGCAATCTCTTCCTTTTGTAGCTGAGTTGTATTTCTTTGTATGGATATTCCAGAATTTGTTCATCCATTTGACAGACATTTCAATTGTTTCTAGGTGTGAGTTATGATGAATAAAACTACTGTGAACATTCCATGCAGGCATTTTTATGTGGAGACGTGGTTTTGATTTATCTTGATATAATACTCGAGTGGAATTTGCTGGGGGGACAAGAGATAGGTTTCATATTTAAAAGAGACTCTCAGAGAGTTTTCCAAAGCGATTTCATCATTTCACACCTCCATCAGCCAGGAATTAAAGTTCCAGTTGCTCCGCATTCTTACCAATATGCAGAGTTGTAGGACTTTCATATTAGAGCCACTGGAGTAGGTGAGGAGTGTTATGTCACCGTGGTTTAATTTGCTTGTCTCTGATGACGGAACATATTGGACAGTCTGTTGTGTATTTATTGACCTTATGTCTATTTTTCTTTGTAAAGTGTCTGTTCAAGCCTTTTGCTTTTTAAAAATTAATTAATTAATGTATTTTAAAATTTATTTTACAGTAGAATATATTTTGACATATTGTAGCCTTTTGCTTTTTTTACCAAAAAAAAAAAAAGCCGACTATACTTTTTTTTACAAAAAAAAAAAGTTCTTTTTTAATTGAGTGTTTTTTTAATTTTAATTGAGTCACAGGAGTGGGGTATTTTTGTTGTTGTTATTGTTTGTTTTTTTGACACCGGGGACTGAACCAAGGGGCGCTTAACCACTGAGCCCCATCCCTAGCCCTTTTTTGTTTTTGGTCCCGGGAATTGAACTTGGGGGTACTCGACCACTGAGCTACACCCCCAGCCCTATTTTGTGTTTTATGTAGAGACAGGGTCTCACTGAGTTGCTTAGGACCTCGCCGTTGCTGAGGCTGGCTTTGAACTCGCGATCCTCCTGTCTCAGCCTCCCTAAGTGCTGGGATTACAGGCGTGCACCTGTAATCCTAAATAAATGGAATAAGAGAACATGTTCTCTCAGGAACGTTGTGAAGAGCTCCGTGTGGAGGCCTTGTGCATCTTGTTCTATGTATGTCACAGTGTTTTTACTTCTTATGTTATAGTCAATGGACTCGGATTTCTTAGGTTTCATTTTCCAAAGCCAATGTAAAGAAATAAAATAGATTTTTGTATATTGACCTACTGTCCTGTAACCTCACTAATTTCACTTACTCGAGTAGTTTTTATGCAGATTCTTTTGTATTTTCTATGGACATAATCATGCTATCTGCAAATGAAGACTTTAAATTGAAGTTCTTCCTTTTCAATCTGTATGTCTTTTTCTCCCCCTGCCCCCCCGGTTTTATTTCATTACATAACATCCTTTCCAAAACCAGGCTGAATAGAAGTGGGAAAGCAGGTGCTTGTTCCCTTGTTCCCAGTCCTAGGGGAAAGCATTCAGTCTGTCCCGTGAAGTATGATGTTAGGTAGAGCTTGCCCACAGAGGCCTGGATCAGGTTAAGGAAATTCCTTTCTGATTTCTGAAAGGTTGTTGTTGTTTTTAAATCATGAATGGATGTTGAATACTATCAAAAGTTTTTTTCTGCGTGTATTTAATGAGCATGTGGCTTTCCAATTTTACTCTGTTAATGTGGTAAATTACATTTTTGATTAATATTACATTAACCTTGAATTCCTGATATAACCTCACTTGGTCATAATATATTAGTATTTTACATCATTGAATTTTATTTGCTAATACTTCTAAAGTCATTTTTGTCTATGTGCTTGAGTGACATTTTCCTGGTGTGTGTGTGTGTGTGTGTGTGTGTTGTAGTATACTTGTGAGGCTTTAGTATCCAGATACATTGAGTTGGGAAGCATTCACTCCTTTATTTTCTGAAAAAGTTTGCATAAAATCTTATTTCCACATACAAATAAGGTATTATTTCATCCTTAGATGCTTTATATAATTCAACAGCAAAGCCTGTGGACCTACAGTTTGTTTGAAGGAAATATTTTAGTTACAAGTTCAGTTTCTTTAGGAGATAAGAGGAAATTCAGATTTTATATTTCTTCTTAGTCCCGTGAAATAATTGTACTTTTCAAAGTATTTATTCATGTCATATAAGATATTGAATTCATGGGTATAAATTTTCCATCATATTTAGTTATTAGCTTTTTAATGCCTGTAAGGTTTGTAGTGATGGCCCCTCTTAGAATCCTGAGACTGACAATTTCCCTCTCTCCCCCTCAGCTTGGCAATGGAGTTATCAATTGTGCTAATATATTTTTTTAAATATTTATTTTTTAGTTGTAGGTGGTCAGAATGTCTTTATTTTTATGTGGTGCTGGGGATTGAACCCAGGGCCTCACGCATGCTAGGCGAGCACTCTACCACTGAGCCACAACCCCAGCCCAGTTGTGCTAATATTTTTAAAGAATCAAATTTTGATTTCATTGATTTCTTCTGTTGTTTCTTTTCTATTTCATTATTTTCTTTTGTCTTCATTATCTTTTTCTTTCTACTTATTTTCTATTTACTCTGCTCTTTCTCCCCACTATCTCCTTAATAGTATCTCGTATCATTGGTTTTAATTCTTTCTTCTTATAGAATCACCTGATGCTATATATTTCCCCATAAGCATTTCTTCAGCTGCATGCCACAAATATTAATACATTGTATTTTATAATTCATAAATATTTATAATTTCCTTTGTTATTTATTTTGATACATAGAATATTTCCAAATATTTGGAGATTTTTACATATTTTATGATTAATCTCAATCTTTTGAGGCTTTTTTTAATGGCCCATTTATTATATCATCCATCTTGGTGAGTGTTCGCCTATCCTGAAATAAGTGTTATGGGGCTGGATATTGTGTTCTATAGATGTCAACTAAGTTTGTTGGCATTGTTGTCTTTTTTTTTTCTAAACATAAAGCATATTTTTTTTCTTCTTATCCTAGGCTAAATTTATTCATTATTATAAATTTTCTCTTTTTTAATATGTTTGTTTTAATTAGTTATACATGACAGTAGAATACACTTTGATGCATGATATATAATGGAGTATAATTTCTCATTCTTCTGGTTGTACATGATGTAGAATCCCACCGGTCATATAGTTATATATGTACATAGAGTAACAGTGTCTGATTCATTCTACTCTCTTTCCTACTCCTATACCCCTCCCCTCCCTTCACTCTCCTCTACCTAATCTGAAGTAATCCTATTCTTCCTTAGCTCCCCCCCTCATTGTGAAATAGCATCTGCATATCAGAGAAAACATTCAGGTTTTGTTTCGGGGGGATTGGTTTATTTTGTTTAGCATGATATTCTCTAGCTGTATCCATTTACCAGAAAATGCCATAATTTCATTCTTCTTTAAGGCCAAGTAATATTCCATTATGTATGTATGTATGTGTGTGTGTGTGTGTGTGTGTGTATACCACATTTTTGATACTATTTTGTTAAGAGTATACACACATGGGACTTTTAGATCTTCTTGCTAAATTGACCCTTTTATCATTATGAAATATTGCTCTTCACCTCTAGTAATATTCCTTGACATTTATCTGAACATGTTAGTATAAGTACTCCAGTTTTCCTATAATTGGTAAATCTTTTTTCTTTTTTTGCTCTTAACTCCTATGTGCCTTTATTTTTTAAAGTGTGTGTCTAGTGAATAGCACATCATTGAATCTTACCTTTTTATACAGCCTGATAAGCTACTTTTTAAATGAAACAATTGAACTACTTTGGCTTTTTGCTTTCTACTTCTCTTACCTCCTTTTTGGTGTTTGCATCCTTTCTTGTGAATTAATTGAATGATCTTTAGCATTCCATTCCTTCTGTGTTGACTTTGGATTTTCAGTGGTTGCTCTAGAGATTAATACATTAATTTGCCACAGCGTATGTTACTATTATATACAAGTACAATATAAAAATCCTATAATAACATTTTTTCATTCATTTCTTTCCTATCATTGTGCCGTTTTCCTACATTTTAATTTTACGTCGGCTACAGACCACATCATATGTTCTTTATATTTTCATTTTAAATGCTCAATTGTCTTTAAACAAATTAAAAAACAAAAAACGTTATATTTATCCTTCCAGCTCTCTTTATACCTTTGTGTACATTGGAGTTCCCATCTGGTTTTATTTATATGAACTTTCTTCCTGCATTTCTGGCAATGCAGTGTATTAACAAATTTCTTCAGCTTGGGTTAAGTTTGAAAATGTCTTGGTTACACTTTGAGTTTTCCATGGATATATTAGTTGGAAATGGAATTCTAAATTGATATTTTTTCACTCAGTATCAAGGCCTGTGGTAAAGCTTCATCCCAAAGGAGGTTGCTGGGGGGTGTTAAACAGCAGAACGGCAAAATAAGTCCTGTGTTTTGCATATGAAATCTATATCCATGTAACTGACACATCCAGCTTCACCAACTTCACACAAAATAAAGTCGTCCTTCCTTCATCTATTAATTGCAAAATTTTCAATTATGCAAATATTTCAACAATACAGGTGCCCTTTTTAAAGTTTAAATTGAAGCTTTTCATAGGTGTTCTGCTGCTGAGAAGTGCGGAAAAAATGGTCTGCCTTTACATCTTTTAATATCCTTGTTCTCTTCCTATATACAGGGTACCTTTTTGCCTTTGCCTGATTTAAAGTTTTTCTCCATCTTTGGTGTTCATAAATTTTACCAAGATATCCCAAGATCGGTTCTTCCTTTTCTTTATAACAGTCAGGATTTGTTCAGTCTATTGGATCTGAGTGCGTGTGAGATATTTCATCAGATTTGGGAAAACAAATTTATCTCGTTATATTTTCAACACCTTTTTTCAAAAATATTTTTTAGTTGCTGATGGACACAATACCTTTATCTTATTTATTTCTTTGTTTTTACATGATGCTGAGGATTGAACCCAGTGCTTCATACGTGCAAGGCGAGCGCTCTACCACTGAGCCCCAGCCCCAGCCCTTTAATACCTGTTTTAGTGGAACATTTTGGCCCCTCCTTCTGAGACTGCAATCTCATACCTGTTAAAGTTGATATTGATTTCTCTGTTAAGGATCCCATCTACTTATTCTACCCACATTTTCTTTATAAATCCTTAAATAATTATAAAACAGCTTTTGCAAGATGTCTCGTCTCTTAATTACATTTCCTCTCTCGGTTCTCTTTGTTTCTGTTGAGTGTTTTTCTCTTGGTGTTAAAGTCCTCTCCCCTACTTCTTGTCTAGTGTTTTTATTTTGTTTTTGTCTAGCAGTCTTTTTACTGTATGCTGTACATTGTGAATGCAGTGCTCTTGGGGGTCTGAATTGTATCTTCTTCCTTTCAAGAGTGTTGGGTTTTATTTTGGCAAACAATTAACTTTCTGGCAATTAAATCTGGCTGATTTTAGGCTTTGGCAGGAGAGGCTAGAATAGCCCTTACCTTAGGGCACAGCTTTTCTGGGGTCTCACCTGAATGCCTAGATGGTTCCCTCTGGTGAGGTTTCGTCCCTCTGCTAGTTGCCCACCCACCCTGTATTTCCCAGCATGGCGCCATCTTTGAAATCCTCCTTCACCTCCCAGTTCCCAGTAGCTGTTCTCTACCAGACCTTGTGGAATGTCGCCTGTGCACGTGTAGTGGAGTATTGGTCCACAGACTTTGGAAGTCCATGATGCAGATCTCTGTGACTTTTCTGCCTGCATAGCTGTCCCTTCTGTGGTATCCTACCTCTCCTATGCCAACTGCCCCAGGAGCACCAAACTAGCATCTTCCCTCCGCTGGATGAGAATACTGCTCTCCATTCCAGTTCCACTTTCTATAATGGGCACCAGGCAGGAAGGTGACATAAATACGAGGGCATTCCATGTATTCTTCTCTCCAGGGTCGCAGCCCCACACTCTTGTCACCGGCTGCAAACGGTCCTGCTCTTTTCCCTCTATGTTTATATTTGCTTGTGGTATGAACAGGAGCCCAACACCCAGTTTTGCACCATGAACTGAACTTGAAGCCTCTGCTAGACCCTGTTTTACAGACAGGGTATGGAGGCTTGGAAACTGTAGGATTTGCCTAATCAAGATCACTCAAGCTGTGCCAGAATCTGGACCCGAGCCCTGGTTTCTGTCTCCCTCTTGCACATTTCATGTTACGGGACAGCACAGGAGTTTGGGCAGTGGGAGTCTCTATCCTGTCCCTTGTCCTGTGCTATTGCTTCAGTCTTTGAGAGACTTTGGAGGGCCGAATACACCAGGGGAGCTTGGGGTCTGGCAGGCTTCGGTTGGGATCAGATCGTCCACTGCCCAGCTGATTGGCCTCAGACAAGATTCTTTATACCCACACATTCTTATTTATATTTTTCAAAAGACTAAAACCCTCACCTTTTAAGGGGTTTGCACTGCTCGAATGCTCAGCATACAGGATTGTGCCTGCTCTAGAGATGGGCTCCAGAAATGAGAAGTAACCACAGCGGTAGGCTCTGAAGATTGACAACCAACAAAGTCTCCACGTCCCTTCTCCCTCCATGCATGTGGCGAGCTTCTGCTGTTTTGTTTATTAAAACATTTTGAGGCAATGGCCCTTGGTGAGCCTCAGGTGTTATTTTTATTTTTTTTTTTTTAAATATTTATTTTTTAGTTGTAGGTGGACAGGATATCTTTATTTTATTTTTATGTGGTGCTGAGGATCGAACCCAGTGCCTCCCGCATGCTAGACGAGCATGCTACCACTGCGCCATAACCCCAGCCCCCTCAGGTGTTATTAATATCTCGGAATCACTCTGCAGCTCTATGGATACCTTGCCTTCCTCTTGTAATGTCGTATTTCCCCTTGACCTCACAAAAATGCAAGTCAGCAATGAAGTTAGGAATGACCAGCATCCTGCTCCTGTTCTGGAATTAAGGAAGCACGTACAGGCTCACTGGTGCAGAGGAAGGGGATGGTGGGTGGGGCTGGAGACCACCTGCCTCCAAGGTGCTCCTGGGACAGGGTTAGCTGTGGAAGCTACTTGGCTGAAAGGAGAGCCAGGTCCTGAAGTCCAAGGGTGGTAGCCAGGATGGGTCCAGGAGGATTTTCCCTGCTGGGCTTGGGTCTTGTCACAAGCCAGTCACCCACCTGGCAAGCATTTTCGTTTTTGTCTTTAACATTTTTCCTGCATCTTTTCTGCTTATCCATGAGACCCTGTTGCAATTAACCAGCCATCAATTTCAGTCCAAGACCTGGTTTTTTGAAGCCAGTGTGAGGCAGGAGGCTTCAGCAGATTTTGATCCTTCGCACATATAGGACCACAGCGAATCTGTCTCCAATTCCATTGTTTTTTAAAAAGACTTTATATGATGAGGAAGAAAGTGATATTAGGGAGGAAAAATCCCGTTTCCAACAAAAAAACATGGGATTTGGTGATTTCCAAACAACGTCATGACGTCTGTCTTAGTTACTTCCATTTCTCAGAAAGAGACAGATGGTAACCATCAAAGGAAATCGTGAGGAGAAGGGTTGAGGTGGCCTTCTTGCAGGAGGTCTTCTAACATGAGGGCTTTGGGACGAGCAGATGGAAGTTCAGAGCCAACGCTTACCTTGCTGGCTTCAACCCTAAGTAAGTGACTTAGTCCTTTGAAGCCTCAGATTTTTCCTCTGTGGAACAAGAGTAAGAATGGCTGTCGAGGAGGGCGATGAGAAGTGGCAAATGATAAGACCAGACACCAGCTGCTTCCAAGATGATTATTAGAATAATCGTGACCAGTGGGAGGCTGCACCCCCACAAAGTCAGGGACGTCTGTAGATTTGGGGTGCTTGCTCTTTGATTCCTTTGGACACTTCCAATGTTTGGTCCCTCCCTGTCTTGACATTTGAAGCAGCGAGTGGCACTGTTCCTTGGAACTGTCAAATGGGGTTAATAGCATGGGTCTCTCCTCAGGAAACTGGTCCCAGAAGCAAAGAGGGAGCCTTGACACTCAGCCACCTGGTTGCTGCCAGGGGAAGTACTATGCTTTTTTCCTTTGCTTAGAGCCTCACTAAATTGCTGAGGCTGGCCTCAAACTTGCAATCCTCCTGCCTCAGCCTCCAGTGCCACATGCATGACACCCAGATTATTTTTTTCTTTATAAGATGAGAAACCTAGGAATTTTCCATTTGTCTTTGACATCCTTCTGTCCCACACACCTAAGGTGCCATGAAGCCTCACTTCTTCACGATCTCAGCACCTCCCTTTGATTCCCCTGTGGTCTCTGTACTTAATGTCCTCAGCTATCTTGTCTGGATGGTTGCAGATGGTTGCCTCTGATCAGGGGTACCCATGGCCTTCTGTTTCCTGACAATGATCCAGACCCAGCCTCTCCTCCTAAGTGCAGTGACTTTCACAGTGAGGCCACCAGGCCACCTGCTGGCCCCACTCCTTCCCTTTCAAATCAGAATCTCCAGGGAGGGGGCCCAAGATGTGCATTTTAATCAACCTCCTCAGGTAACTCACATGTTCTAAGACTGTTCCTGGGTCTTATTGTTTGACCCCCAGCCTGCTTCCTAGGCCTTCCAGACTAGAATCCCTCTTTGAACTTCACGTATTTCCCCTGAGTCTGCAGAGCAGACGCTCTGGTTGCCTACCCAGTAGTCATCCCTCCCCATCCTTTCTTCCTGCTGGCAGGGCACGGAACCCCCCAGTTATGTCCCCAAATGCCAGCGGCACGCATCCTCAGCCTTCTTTGCAGTTGGAGGTGGCCGGGATCCCCATTTCTGGCCTTGAGAGAAGGCCTTCTGGGAAGAGGAGGTTCTGGCGAACGTCCTACGCCCCTCCATCAAGACAGAGGCACCCATTTTGGTCCCGCCACCTGCTACCCCCTTGCTTCCTATGACTGAATGTGGTGAGCAGCTTGTCCCTGGAGCTGCAGGGGCTTTCCTGTGGCATGAGGTGACAAATCTGTGGATGAAAGGCCACCTTGCTTGGGGGGGTGGGTGTGGAAGACACATAGCCCTGGATCTTCCATGGCACTGCACCACGCCAGCACCCGGCTGCCCCAGACCTCTCACCGCGGGCTGGGACATCATCACTGGGCAGGCCACGGCTGGCCGGGCATGCTCTTACTTGTGACTGATTCATCCATCACAGTCATGGTCTCCATGTATTCCAGGTTCCTGCAGGCCTTAAGCTTTGGCCTTTCATTACTCAATTACTGATACCTGCTCCTTTTTCTCTGGACTTCTCCCAATCATGCACACTCTTTAAGAACCAACGTTGAGTCTTATCTCTCCTCTTCCATAAGTTTTTGCCAATGCCCATAGGCTACATTAAATTCCATCTTCTTGGATCCCATACTGCACCTAAAGTCTGCACTCACAGATGAGTGAGTACTCAGTTGGTATCAGCTTCCTCAGAATTTGTCTTCCTTGCTATGTAGATTTTAAGTACCACCTTTGTTACACCATATTTCCCAGAATAGTGCTGGACATAAATAGGTGCTCAATAAATCACTAGGAATCGATGCTGTGATTATTATTGACCTGGGACAACTGAAACCACCTTTTAGGTGTTCATTGATTTGCTTGGAAGCTCCCTCACGGGGGACCGGAACACAAGTCTTCAATTATTACACAAAGTTTTCATAGATTGAAAATAGTGAGTTCCAAATTGATACTTTACTAACCAGAGTTGATCAGTGTTATTCTTGGTATCTGTAGAGATCTGCAGAGAGAAAGGGAATAAAGTGTTCTTGGATGAAAGGAAAATACTAGAATATGAAGGAGACCAACAAAGCAACAGACTAACTATGTGCACGGGGGCATGCAAAAGATCCAACTGCGATCAGCTGAAGACAGGTGTCCCATTCGTTGCTTCCCTTTCCAATTTCCCATTTCCTTCCAGTTTCCCATCCTGCACGCAAAGTTCACTGGAGTCTGTTTAAAAGACTTGGTAGCTTGACAGGGTACATGCGTTCTGCTTATGCATTGAAGTCGTGGGAGTTTCCAGATAGCTCAAAATTCTTGCTGATTTTCTAATTTGGCTTTGAGTTTTCTGATTCCTACTGACTGAACTCTTCCTGCCAATTTATCTCCTGCCTCCTAAGGCAAGGGTCATCTTGTTACGCTTATACATCGTCTCTTAATTCTTGCCACGTGTTGTGTCTTGGAGATGCAGATTTTCGTTTTATATTTGGAACCGGGACAGGAGCTAACATTTATCATGGACCTACCATTTGCCAGCACTTTACATAAGAATCGTCTTTAATTCTTCTGCAGCCTTGTGAGGCAGATGATGTTGTTCTCATTTTATAGATGTGAAAACTGAGACCCTGAGGGATTAAAGAGCCAGTACCAGGCAATGCTGGGATCAATGCCCATGTTAGAACTTTTTCAGTTCCGTGTGTCAGAAACCCAACCCCAACTGGCTTCACAAGAAAATGGTGTATTGATTCCCATAACTGAGAGATATAGGTGGATTCAGACACAGCTGGATCTGGGGAGCGATCCTCAGGATTCAGTCCTGGCTGTTTCTGCTCTCTCTGTCCTCCACTGGCCCTCAACTTGTAGGACCAAGATGGCGGCCAGCACTCCAAGCTGACATCTGATATTCTTGGCTAAACCTTCAGGAAGAGTAGTTCTCTTTTTACTTGTTCCATCAGGGATTCAGAACTGAATCACATTGGCCTGGCTTAGATTCTATGAGCTGTGGACTGAATGCTTGGGTCTCTCACACCTCTCCATATGCATATGTTAAAAGATTTGGAGGTGGGGTTCTCTCAGGAGTGATTAGATCACGATGGTGGAGCCTCTGAATGGGATCAGCTCCCTTGTCAAAGAGGCCCTGAGAGATCCCTTCCCCTTCCCATAGGGAAAGGGTGGCTATCTGCAAACCAGAAAGTGGGCCCTCACCAGACACCGTCTGTCAGTGCCTTGATCCTGGACATCTTTAGCTTCTAGAAGTGTGAAGAATAAATTTCTCTTGCCTATGATATTCCATTGTAGTAGCACAAATGTGCTAAGCCACTGTGTTCAGCTCTGTGCAAATCTTGAGATTTCGTGGTTTGTCTAGGCTGAGTGCTCACCTTCCTCTCTCCAGGGTCACAGAGGGGGGTGGGACAGCACACCTGGGCCAGAGGCCCTGAGTAGGGGGGCGTGTCTCCAAAGAAAAGTCAGGGGCTGTTTTCAGAAGAAAGGGGAGTGGAGGGTGGGGAGGCGGAAACACATGGCGCTCAGCTCAGATCCTTAGCTGTGTGTCCCTTGACCTTCCCTGAAGGGGACAAGCCAGGCAGCCACTGGAGCCAGGATGCAAGAAAGAGCACATCTTAACCAAACACCCCTCTCTGTCCTCACTGCATTAATTTTATGAGCTATTGGATGGGGAAAATGGAAATCAGCCCTATTTCTCCCACTCTGAGAGGGCTTTGCAGCTCATGGGGGCATGTCTGCATTTGTGCTAGAAACTGCAACTCAGAAATTAGAAAAAGGAAATGCACACCCCAGAATGTGCATTCTATCTACCCAAAACACGCTCCTCCTCCGAGCAAGTGGTTGTGTAGCAGGTGATGTCAGATCTCACATGCCCCTGAGGTCTCCTCTCCTAGTCGCTCCTCTACACAGATTCTTGGCCACCCTTATTTCCACCCAGGTTGCCATAGTGAATTCCTTGGGTGCAGAGACTTGGTTACCTGGGTGAGTGTCCCCTCTCCATGTTACATCCCAACACTTGATCTCCAGCAAGTTAACCTCCCTGTGCTTCAGTCTGCCCTCTCCGCCACTAAATGAACACAGGTTGAAGCACTGAGCACAGTACCTGAAGCTCACGCCATAGAAAATGAGCATTAGCACTTATGATTATTCCCTCATCCGGGCATCATGAAAAGGAAGTGAGTTCATATACACAGAGAAGCACTTAGAAAAGTGATGGACATGTAGCAAAGGCTGCGTGGTTATCAATTAGAAACCAGCAGGGCATGCGGACCCTCAGCTGGTGGCCAGTTTTACAACCTCGGCTGCCCGTTACATTAATTTGAGGAGTGGTTAAAACATGTTGGCATTCAGCAAATTGGTGCAGCCGATCTGGAAAGCAGTCTGGAGATTCCTAAGAAAACTTGGAATGGAACCACCATTTGACCCAGCTATCCCACTCCTCAGTTTATACAAAGGACTCGAAATCAGCATACTGCAGTGACACAGCCACTTCAATGTTCATAGCAGCTCAATTCACAATAGCCAAAATATGGAACCAGCCTAGATGCCCTTCAGTAGATGAATGGATAAAGAAACTGTGGTATATATACACAATGGAATATTACTCAGCTTCAAAAGAGAACAAAATTATGACATTTGCAGGTAAATGGATGGAGATAGAGAATATCATGCTAAGCAAAGTAAGCCAATCCTCAAAAACCAAAGGCCGAATGTTCTCTCTGATAAGTGGATGTTGATCCATAATGGCAGGGGGCACAGGAAGAGTGGAGGAACTTTGAATTGGCCAAAGGGGAGGAGGGGAAGGGAGAGGGCATGGGGGCAGGAAGGATGGTGGAATGTGACGGACATCATGTATGATTGCACAAATGGTGTGACCTTACTTTGTGTACAACCAGAGAAGTGAAAAATTGTGCTCCATTTGTGCACAATGAATCGAAGAGCATTCTACTGTCGTGTAGAACTGATTAGAATGACAAACAAACATGGCAGCATTCAGCAACCCTCTAGTCCAGTGGGTCTCAGCCTTGGCTGCTCCTTGGAATCACCTGGGGAGCTCCAGTAGCCATGGGAACCTGAGCCTCATTCCCAGAGTCTCCAACTGAAATGCCACAGTGTTCTGGGGAGGTACCTGAATGTTGCTAAGTTTTCCAGGTGATTCCATTGAGTGGCCAGAGCCAAGAACCCTGGCTCATAGCAATATACTTGGGAGAGAGGGTATAACTGGGAACATAACAGGGACATAACAGGTCAGAGAGGAAATACCCAAGGACCCTGAGGCTAGCAACTACAGACTCCAGTCGAGAGCTCAGCCCCTTCAGGGAAAGCACAGTCCAGATTAGCTCTGCAAACATGCATCCCCCAGGCTTAGGGAGAGATGATGTGGTTTCAATTCACTGACCTGCTGAGTTTGGGAATCTGGAAACTGGGGCTTGACTGGCTGAACCAACTGCTTTGGGGTCATTAGGTCTGATTTCTTATTTGCAGGGCTATGACTATTGATGCACTGGCTTGTTTCCGTAACAAAACCTGAGGCCTTCCAATGTGGCAGGTGTTGTGCTGAGTGGACAAAATAAACACGGTCCCTTTAGAGGACTTCAGAGACTAAAGAGGGCTGAGACGTTAAACAGGAAGGCCTGTAGGGTGCAGTGCATGTCGGGTATGGGCACCACCACCAGGTTAAAGCAGCATGCATGATTTGGAGTTCTATATACAGACCCAATTGCCTCTGTGTCTACACCAGAATGTTAGACTATGGGTTCAAATTTCCTGGGAAGTCTTTCAAAATGACTACAGCCTAGTCCCCACCCCAAGACTTTCTGCATTATTTAGCCTGACCATGGGGCCTGGGCATGGGAATTTAAGTTTTCTCTTCCAGGTAGATCTTCCAGCTGGGATCCTCTAATCCTTAGGAAAGAAGCTGGGTGATGGGAAGACGTAGGGGGCACACACAAAGGGACACATCTTTGTCACAGGGAACACCAGGGCACAAGCTGGCCCTGGAACTCCTCTAGCCTCTTGAATGGTTTCCTGAAGGACACAGGTCTACTGGGACATGTTAAGGGGAGGAGAAATGACACTTGGGGCTGGGCAGGCGGAAGGGCTTCTATTTTGGGGACTCGCCCATTTAAAGCAAATGTTCCAAGAAGAACTTGCTAAAACTCTTAGATGGAAAAGGAAAAGAAAGATGAGAACCAGACAGCGCCTTCCCACCCTGAGCCCAGCTGGGGCTGGACTTGCCAACCTGAGGATTCTACACCCAATGGCCTCTCTCCCCTATAAACCACCCAAAGACCTCCAAAGTGCCCTGGCTCTTAAGAACAGGAAGCTGGTCTTGAGCGCAGGAGGAATAAATGAATGAGCTCAGTCCTCTGGGGAAAGTGGGGCTGGGGCGGAAGGTACCGTCTGCCAGATGCGTTTTTCTCTAAAGCACCTCTCAGAAGATCCAGACTGTTCCCATGGTAATTTGAGTCAAACCGAGGGGGAAGTAGCTTATCGCTGCATGGTCAGTTAGACATAAATGTGATTTTACATAATTTCCTTTGACTACATCTGTTATCAAAATTCACACCCACCTCCAGAGTGCACATTGCTATTTTTTAAAGTGAAAATTGTGGGAAATGCCTCCTTATGAAAATATCAAAATTGCCCTCTCTTTCTTTCTCTCTCTCTCTTTCTGCTTCGAAGCCATCAAATTGATGCAGCTCAAGGCTAAATATAGGGATGACTAACAATGATTTCCACAAGAGCCTTAGAAATGGCTTGTAAGCGAGAAAACGGAAAATAGATTATCCAGCAGCTACATCATCCAGTGCTGGAGACAACGGCCTAAATCCAGCTGCCAAACAGAAATGAAGAGTAATGCTCTTTCCCTGAGCTGGGCCATCAGAAGCCTGGCATGAGCACAAGGGCCCTGGAGACTGCGTCAGTGGTGATCCTGCCTCCTGTTTGCAGATGTCCCCCTGGGAAGAGGTGTGTGGTTGCAGGGAGAAGCCGTTCTACGTGGATCTTCTAGAAATTCTACTGACAGTTTTCTAGAAATTAGATCTCTTATGAGCCATGGCTCCGTCTGACATAGAAAACGAGACCATCCATACTTTGTACCCCCCGAGGAGGCCTGGGATATTCAAAATAGCAGGGCAGAGAGGGCAGAGATGGCTGGTGCCCTGGTGCTGTATGAGGCCTGCCTCAGAATCACCATCAAAACTGCTCTTGCTGCTGAGCGTGGTGGTGCACACACCTGTAATCCCAGAGGCTGGGGAGGCTGAGGCAGGAGGATCGTGAGTTCAAAGGCAGCCTCAGCAATTTAGCGAGGCCCCAAGCAACTTAGTGAGACCCTGTCTCTAAAAAAAATATATAAAAAAGGGTTGGGGATGTGGCTGAGTGGTTAGGAGCCCTGGGTTCAATCCCTGGTACCAAAACGAACAAACAAACCAACTGCTCTGTTGATGGTAGAAGCTCCCTTAACTGACACCCCCTTACTACTCTGTGTAGGATACCAGGTGCTCATGCCCAGAAGGCTGCTTCAGGACCAGCCTGAGGCCCCAGGGTGGGACAGACTCCTGCCCTCTCCCCCATGTCTCTGAAGGCCCTACTACCCACAGTAAAAGGTCAGGGCCCAGTGGCATGTGTCATCCAGAGTTCCTGCCTCACCTGCTAGGCCACAGTTTTGCAAACCATGGCTGTGGTCCCCTTTTTTCTTTTTCTCATAATTCATGAGCTAACAATGGCTTTTATGTTCTTAAATGATTTTGAAAAATTAAAGGAAGAATGGCATGTAAACATTACAGAGGATCTGAGTGTTCCTGTGCAGAGGAAAGTTTTACTAGAAGGGAGCCATGTTTATCCATGAGCATCCTGTGTGTTCGCCCATTGTCTCCCCATAAGGGCCGAGTCCAGCAGTTAGGACAGAGACCGTGTGGCCTGCTGTCTTCGTCCACTCTATTGCTCTGAGACAATACCCAGCGACTGGACATGTATAAAGAAGAGGTTGGCGGGGCTGGGGTTATGGCGCAGTGGTAGCGTGCTCGCTTAGCATGCGTGAGGCACTGGGTTCGATCCTCAGCACCACAGAAAAATAAAATAAAGATATTCTGTCCACCTACAACTAAAAAATAAATAAATACTTAAAAAAAAAAAAAGAAGAGGCTGGCTTAGCTCACAGCTCTGGAGGTCCATGCTCTTTGGTCCTGCCCATGTGGCCTCCAATGAGGGCCTCTGGCTGTCCTAACATGGCGGATGCATCAGGGCAAGAGTGTGTGAAAGAGAGTTCACATTGCAGGAGGGACTGGGGAGGGGGCCCTCCTCGTTGGTGGGTGGCAACCCACTCTTTCTGGAGCTAATCTACTCCTGTGAGAATCGCAGTGACCCCCTCTGAGGGTGGCTCCCCTCACTATTCACAAGATCCCTCCTCTTCAAGGTCCTTCCTCTCAGTAACATTACCTTGGAACCAAGCTTCTAGCACACGAATTTGGGGAACACATTCAAATCACACCTAAACCAAAGCACCCTGAAATATTGGCTTTGTGGCCATTTATACAAATGTTTTCTGGCTCTGGTCTAGACCATGCTTGGTATACCTGAGACCCCACCTTCCCCAGGCCTCTTCCATCTTCTGGATTTCTCTGGGTTTTCTTCTTTAGGATGGCCAAGGGTCAATAGTCTTCAAGGAGAAAACATGGAGCTCCCACAGGACTTGCCAGGCCTCGTAGTGTGGAAAACAAGGGTGGGAAGAGGAGGAGGCAGCCCTGGATTGGCAGCCTCAAAGCTGGCCCTTTCTGGCTTCCATGTTCCAACACAGAAGCCAAAGATTAAAGAATTCAACGTTAAAACTTGGCCTCCTGGGTTTGTAAGAAGGGGAGGCAGCCTATTTCTTTGTACATTAGAGCCGGGTTTATAGCTTTTCAATGTTAGCAGTGTGGCACGAAGGCCACCATTGGTGTTCATAGCCTGGCTTCCTCGTCAGGCATTAGTGTCGGGTCTCTGGAACACTTCCACCAACTGAGCTGCTCTGCACCACAGTAATGGGGCTTTTCCCAAGTAAACCCACTCTGGCCAGGAGCAGTGGCACACGCCTGTAATCCCAGCAGCTCAAGAGGCTGAGGCACAAGGATCATGAGTTCAAAGCCAGCCTTACAAATCAGCGAGGCCCTAAGCAACCCAGTGAGACCTCGTCTGTAAATAAAATACAAAATAGGGCTGGGGATGTGGCTCAGTGGTTAAGCACCCCTGAGTTCAATCCCTGGTACAAAAAAAAAAAACCCACAAAAAACAAAAACCCACTCTGGCCAGAGGTACCTGGCTATCACAGTTACATATTTTCATTCAATCCTTACAAAAATGAGTATGCAAAGAAAGAGCTCTGTTGTGGAAAAACCCCAAGAAAGACATGTCTCTAAAAATCAATGGTACTAGCCGGGCGTGGTGGCTCAAGCCTGTAATCCCAGCACTTAGGGAGGCTGAGACAGGAGAATTGCGAGTTCAAAACCAGCCTCAGCAATGACTAGGCGCTAAGCAACTCAGTGAGACCCTGTCTCTACATAAAACACAAAATAGGGCTGGGGGTGTGGCTCAGTGGTCGAGTGCCCCTGAGTTCAATCCCCAGTACCAAAAAAAAAAAAAAAAAATCAATGGTACTGACATGGGTGTTGGCAAGACAAGTGCATAGGACTAGGAGAAAATCTGAATATGAAGAGGATGCTTGCTTCATGTATGTTCATAAAGCTTTGTTCCATTTTTAGAATAAAAAATATAGAGTGCCCCCTATTTATCCTAAGGAAGAGGACATGAAGTTCTAGCCCAAAGAACAAGATACCACACCTTGACTTCACATCAAAGGACAGCAAGTCAGTGAGCATTTATGTGTTCTGCAGAAAAAACAGTTTAATGATCATTATCCTTGTGTATCATTCTCTACTTAACATTTTTGATTAATATAGTTCAGTTGATAATCCCACATCAATAATTTCATGTAAAATGCTACCTTGTGCCTTCATCTAGGATACCATTCAGCAGCATAAAGAATATGTATTAAAAGGTATTAATGCTTTAAACGCTTTATTTCACTTAATTCTCACAAAAGCATAATGTGATAGATGCTCTCAAGTGATGGATAATGCAACTGAACTTCAGAGAGAGTGAACCACTTGCCTAAGGTAACACAGCTAGGAAGTGAGCAGAGACTCGAATACAACTCTGAATTTATGAGCTTAACCCTGTTCCATCCTCCACATGGTAGTTTTCCCCGACTATGTGCAGAATAAATAAATAAATGAAAACCCAGGAGCAGCACACCCCACTGAGAATCGGGCAGTTGATGAGCTGGGTGGTGGTGCAGCCAGCCAGCCACAGGGACATAAATTCCTGGAACATCCGTTTTACTTCATGGCAAACAATAGAAAACTTTGAAAATGTTTGTGAACTTGTCCATATCATGGAATGAGATGC
>CM053411.1:4838730-4863299 GCA_028644305.1 Xerus rutilus
GAGATCAAAAGGTGACTCTTAACAATAAGTAAGAACAAAAGTCAATTTGACTTGCTTCATCTTAAACACCTAGCAAAACCAAGAACACAGCCGTTCCTGGGCATTTAAAAATAGTTTAAAGATAGACATCTGTGACATTAAAAACTAAATACTATGTTTACATGCCTTGTCCTCTCCAGCCTTGTTATGGGGACAAATTCTCAACCCTTATACTTCCTACATTTCAGACTGTTTCCTCTGTGTATATTTAAATCATAATTGTAATTCTCATTGATGTTCCTCAATTAACTGTACAGCGAGGCTGAATTACCATGACTTGTTACCACCTCCCTCTCTAGGGCAAAAAGCGCTCTCCTTGTCCCCCACTCACTGCCTCTGGGCTGGGCAGGAGGACTTGATTATGCAGTAACCACTACTTAAAAACTTAAACAAATTTCATTACAGAACCGACCAGCCTTGGACTCCCATCACGCTGGACTCCCACCAAACTCAAAATTTCTCGGCAGCCTCCTTCTTTTTCTGCTAATAAGTAATCTCTCCCAAGCTTCTGTTCTTACCCACAGGTGATGTTTCTACATTCAAGCAACATGACTGACAACCAGAGGCTCCCACACCCCTGCGTCTGCCTCCCTGCCTGACCAGCACCTGAGTCATCTCCCCCTCAAGATGCCCCCAATCCCACATGAAGTAGCCAGGCAGAATCTGCTCTCCTATATCATCAAAAAGGCTGAGATGTTAGGTTGGATCAGGGTCCAAAATGTCCAATTAAAGGGACCAGTCAGAGCAGCTGCAGTCAGCAGCTAGGAAAAGGAGCAGCTAGCCAGACGCTGACAGTCACCAGTAGACACACCTCCTGTCAGTCAGTGGGTTTTCCTGATCTATCCAGGAAGGACTCTGGCCTTCTCTTCCTGCCCCCAAGCCCTCCTCTTCCTGACCGGGCTTTTCGAATTCTCCCTACACCGCAGCCCCAGCACCATTCTCCTGGACACATTCTGATGGATGGGAGGATTCGGCCTGAGAGTGTGTATTTTCAATAAAGCCTTGCCGAGCAGCTTTAATTCATCTCCTTCTGGTCGTCTAGTCTTTACATAAAACAACAGGAAAAGAAACAGTCATGTAGAAATTGAGCAACATAAATAATCTCTTGGTCAAAGAGATAGTCTTAAAGGTAACTTTTAAAAATGTACTGTGTCATTGGGTTCTGTATCTGCAGATTCATGCAAGCACAGATTGAAAATATACATTTTAAAAGTCATCTAATGAATAGGCATAGACTTTTTTGGTATTTATTCCCTAAGTAATAGAATGACAACTGTTTATATAATATTGACATTATTTTAGGTATTACAACTAACCCAGAGATTATTTAAAGTGTATGAGAAGGGTTTGGGGTGTAGCTCAGTGGGAGAACATTTGCTTAGGATGACCAGGGCCAGGGGTTTGATTGCCAGCACAGCAAAATAAAGTATATGAGAGGATATATATAGGTTGTATGCAAATACTACACTATATTATATAAGAATGTCTGTGGGGTTTTTGTTTTTGTTGTTTTTGGCTTAGGTACTGGGGATTGAACTCAGGGGCACATGACCACTGAGCCACATCCTCAGCCCTATTTTGTATTTTATTTAGAGACAAGGTCTCACTCAGTTGCTTAGTGCCTGCTTTTGCTGAGGCTGGATTTGAACTCGGGATCCTCCTGTCGCAGCCTCCTGAGCTGCTGGGATTACAGGCATGCGCCACTGCACCCGGTCGGTTTTGGTATTTTTGAGTGGTCCTGGAATCAATCCCCTGCAGATCATTAGATACAACTGTGCATAGAACTGGAATGAAAGGAAAATACAGCCCGTTAAAATTTGTGGGGTACAATTAAAGGAGTAATGTGAGAAAATTCATGCTGCTAAATGCTACATTCGATAAAAGGAAGGTCTCAAATCAATAATCTGAGTTACTACCTCAAGAGACAGAGAGGTTCTCATTTAGCTTCCAGATCTGCCCTGCCTTTTAACGTCTGACTCCTCTGTCACCTCATCCATTTCCCTGGAATAATCTTTCTCTCATGCTTTGTACTATTCTGTGCATTAAATTTTTTTTCTCTTGGGAAAGTGAAACTTTCACAAGACTATAATATTATTGTTTTATTTTGTATATGTCTAAGAAGTCACAATATGACTTGCAATGTGATTGCTCAATAAAAGGTCTGTGACATCAATTTACCTAAAGAAATTTGACTCTGAGCGTCTCGCCTGGAGGGCTGAGCTTTACTCCTCTGCTCTTTCCCTGGAGCCTAGCACAACAAAGCTCACCACTGAGAGGACTCTGGCAAAAAGAAGAAAAGAAAAAAAAAAAAGAAGCAGAGAGGAGCTAAATAAATGCAAAGGAAGCTAAAGGAAGGAAATAATGAACTTAAGAGCAGAAATCAATGAAACTGGCAACAGGGAAAGAATAGAGAAAATTGATGCGAAAATAAAAGGTGGTCCTTCCAAAACAATCAATACAATTGAAAAGCCTCTAGCAAGAGGATCAAGAACAGAATGAGAGAAGAGTCAAATCGCTCTTGTCAGGAATAAAAGGAGGTGTACCACTGCAGAGCCTGCACCACTGGAAAGATAATAAGGGAATATTACAAATAGCACTGAACTCTTACCTTTGACAAATTAAAAGAATTGCACTAATTCCTTGAAATTCACAAACTAACAAGTCAAGCAAGATGTCAGAATAACCCTGTAGCCACTAAGGAAATTGAATTAGTAATGGAAACATCCTAAAAAGGAAATATCTGGGCCCACATTCACTAGAGGATTCTACCAAACATTTAAGTAAGAATTAACAATTTTAGACAATCTCCTCCAATAAGAAAAACACAAGGGAACATTCCCAAATTCATCTTATGAAGCCAGTATTATCCTAATACAAAAAGCAGAAAAAAGAAAGTCCAAAGAAACCCAAAGACCAACAACTCTTATGAAGTTCAATTTTAAAATTCTGAGCAATATAGTCACAAAATTCACCCTGTAATATATAACAAGAATCACATAACAAGAATCACCCAACAAACAAGTGGGACTTCTGGATACAAAAAGCTGGTCCAACATTCAAAATCATTCAATGCTAGGTACCACAAAAATCAGCAAAGTTGAAATATATAATTCTATCAATGCACACCAAAAAATATTTGGCAAAATTCAACCCCATTCATATGAAAAATATCAGTATGTTAGCCAGGTGCGGTGGCTCACGCTTGTAATCCCAGCACTTAGGGAGGCTGAGACAGGAGAATCGCGAGTTCAAAGCCAGCCTCAGCAGCAGCGAGGCTCTAAGCAACTCAGTGAGACCCCGTCTCTACATAAAACACAAAATAGGGCTGGGGATGTGGCTCAGTGGTCAAGTGCCCCTGAGTTCAATCTCCAGTACCAAAAAAAGAAAAGCAAATATCAGTATGTTAAGAATATAGAGGAATCGCCTCCATTAGACAAACAGTATCTACAAAAACCCACAACTAATATCCTACTTAATGGGGAAATATAAAATGTTTTTCCCCTAAAGCCTGGAACGAGGTAATGTCCATTTTTACCACTATTAATCAACATAGCGTAGAAAGTTTACTTACTGAAATAGGGAAAACAAGAAAGGCATACATTCTAGGAATGAAGAAATAAAACTAGACTTTAAAATGATATAACTGTCTTTATAGAAAATCCTCAGAAATCTATGAAAAAGACTTCTAGAACTAATAGATGATTTCCACAATGTCACAGGAACAAAACCAACAAAAATTAGTTGTATTTCTATATACTAACCATGAAAATGTGCAAACCGAAGTGAAAATACACCACTATTCACAATCACTCCAAGGACAATGAAATATGTCGGTGTGCACTTAGTAAAACATGTACAGGATCTCTATGTTGAAAATTATAAAATGTTGATAAAATACATTTTAAAAAGACCTAAATAAGTGGGATCTGTGTTCACTGATTGGAAGGCTCAATATAATAAATGTGTCTGTTCTCTCTGAATTGATCTAACACAATCACTATCAAAACCCCATAAGGGTTTTCTGTAGACATAGTGGTCTAATTTAAAAATGTATATGGTAAAGCACAGGCCTTAAGATAGCTAAAACGACCCTGGAAAGAATAAAGTGGAAGGAACCCCTCTACTAGGACCTTATATATGGGGTGGGTGTGCCTGCCTGCATGCAGGAGGATCCAGCACACACTCCTCACACATAGTCAAGTCATCAAGATAGCATTGTATGACAGAGAGGTAGAACAGAGATCAATGGACAACAGGGACATTGGAAATAGATGCACACAAATATGCCCAGCTGATTTTGGGGGGAGGGAGGGTACCTGGGATTGAACTCAGGGGCACTCAACCACTGAGCCATATCCCCAGCCCTATTTCGTGTTTCATGTAGAGACAGGGTCTCACTGAGTTGCTTAGCGCCTCGCCATTGCTGAGGCTGGCTTTGAACTTGCGATCCTCCTGTCTCAGCCTCCCAAAGTGCTGGGATTACAGACGTGCGCCACTGTGCCTGGCTGGCCCAGCTGATTTTTGACAAGGTACAAAGTCAATTCAATAGAGGAAGGATTGCCTTGAACAATTGGACATCTGCAGGCCAAGAAAAAAAAAAAAAGAACCACAACCTAAATGTTGCACTTTATACAAAATTAACACAAATGTATCATGAATTTAGAAGTAAAATGCAAAGTTACAAAACTTTCAGAAATTGAGACTATGCGAAAAGTTTTAGACTTAAAAGCACCATCTATAAAAGGAAAAATTGACAAACTGGACCTCATCAAAAATAAAAACTCTTGCTCTGTGAAAGTTCATGTTAAGAGGATGAAAAAATAAGCTACAGAGTAGGGGGAAATATTTGCAAAGCACATATTCAACAAAGGATTAGTATCTAGAATATATAAAGAATATATAGAACTCAACAGTGAGGAAAAAAACAATTAGAAAATGGGGGAAAGACACGCACAGATATTTCAACAACAACAAAAAAGGATGTACAGATAACAAATAAGTATAGGAAAAGATGATCAACTTCAATAGCCATTAGAGAAATTCAAATGCAAATCATGAAGATATCACTACCTACACATCACAATGGCTTGAATTTAAAAAATTTAGCAATGTAAAAAGCTGTCCAGAATTAGGAGAAATTGGATCATGCATATATTGCTGATGGGCATGTAAAGTAGCACATCCACTCTGAACAATTGGCAGTTTCTTATAAAACTAAACACCTAACTGCCTTCTGACCTTGCAACTATAACCTCATCTTCTATCCCACAGAAATGAAGACATGTTCACACAAAAACTTGTGCATGAATGTTTATAGCAGCTTTATAAACATTTAATATATATTTATTTGCTATATCCCCCAAACAGGAATTTTGCCAGATGTTCTTCAATAGGAAATTGGTGAAACCAACTGTGGTACATACATACCCCAGAATGCTACTCATAGTGAGGAATGAATCACTGATGCACACAACTTAGCTAAATCCCCCATGATTTATTGTGAGTGGGGAAAAGGCCAATCACAAAAGGTTATATACTGTATGATTTTATTTATTTCACATTTTTGAAAAGACATAATGTAAGATATGGAGATTAGAAAATTATCGATAGAAGTTAGTCACTGCTGGGGGTTCAGGATGGAGGCTGAGGGCAGGAGAGGGGTGAGTGTATTCATAAGAAGGCAACATGAGATTCTGAGGGGCCTCAGAGACGTTGAAACGATTCAGTATCTGGACAAAGGGGGATATGGGAACCCACAGAAGTGATAAGATGGTACAGGATCTAATGCATGTGTGCACACACACGCAAGTGCAAGGAAAACTGAAAATCAGTGGTTGTGCTAGTGCCTATACCTGGTTCTGAGATGACACTGTAGTTTTTGAAAAATATTACCACTGGGGAAACCAAGCAGTGTACAGAACTAACATTTGGTCAAGATCAAGGATATCTGCTTGGGCTTTTGGTTTCTCACACAGACCTGGCACTGTCCCCTTCACATCAGAGATTCTCAGTGAAACCTGGGGAAAGCCACCATGCAGCGGATGGTGTCCCCTGATAAAGTCGACATGAAAGATCGTCAGAGTCTTTGTCAGGAGATGCCTGGGAGCATTTCCAGGACACAGTATTTACCTCTTCCAAGGACAATCTTCCACGTGAAGACTGGGGCATGGGCAGTCCCTATGTGCTCTCCTTTTGACACACATACACATCTCACGCACAACCACAGTGGCTGTGTTATTACCAGGGTACCAGAGGAGTCTCAAGTGGTGGTTCTCATGGCAACCATCAAAGAGCCGCTTCATGAGCATACCTGCAGATCACTGGACATGTCTCACGTTTGCAATCCAGCTTCTGCCGGGAGGCATATGCTTCTTTCTTGTATTTATCTTTGTGTTTATTATCAAGCACACTATGGTTACAATTTGACAAAAGATCGATGTTATTTTATCTCAGAGGCCCCTACGCTGGGCCCATCTATAACTCTAGAAAAGAAACAAATACATGCAGCTCAATGGAACCCATGACCAGTACTTTCTATATACAAAGCACTACAGTGGAGTTTCTAGGAGAAACAAAGATGAACAAATTATCGTCCCTGCTCTCAGGCAGATGACAACGTCACATGGAGGATCTTTGTGCCAACATTTTAGCAAAAGACTGGCTTCAGGATGAGCTATTAGTCCTGAAACCATTTGCAGATCCCGGGAGAGGTGACTTCTGGCCAGAGCCCGTCCCGGGAGAGGTGCAGAAATTCTACTGAGAAAGACTCTTGCCAAGTAGCATGGCTGTGTGATTCCTGGCTTCACTCCTTACCAGCAGGTGATTTGGGCCACTTCCTCATCTTTACAATCAGGAAAATACTCGACCACTCAGAGTTGGTAGGGAAAATAAAAGCTCATGTATGTGACCTACTTAGCACAAAACCTGGCATGTAGTAGGTGCTTCATAAATGTTATTTAAGCTGGTAGGATAAAAAAAAAAAAGATGAATAAGCCAGGAGGTCCTTTCTTGAGCTGTTCTCTGTCCAATGAGAGTGATAGACATGCATGCAGAGAGCAGGGCAGCAAGATGGGTGCTATCACAGACCAGAGGTGAGCCTACACCTCTGTCTTAGTCCACTTCCATTGCTATAACAGAATATCCAAGGCTGGATAATTTAAAAAGAAAAGAGGTTTGCAGTTCCGGAGGTTCAAGAGCATGGCACTGGCATCTGCTTGGCTCTGGTGAGGTCCTCATGGGAGATGGCATCACAATGACAGGCACTTATATAAAAGTGGTGAAGCAGCCCGTGGGGTAGAGGGATTCAGGGGAAATACCAGGTCCCTGGTAGCATGCCTTCTAGGGAGACTTCACTCATTTCTGTGAGACCCGCGTCCGTCCTTTCCAACATCAGAGTCCTTGTGACCTAATTACCTTCCACGAGGCTGCACCGCTTCAGGTTTCCCCCAGCTCAATTCTGCCACGTTGGAGACTAAGCCTCCAGCGTGTGAACCTCTGGGGCAAACCGTATCCAAGCCACAGCTGCCTTGCTCTGGAGGGGCCCACGAGCCACCCACAGATGCCTCATGGTCCTCCCAGTGCCTTTTGCTGATGCCTGGAGTGGGTTTTATTTATACCCTGGCCAGCTTTTTTCCCAGGCAAGGACAGATGTGATGTAGGTTGAGCGCTGCAGGAGCCTCCGCTCACCCCACCGTGTTCATCTCCTGTGGCGGGTTCCTCTCCACTCGGTCGTCTGCACTGCTGTACAAGGGTCCCTCTGCAGGGCAGTTTTCTCCCCTGGTTCCCCATAACAGATGTGTTCCCCCAGGAAAGGGGCCTCGTAAGGATCCATCGTGATCACAACCCCTAACACACACATGCCAACAGCTTTTATGTGAGAACAACGTCATTTCAGTCCCTGTCTCTTATCTCAGGAAAGGCTCCCCTGTTTCCTGGGGGCGGGGCTTTCTGGGAGGCAATGAGATTGCATCTTGCAGCTCAAAGCATCTTTTTTGCTTTGAGTCAGCTTTGTGAGAGGCCATGACACAGAAATGTGCTTTCCACAGACTCGTTGGTCCTGTGGCCCAGGCGGCTTCTCAGATGCAAACCCTCCATGTGCCCGGCAGCCCCATCTCTGATCCTGGACCTTGGCAGAAGCTGATAGGTTCCATCTTGGTGGCTACCAGGTACTCAGCTGTTTTTGCACAGAGAACTCTGTGCAAACAAACCATAAAGGAAACACAGGTGATGACTTTTAGAACTGGCAGTTGGAAGTCCTAGGAAATGTAGTAAACACAGTAATAGTGAGTTATTTTTTTTTTTTTCAGAAGGAGTAATGAGGGAGTGCAAAGTCATGCCATTTGTTTGCTTTCTTGACAAATGCCATTGTACCGGGAGTCTGGTCAGGAGTCGGGTGGGGGTCCGGGGCCTCCACAGCACCCTTCCCTGGGGACCATGGACTACGATGACAGGTAAATCCACAGCAGTTGAGAGGAAATTGCTACTGAAGTTTTGCAACCTGAAGTCTAGAAAGGCGTATATGAGCAGAAGTAAAGGGGTGACTCCCCAGGCAAACCGCAAGCTCTCTGCCAAAGAAGCATGTAGGTCAGGGTACGGGGAATCGCCACAGTGGCCCGGAACCATCCCGAGTGCGGGGCCTGTGGGCAGAGCAGGGGCATCTCTGCTTCCTGAAGATGGCTGTGGCACAGAGCCAAGACCACTGTCACCTCTGGGGCCCTTCTCTCTGGGCGAGGAAAATGCAGGAAGAGAGCCCAAGGTACATCCCACCCCAAGACACTAACCCACCACCCTGATGTCCTGTCCCAGCTCCCCGGTGAGACCCAGAGCACCTTATCCAGGCTTGAAAGGAGATTCCTGGTGCAGAAAGTAGCTCCCTGTTCCTCCTTAGCCAAAGTCCCCACGTCTAGAACCTCCACTGTCGATCAAAAAGTAGCTTCAGGAGGAAATAAGTAGAGGTCAGCTCTCGGCTGGACACGCCCAAGGTGGGCCTCCTTGCCTTACAGCCTCCAGGGCCAGGTGTTTCCAGTCCTCCCTCCTCCCACCAGCCCATCCCCTTCTGAGGGACAAGCTCTCTAGATCCCAGTCTTTCTCAATTTGTCCTGGAAGAATCACCAAAATGGCCTACATTGTTTCAGACCAAACCCCATTCTGGATTCTTAAGGGTTCTGTTTGTTTAAAAGAAAAAAAAAAAAAATCTCAGCTGCTAGAGTTGGGCAGGTACTAACCGGATCAAGGTGATGTTTGCCTGCTCATAGCTGCACAGGCCAAGGCCAAACTTAGGGAACCCAAAGGCGACATTGCTGGGATGCATGGTAGCCAGATGGCCAAAGCACCAGGAACCATGTTGCAGGACAGACTATCAGCAGGGCTGGCAGCAAGAAGACCCAGGGGCTGACGTGCTGGAGAGCCAACTTGGGGACACTGCCTACATGTACCTCCAAGGCAGAGAGGTGGCCATTATGAGTTGGGAAATAGATGTTGGCATCACCTTGTGCCAGAAGTTTCCTGCAGCCTCCGCCTAAGCATGCGCACACCTGGGAAGGCTCATGCCTGAAAACGGAAAAGGAAAGGGGGACAGCTCGGTCCAGCAGCAGCCCAGTCGACTGCAGGGAGGGTCAGAGCCTGCAGGCTCCACCCCACCTCGAAGCTTTAGCATGACCCAAGGCAATGGAACACATGCCCCCTGAGCACCCTGCCCCCCGGGGTCGTGGAGCTGGATGTTCAGGCCCCATGTAGGGGCTTCTGGGAAGACACTCCTGCTCTGGGCAGGAAGGTGAGTTCAATGAACTTCCAAGTTCTTGTGGCTCGGGCCCCTCACTGTTCTGGGTGCACCATACACTGTTCTCTTACCCCGGGCCACAGATATCTGCTGTGCACAATGTCCAGCCCGGTCTTTGCCTCTCCCTGCTCCTTACTGAAAGGCTAGTTTTATTCTGGCATTTTCTAGGACTCTTGGACTCTTGCTCCCTGGGATGCAACCTCTGCCCTGCCTCTGGAAGTGCCTGGGCCTCGCAGGGGTCAGATGCACTTTCTTTCGGTTCAGGTTTGCAGGGGTGACCCACTGACCTACTTTTCAGGACTGCTTAGGGTAATCCAGCATCCTTGCAAGTGGAAGCTCCCCCGCCCCCAACACAGATTTGTGATGTTTAGAGTCTGGGACAGGAAGCGTGAGGGAAACGGTCTTGCAGATAAGAATATAATGCACTGAGGTGCTCACAGCCGTGGGGTGGGCTCTGTTCCATTGCCCACCATCACTCGTCCTGAGAGATGTGACGAGTCTCTCTCTGGTTCCCCTCCCAGCTTACTAGCTCTGCATTCTTTCATGCATGAGGTTTGCTTCCCTTTATCCTACTTTCATATTTAAATGAACAAATCGGTTCATTTACCCTGAGACTTTCAGCTTAATACAGATTGAAAAACTCTGTGTGTGTGTCCGTGTCTGTGTGCGTCTGTGTGCGTGTGTATGCACACCCTCTGTATTTGCTTTGCTTCAAAGGGTTGAAATATCTGCATTGATGGATCATTCAGAAAGAAAGAAATTTCCAGAACATCTTCAATCATCTGCATGAAACAAACAGTCTGAACCGGCTCAGGACAAAATTCTCCTGGATAAAAGAGCAATCACCTACCCCACCAAACCAACATGGTGGTCCATGGCAACGTCACAGCATCACATATGATTCATACGGTCACGGAGAACCACAGCCAAGGGTGAAATGACTTTCTCCTGCTGTATTAATGGGTTTGAAGGAAGGAGACAGCTGTCAGGCCAGTAGGGCACCATAGGATCTGACTAGAAATGTGCAGAGCAGGTTGGAACATGGCAGCCCCCGGTCAGGAGGGAGGTGAGGTGAGCACCTGACGATGGAGGAGAAGCACTTACTGTCGGGCAGGGAGAAGGTGAGACAGGGGAACCTGGCCCCGGCAAGGAGAGGCCCGCTCTTCACCACAGGTATTACCCCCTTTAATGTATTGTCCTTTATTAATTCTACCAGTGACACAACTACGTGACCCCCGCCTCCCCCTGTTCCGACCATTGCCAATACTCAGCCCTTCCAGGGCATCACGCCTGGGGTTTTCTCCCCCTTCAGGGTCTCCTGCTACCTCACCCCCTGGTCCTTCTGCACCTGCCATGCCAGGTCCTCACGTGAGTGGCTTCCAATGAGGGAGGTTCCCCACTCCCCTGAGACTACGTCTCCCTCCTCATGGGTTCATCCAGTCCTATGGCTCTAAGAAATGTTTGGAAGATGGAGGTCAGAAATAGGTGGCTCCATCCTGAGGCTGGACCACCACCGGACACCCAGCCTGGACCTGAGAGGCCATGCAGATTGGTCCAGAGGAGGGCCCTTGACTTTGTCTCTGCCAAACCGCCTGCTGTCCTAGTCTCTCCACCTCAGCTAAGGTGCCATGACTTAGGAGCCAAACACTGAGGGTCCACTTGGGTCCCTGGGTTTTCTTTCCATGACTCCTGGGGGCTCTACCCAGTCCACCCAGCACTCGTCAGCTTCTCAGCACCCTGGCCTCCCAGAACTATTGAACTACATCTGAACTATTGCCATTTAATGGCCTATTCAAATCCTCTGCTCCCTTCAAACCACCCCCAGAAGCAATTCTTTCCAGAGCAAACAGATGGAGCTTTTAAAAACAATCATGTCAGGCTCCTGCTCAAAACCCTCCAGAGCTGCCTGTCTTCCTCAGAACAAAACCCAGTGTCTCTGAGTGGCCACCCACCCTAACTCTTGGCCCTATTCACTACCAAGGCTCTAGCAGAGCGACCTGCAGGGCAGGGCTTCTGTTTGGTTTCTTGCCGTCTCCCAGTGGGTAGCAGACTCATTCTCTCTCTGTCTTTGTCTCTCTCTGTATTAATCCCTTTGTTGTTGCTTATAACACAATGCCAGAGACTGTGTAAGTTGCAAAGAAAAGAGGTTTATTTGGCTCACAGGTCTGGTCTAAGGGCAAGAAACAGTATCTGGTGATGGCTTCTTAGAATTCCAAGGTGATGCAAAGGATGACATGGCTAGAAACAGGGACCGTGTGTGTGTGGTGTGTGGTGTGTGGTGTGTGGTGTGTGGTGTGTGGTGTGTGTGTGTGTGTGTGTGTGTGTGTTTCTCTCCTTTTTTTTTTTTAATAGAGTCTTGCTATGTTGTCCAGCCTGGCCTGGAACTCACGATGCTCCCATCTCAAGTCCCTGGACTATTTACTATCTGGGATCATACGCATGTGCCACCACACTTGGATGTCCCTCTTCTTATAAAGCCACCAGGATTCACTCATGGGGTGCCACCCTGATGACCTTATCTAACCCTGATCACCTCCCAAAGGCACCAGCTCTCCACACTATAGTCAGATTAAGCGCCTACCTTCTTGATACCTCACAAGGGAGATCAAACTCCAACACAAGTTTTGAAGGGGGTGAGCCACATTCAACTATAGTGTGTGCATACACGCACACCCCCCCAAACACACTCACATGCATACATACACATACACACACTCACATGCATACATACACACACACTCACATGCATACATACACATACACATGCACACATATACACACATACAATATCCAATTCTTTCTTGGTAATTGTTGCATAGTAGTCCATGGCATGGATTTGCCATAATTTAACTACTCTTACACTGATAAGAAATTTTTCATTGGTGTGATTAACAAATACAATGGAGAAATGTAAGGGTAGAGTTTTGATCCTTACATGGGAAGCCATGGCAGGCTCTCAGGGTATCTGGAATCTTCTAAGGTGTGAGAGTGCCTAGGTGCATGCTTGGTTCTGGGGAATAAGGGTTCTCCACCTTCTTAAAAGTTACAAATCACTGGATCAGTACCTTTGCTTAAACTGACCCAGGCAGGTCCCTAGCAGGACCCCCAGAAAAGGAACTAATTTAGAAGACAGTTGTAAATCTAGAGGCTTTGAGGCAGCATGTTCTGTTGAAGTCACCAGAGTTGCACTAAGAAGATCAACACTACTTCCTGGTGACCTCTGGCAGCCTCCAAACCTCTGATGGCCTCTCCACTGACTGTGGACCTACAGAGATCTGGAGACCTCCAAGAAGCACACAGGAAATGTCCTTATAACTGCAGAGCACGAGAAAATGGCACTAACTGTTTTGCTTTGCTTTGATTTCCCAATTCCCCTATCTCTTAATCCCATGCTGATGACAGGAAAAGGAAGAAAGAAATACCAAACAAGCTGAGGATGAGATGAAGATTTGAAAACAGCAATGAGCCTTTAAGATGCAAAAGCCTCTGAAGATTCTGCTGAAGAGCGCCCTGCCTCCCAGACCCTGGCCGTCACAGAAGGAAGTGTCACCCGCATGGCTTTGGGCTGCTGTCCAGCTCTTCCGCATGCACCAGAGGCTCCTGCTGTAGTAATGGGGGCTCCCAGAGCAGCAGAAAGGATAGCTGCTGCTCCAGGAGAACAAGACGACGTTCCCCACAAGGCCCCAAACAGCAAGTCCTCCTCCGGGCCCTCGAGGAGCAGGTCATGCCTACTGGAATGTCTAGTGGGGGCCCAGCCCATCCATGTCCTCCAGCTGCAGGTCCCTAGCCCTAGCAGGGTCCTGGACTCGAGAGTAGAGGTGACACCTAGTTCTTCAGTCCAAGGTCAAGTATCTCATGGCACTTTCTGGACAAAGGGGTGGCTTTGACGCTTTAGGATATAAAGAGAGTCAATCAAACTTCAAAAATCTGCATTATCTGGTAAAGTCAATGTCATATTTTAAATCCAACACAGCATAATGATTGAAGGCATGGACACAGACACGACAACATGCGTGGGGATCCCAGCTTCTCTCTGGTTACCACGCTCTTGAGGGAGTTTCTTCATTTTTCTGTGCCTGTTTTCTCATAGGGAAAATGCCAATAAGGTTGTGCTGTGGTCTAAATGTTTGTGTCGCCCTCAAATTCGTATATTGAATTAGTCCCCAGGGCGATGGTATTAGGAAGTGATTAGGTTGTGAGAACAGAATCCTCATGAAAGATGTCTAATACCTTATTAAAATGACCCCAGAGCGATACTTGGCTCTTCCACCTTGTGAGGTTACCATTGGAAGATGGCCATCCATGAATCAGGAGAGAGGCCCTCGCCAGACACTGCATCGGCTGGTGCCTTGATCTTGGACTTCCAGCCTCCAGAACCATCTCTGTTGTTTCTAAGCCATTCGGTCTGTGGCATTTTGCTGTAGCAGCCTGAGATGACAAAGACAGAGAGCAGCTCTCTGTGGAGGACGTCAACAGTCATTCTTCCTTCTCCGTAAGGTAGAACCAGGCCTGAGAGGGGTCTGGCCGCTCTCCTGCCTTTCCCACTCTTACTCTCTCCTGCCGTGTGGCCATGTGGCTGCGTCCCGGGCTGGCTTGGCACCATCTCCACACTCACGTGCTCCACTTACAATGGCTTGAATGCAGTCAGTGAATGCACCCAATTAGTGAACGCAGGGACTTTGGAGGCCGTGTGCAGACAGTGGCAGGAGAGCCATCAGCCCAACCCAACTGCAGTCCAACTTGGGTCTCAGAGAGTCACTTGAGAGAAAAATAGCATTTCGTTCAAGCCACTGTATTTTTAGTCAGTTACTTAACGCAGCTGTTATGGTTTGGATGTGAGCACCCCCTGCCCACTCTAAAGCTCCTATATTAATGTTGTAATATTCAGAGGTGACATGATTAGATTGTAAGAGCTGTAACCTAATCAGGCCATCCTAGTTTGAAAGGACTAACTGGGTGTTTGGTAACTGTGGGCAGGTGGGGTGTGGCTGGAGGAGGTGGGTCGCCGGGGGACTGCCCTGGAGCCCCTTCCCCTCTCACCCTCTGCTTCGTGGCCACCATGAGCAGAGATTGCTCCTTGGCCCCACCTGTTCATCACGATGCCCTGCCTCACCTTTAGCCCAGAGCAATGGAGTTGGCCGACCATGGACTGAACCTCTGAAACTGTGAGCCAAAATAAACTTCTCTTCCTCTAAGCTGTCTTGTCAGATATTTTGGTTACAGCAATGAAAACCTAACTAGCACAGTAGCTATTGTTATCCTTACAGAAATCCTACATCACAGAGTTGTTGAGAGCATTCAAGTTATGAATAAATACAGAGGAATTGAGACAGTGCCTGACAGTCAGCACCATGTATAGCTGTTAGCTGATGGTACTGATGATGATGATCATCATGCAATTAGGAAGGAACACTTATGTAAAAATTATGTGGTATATTTCAAAATTATATGTCAATGGGGGTTGCATGCTGTGGAGTTTTCTAATATCCAGCCCACAGGTCAGGGTTACTGCCCAGGTATCCTGGAATTGACCAGCAATACAAAATGCAAAAGCATATTTTGGGTCATATCTTTGGTTATTAAAGTTTTTATAATGACTAAAATAATGTACCCTGCTCAGAACATTCCCAAGTTGAGTAATTAGCATCTTGTGCCAAGAAGACAGGAATGGAATGGTAATTACCAGGATGTATGACTTTTCCATTATCCAGAAATATAAATGTGAACAAGACAGATGCACAAGCCCTTTCTTAAATTTGATTGTGGTATCTCTTCGTGTCTACTTTTCTGATTTTCCATCATGCTGTTGACACTTTAAGCGTGTTTCCAGAAAGTCCTGGGCATCTGTGATCCTTGAAGAGCACAAGAGCCTGTCCAGATGTCACTCTGAGAGGCATGTGCTTCCCTGGTTGCCTGGTTACAGGAGCAGAGGAGGAGAGCTACAAGTGGAAGGGAGAGGAGGCAGCCCCAGACTTACAGCAGGTGGACTGTGGAACGATGTGTTGCAGGAGCTCTTTGTTTTCATAAGTGCACAGTTTCTCCAGCTTTACTGCATGTCAGCATATGCTGAGATGGGGGTGTCTCTGCTGTCAGTCAACCTTGATAGACATGCGGATCCCACAGAGGGCCACTATGATCATCTGCACTGATCCCTGCTTTGGACAAAAACAATAAATGACTGAATTATTTCCAGCTCCCCTGGCTGGGAACATGAACAAGGACCTCCTGCTCTCCAGCTGTGCAGCTGAGCTAGAGACAGGCAGCTCTGGACCTGACCCAAGGGGAAAGGGGCCTGCTGGCCAAGATCACCTGCAACAGCCTGAGTCCTGAGTGAATCATCTCATGAAAGCCAGATAGACCAAGGCCACTGAGAGCTGCCTAGCTTCCAGCCTGGCAAGGTATCCCTTGTAGCTGCCACACCCACTCTAGTGCCAGCCACTGATGCTCCACAGGTGTTATGCAGCTGCCACAAAGCTGGGCTATTGGGAAACCCTCTGAAAATAGTTTCATATACTGGTTTCCCTCAAAGACTTCCTTCTGTCTCCCTTTAGCAAGGAGCTCTCTGGTGAGATCATAGATGACAATAATGATAGGTACATGTAAGCTGAGATCACTTTGTAACCCAGGTGTGGCCATCATTGGTTGAACTGGAATTAAGGGCTGTATATATTGTTGATCCTCTCTTCACCCCAGCAAACCCATAGAGCTAGTACTGTTGTTATCCTTTCAAAGAAGGGAGAATTAGAACTTGGAAAGATGAAGCCTTTCCTATGGAATAAGGCAGAGTCGGGTAAGAAAAGATCAAAGTTAGGTGTGCACATCCAATGGAAGTCTTGCCTTCAAAATACAGTGAACAGGGTATATTCAGTCAACTTTCTGGTACTATAACAAATGCCTGAGATAATCAACTTACAAAGAGAAAAGGTTTGCTTTGGTTCTCAATTTCAGAGGTTGGAGTCCATGACTGACCCCATTTGTCTTAGGCCTGCTGTGAGGCAGTACATCATGGCAGGAGCACATGGTAGAACAAAACCGCCACCCTCGTGTCAGAGAGAAGAAAGGAGAGAGGAGAGTCCTCGATCACCTGCAGGGGTATGTCCCATTCACCTGAGAACCTCCCGCTAGGTTCCATCCCCTAGAGTTTCCACCACCTCCCAAGAGTACCAAGGCAGGAGCCAAGCCTTGGGTGGACACTCCAAATCCAAACTGTAGCACAGGGAGACACAGGACACACAGGACGTCAGCTCTGCGGCAAGCCAACCCAAGCCCCCAAGTCCAGCCCCCCTTACTCTCATCCCCGTTGTTACGGTCCCCATCTGGAGCCAGCCTGTGTCCACATTCTGAATGACCATAGCAGTACTCAGCATCACTGGAGAGCACCTACTATGTGCCAAGCTCTGGATCTGGTGCCTCATTTGAGCTATTTCTTTTAATCTAGAATGCGGGTGTCTCTGAAAGCACATCCCATCCTTCTAGATAGCTCCATCTCATATATAGGATGCAGTGGCTAGAAGTTTCTGAAAGGAAGAAGGTGCATTAATTCAGGAAAGTAATTTAACCTCCTCTGAGCAGGAAGTGGGATAAATACCCCGTTGAGTTGGTGGGCTAGGGATGGTGGCTGTGAGACAGCTGTGAGTCCTGAGTAGGTCCAAGTCTTCCAGTTTGCTTCATGGGCCCATCTCAAATTGTGAGTGCGAGTGTGTGAGTGAGTGTGTGTGTGTGTGTGTGTGTGGTGAACTTGCAGTCCTGCCAAAGGAAATTACACAATGTGAAAATTAATTTTTCTCTTCAAGAAAAGAGCATTGGGCTTTGCAAAGTATATGAATGAATGGTTTAACATGCAGGAAGGAGGTCAATGCTGGCTCCAGCCTTGGAATGTATGAGAATAAATATGTGCTGAGAGCAGGTTGAAGCCCCAGGTGAGAGGTGCAGGAGTCAGTATCTTTGCTTTCTGTTGCTATCACAAAATACCTGAGACCAGGCAATTTATACAGAAGAGAGCACCTATTATGTGCCATGGTTCTGGAGGCTGGGGTATCTAAGAACACGGCACCAGCATATCTGCTTGGTACTGGTGAGGACCTTCTTGCCACATCAGAACATGGCAGAGGGCATCCCTTATGAGACAGAGCAAGTGGGCTAGCTCAGGTCAAGTCACTAATGCCATCAGGGAGGCCATAGCCTAATGCCTTCATCTAAACCTGCACCCCTCCCAATGGCTCCACCTTCAAATACTCATCAACTTGTGAATTTGGGGATTGAGTTTCCAACACATGAACTTTTGGGGGATCTACTTTTGGGTCTCCAGTTCCTGGGTCCTGGGGCATGAGGTGGTGGGGCAGGGAGAATGTGAGGGACAGATGGTCCAGGCAGGGGTTAGAGCACAGGAACCCAGTTCTGCAATTGACTGTAAGTGGGAGCTTGGTGCAGGAGAAGCAGGAGGAGCCCAGGGGCTAGGACTGAGATACATGGACTGAGTGGGATGGGTGGAGCACAGGGTCCCTGTCTCCTCAAGTGTACCCCGACTCAGGCTGGTGAGTCCAAGGTCTGCACTGGAAGTCCAGGCCAGTGGGAAGCAGGGCCTGGGCTGGAGGGGAGTCACCTGGTAGACCCCTTTATGAAAAACCAGTGTCAGTCAGGATGCCAAGCCTCGGGTTAGACATCATTGCTCATGCGTGGGTTTTCAGAGGGGACCCCAGTGCACCAAGCCTCCCATGTGCTTCTGACAGTACATCTCAGGAAACCTTTGGAAACAGAGCCCCACTTTTAATTTCAACAAGAATTGGTTTTCCCAAAAGTAGGTCAGAAGCTCCAGAGAAACTTACGGATTCTGACTTTGCTTTTTCCATCTTGAAGTTCAAAGAGCATGAACGAGTTCACTGGAAGAAAAAAAAAAAAAACATTGATTTTTTTTTTTTTTTAAAGTCTGAAATATGCTTGGCATGAAGGAAACTGAAAAGTGTCGGGAAAAGCTCAGTGGTGGCCCAGCAAATGCTTACTCATAGTTGGACCTTACCTTTTGCTCATGACTGGCTTCCCAGCCATGGTGGGGCAGGTGCAGCCCAGAGTGCAAAGACCATAGGAGCAGATGAGGCACTTGGCCCTTTGGACTGCTACCTAGTTTGTGGTCTCTGTGATTGAGCCTCCCTTTCCCTGTGAGTCACAAGGACAATTTATAATCTCCATAAATTTCATATGCTTCCTAGATATTGCACAGGTTTCTTTAGCCCTCTTTGCAAGAAGGAGGAAACGAGGGGATTTCAGCATGAAGGCATCACGTCTCCATGATGTTTGCATGAATTGTGCAAAGAACTGAGATCTTCAAGACCCAGGGCTGCATCCTATTTGGCATCCTCGGCAGTATTCTGTCAAGGACCTTGTCCAGAGCCAGCCCTCCATAAAGAGCTGCTGAATAAATGAATGAGTGAACCAAGCTTGTGCCTTCAGGTTGACAGGGCAGCCCGGGAGGGCTTGGAGGATGAGGGTAAGGGTGGATTCCTCTCTGTCTCTTGCCTACTCCAGGGGTTTCTCTACCTTCTGCTGACCAGTGGCCTTTCTGCTTCCTTTAGGCATCAGTACCTGGATTTTGCCCTGAAGTACCCTCTTTTTCCTAGTCTTCGCTCATCTGGTTTGGGTGAACCTGAGTTACCCAGGCTCCAGTGGGCATGTGGCTAAACCTGGAAAATTACAGAATCGAGTGAACGACTTACCATGCTTTGGTTTCTGAAGGCTAAGGACTCCTACGTTAGAAAACGATTTGGTCTAAATAAGCCCAGATGGCACTATGCATAATTAACTGCCTTCAATAGTCCTGGTCTTTCTGCTTGAAGATGCTGGCAGATGACTAGGGTACAGGTTACCTTGTCCCTGGACATTGGAGAACAATTATAAGATGACTAACGAGGAACAAATTAGACTCCATCTCATGTTGATAAAACTTCAATAGGAACAAGCACCCTTTTGATCTGACAGCTGGGCCTGGCCCCGCTACAGCAAGATGGGTTTCACGCTTGCAAAGAAGCTATAGTGCATCTTGTCATCTCGTCCTTCAAACATTTATAGTAATGCAAACCAAAAAAGAAGAAGCATATCCACAGCTGGGTCACCGTGCTGACTTTGGAATGAGACCAACAGAAAATGCGTGATTTCTTTACCCATGAAAATCTTCATTGATGGCCAGGTCCCCAACCTTTGGTTGAGTGTCAACAGTTGAGTTCAATTCCCTCCCAACTGGACATGGTATCTGTCAGCTCCATGGTCTGGAAGACCTTGATAAATGACCATGAGGTGGTATTGTCATCTGTACTTGTCTGTAAAGACTTGCCATGGTCCATATCCTAAAACCAAGCACCCAGCCAGGCAGCGTCAGATTCTCAGATCCTTTTCTGAGGAGCTCCCAGCATGTCTGTCTCACAGAAGCCACCTCTGTGTGGGACCTCCATGGAGAGGGTTCCACGCTAAGGGGCTTCCGATGGCAGAAGACATAGAAACCATTTTCATTCCTTAGAGAGGATTTTTAAATGAACTTGGAAGCAGAATGGGTTGCATCCATCCTTCTCGGTGGGGAGGCACCCCTTTGGATTTGCCAAGATGACAGGTGATAAGTTTGCCAAATGGTTTAGAACTCAGACATTCACTGAAATCAAAGATGGTGCAATTGGGGATTTGCCCGCAGAATATTCTGGTGTCTTCTCCTTCTCTTTCTCCTTTCTCTCCTCCTGTTCCCTCCCTCCTCCTCCGCTTGTGTTCTTCTTCTGCCATGGCTCTGGAAGTCTTTTTATAATGTCAGCCTGCATTTGCAATGGAGGATGAGGATGCCAGCATCTCAGCTTCATTTCTGAGAAAGCACGGAACTCCCCAGGATTCCGAGCTCCAGGCCCTCGGCGCCGACAGGACAGGGCCCCCATGTCCTATGCTCAGCAGGGATTTGAATGGATGGGTAATGACAGGGCCTTCTCCTCCCCAGGGAGAAAAGCAGGAACACAGCATGATTATGGCTGTAACTCCAGGGTATGCCAAGGCTCTGACCTCTCTGCTTTCATGCAAAATGTCCCTTCTGGAGAGAAATTCCTTCTCTATGAAGCCTTCATAACTGAATCAAGAGAATTCTCGGCACACATCATTTCCTGCACTATTCCTGCCTTGGCTCTCCAGCCCTCACCTCTCACCTGGCAGCTTCCCCCATTCACTTCCTTCTAGATTGATGACCACAGCTACCCAGTCTGGCCCAGGGGCATCGTATTTTCACTTAATTTATTTAAACATCAGGAAAAAAAAAGCCTAACAATAATGAATCTAAAACTATGAATCCAGCCTGGATCACATGCATCTTTATACCAACACAGTCATAAAGTAGAATTTTTAATACAGTTTTATGGAGGAAGGGGTGCACAGAGGCACCTGAGGCTCTAAACAGCTAGAATACTCTGACTACAGAAAAATTGTAGGTGGAAACCCAGAGCACGGAAATGCCAATTTCTTCTCTTCCCCCCTCCCACCTTCCCTCTTCTGTGCCCAAGAACAAAACCTGTGCTTCATACAGTGGAGGGACAGTCTGCCCCACTGGGGGGACCTTAAGGAGGGGAATGCACTGACCTCAGTCAAGTGACCAGAGCAGCCTGCGGGACACCACAGAAGACAACCCTGACCTCATGACGCACTGCACAATGCCCAGGACCAGGCTGGAATCTGACAGGTGGCTGGCCCCCAGAGTTCATGTCCTCTGGGAGACATCATTGAGCACCTTCTCTCTGCTAGGTTCAAAGACTTTCCAGGCCCTCCCTGTGCTGGGAGGAACAGAGATGATGACCTGCAGTGGGATATGTAAGCACTTCCGGACAAAACCAGAAGAGAAAAGCAATTAGGGAGATGACACTCATCTGGGGAAAGTTAAGGCTCTGAGTGGATTTGGAGGCTGGAGGTAGCAAGCAAGCCGAGCCATGTTGGACCTGGACCAAAGGCTCAGACTCTGGGTCACAGGAACCTGTGGTCCCTCTGTGGGTGGGCACAGAGAGGGGTGGGCAAGGGTGGACAGGGACATGTGGATTTTGAAAGACACCTGAATGGGCATCAGCAGGCACTTGGGAATGACAGTCAGCCAGACACTGGGGAGTCTCCTCACCGTGAAGGCTCTGGTTAGGATGCACTTACCTGTCCCCTGAGGCTTAAGGCTGCCAGAATGAGTCCCCTGGGCCCTGATCACTTGTGGCTTTCTATCAAATGTTGACAGGAAGTTGGCTCAAAATGGCTTCCCAGACCCTCAATGAAAAAGCTGTATTCTGAAGACCACTAGGAGGCAGCAGCTGGCCACTGTCCAGGTGTGGGTCCACCCAGAGGCTGCCTTGCCTGGCACCACAGACCTCGTCCCCTCACACGCCTGTTCTCAGTGATTCTTCTGTCCCCGGGCTGTGAAGGGCTAAGCTCCCTGCTGGGAATGCACCCAGGGGTGCGAAGGGACAGGGTAGGACCAGGTGGACATCAAGCTGTGATAGAAAGGGGGGCAAATGGGAAGTTAAGGAGACTGGATTCCTAAACCTCACCAAACCTGGTGGCTGTGGGCAAATGGCTGCACCTTTCTGAGCTTCTGTTCTCAACTGCTAGGGCGGAAGGTTGTCCCGATGCCCCCAGTGCCCTGCAGTGTTGGTGTGCTGGAAACTCCCAGGTCAGGAGAACCTGGGCCTCCCACGCTCACTGGCTCTCACATCCTCTTGCACAGAGCTTCCTGGATATGGGTGAGGGCCTCCCCTCGACCCTCCTCACCTTTCCACAGCCATCCGGCCCCAAAGAGAAAGCAGTCATCGCTGGTCGTAGCTTCAGCCAGGACCTCTCTTTCCCAGACGGGCCAGACCTGGCTCCCACACCACTGTCCAGTGGAGCCCCTGTGTTGGGCCAGGGTGGCGCCTTCTCCATGCCTGCAGAGTGACACCTTTTCTCCTCTTCTAGAAGCTGCTATGGATCTGAGGCAAGCATCCCTCTTAACCTAACCCAATATTCACAGGCTCATGTTGCTTTTTAAACCAGACCCCCAGTCTTAACAGTGTGTGCCCAAAGCCTGGGTCCTCTGGGTTCAGATGAGAATTGCTGGAGCAGAGACGGGCAGCTCTGCGGTGGCTGTCCTCCGTACTAGTGGCCCCACCTACCTTCCTTGACACCAGAGATAAGGAGGCTCAGAATGGACCACGGCTGTCAGGAGAAACAACGTCCTCCCACACCAGCAGTCACCCAGAGATGTTGCCATGGCAAAGGGGGCACGGCAGAAAGGCAGAGCTCAAAGAATCACCAGCAACTACTGCTGGCGAGGTACACGCACGGGCACAGCTTCATCCCGCACTAGCAGCCACAGGCAGCAAGGGACCTTTGCACTCCTAAATACATATATCTTTAAATTGTATTTAAAATTTTTTTGAGGTGCTGGGATTCAAACCTAGGGCCTTGTTCATGCTAAGAATATGCCCTACCATGGAGCTAGACCCCTACCATGGAGCTATGACCAAGGTTCCAAGTTCAAGCAGGAGGATTTTGAGGATTGTTACTTACTTGTGAACTTAAAAGATGGGAGGAAAAACAAAGAAAACGTGGTGCCTGACAGCCTGCACCTAACACATAAGATCACTCTTACCGGGCACGGTGGCGCACGCCTGTAGTAGTCCCAGTGGCTTGGGAGGCTGCCGGAGAATCGCGAGTTCAAAGACAGTCTCAGCAAAAAGCAAAGCGCTAAGCAGCTCAGTGAGACCCTGTCTCTAAATAAAATACAAAATAGGGCTGGGGGTATCGCTCAGTGGCTGAGTTCCCCTGAGTTCAATTCCAGGTATCCGCTCCCCCATCCTTACCTTATCAAATTGCAAGAAGGCAGAGGTGAACATCGGTGGCTCTCATATTTAGGACTTTATTTTCTGGTTGAGACACTAATAGAGCACATCTAAGGGCAAGTGCTGGAGACGAGAAGAGCAGTCCTGGATCCTCCTGGAGTTAGCACATCCAGTGGTAATTACACACACACACACACAGGTTCTGATTGGTGGGAAGCTGGGCACGGCAGGTCCTTATTGGTGAGAGGTTGGATAGGGTAAGATGTGATTGGTGGGTACCTGAGTAGGGCAGGTTCTGATTGGCGGAAGTTGGTAGAGCGGGCCAGCTGTTCACTGCCGTGAGCATCATTGAGGCCTAGGTGGGCATATTGTTTGCCTATTCCACGAGGGAGATGGAAGTTCAGAGAAGTAGGGGACACACACATCCAAGGGCAGAACCCAGGTTCACAGATTCCCAAACGCAGGAGGCACAGGAGATAAGCCGGGCATAAAGCAGGTGCTCTCAGAAGGGGCAGAATTTAGTGGACAAATAGGAAAATATTGTAAGCAAGAGGAACAGGGCCAAAGAAAAGTGGAAAGAATTAAATGGAACATCAGAAACGTTTTGCCATTTGTTTAAATCAAGTCAGGTAATTTATGCTCTGGGCTTCTAAAATGCCATGGATGGCTTCTCTGAAGTTCAGTTTCCTTCAGTGCAAAATGGGCACCATCACGCCATAGAGACGGGGTGTTAAATGTAAAAACAGCCAAAAAGGCAGTTCCAGGGGGTTCAGGCGCTACTTAGTGCAAAACATCATTGTTCGATAGATGAAGCTTATGGGTGACTAACGCGCTATGAGCAATTTGTGTGGGAGACGACCGAGTGTATCCAGAGCTGCTAAGAAAGAGGGTGCAAGAAAAAGCCTCGCGTGATGCTGCTCCCGCCTCCGGTTTATTGCAAGCTT
>CM053411.1:4863799-4899203 GCA_028644305.1 Xerus rutilus
TTTGGTCTGGGGCTCAGGCAGCTCTGTCCCAAACCTCTGCTTACAGGAAATCAGTGTGGAGTCTGTCCCATGGAAGGGTCCCAGAGAGCAAGTTCCTCCAATCTAAGAGGTTCTGTGTCCTCCCAGGAAAAGCAGTGAGGTCTCTCCAAAGAACCGGAGCTCCCTTATCCAGACACCCAGGGCTCCTGGAGGAGGCTGCCCCAGGGTCTTGAGATGCACCTGGAGGGAGGTGGTCTGGAATCCCCTCCACCATTAGCATAGGCCCTGGTGCAAAATGCCTGCTTTGCGTCACCAAGTCATGTTCTGCTTGCCAGTTATCACAGCGTCCATCTCTGGCCTGCCCAGGCCCCTCATTAGTCCCATTAAAGGTGCCTCATCTCAGTCCTCCACCAGGATTCCTCCAAGCAGGCCAACCCCATGCACCTTCAAACCAGGCTACTTCCACCTTTTCCTAATCGTGATCAGAGCCCAAGGAAGAAAACTTCACTATCGTTTTATTGATCATATTCAAACCTAAAAATCTAAATTTTGAATTGCAACAAATATCCAGACCCTGAAAAGAAATCACTACAATCAGGGTTAGCATTGATATTGTGCCACTGTAGGCAGAAATTAAGGAAACTTAAGCAAATAAGCAAAGTTAAGAAACTCAGAAAAATAACACAACTAAAATGAGCAAGTTCAAAAGAAAGATAAACTGAGAAAAAGAGTAGTCACAATGAAGTGGTGCTAGTATCCTTAATATGCAAAGATTAGTAACAAATCAATAAAAATGAAGGACTATCTTAATAAAAGTGGGAAAAGATAAGATAAATCTTGGCATGGGGTTGTAGCTCAGTGGTAAAGCACTGGCCTAGCACAGATGAGGGTCTGGGTTCGATCCTCAGCACCACATAAAAATAAATAAATAAAGGTTAAATTCTAAAAAAGAAAAAGAAAGATTAATTCTTCAAAAGATATATAAACCACTGCCGATGCTGCCTGATGAGTTCAGACCTGAATAAGAACAAAAGCTGAGGCAGTTCTTCAGACTGTATGAACTGAATTTCTTAGCTGTTCTTATCTTTCATATTCATCTTAGAAGCACCTCTCTGAGGTGTCCCCAAGGCCAAGTGTCCCTGCTCTTTGCCTTCATGGCCTGGTCTGACTCAACACGCACTGCAGTTTGCTGCCACCAGGCTTGGAAGCTCATCCAGGGCAGGATCCCCAGTACCAGCAGATGTTCAGCACACAGTAGACACTCAAATGGTGCTTGCTGAAACACTGGGTGCATGCATGCAGACGAATACAGTAAAAGCATAATTTTTAGTCTGAGCCAAAATCTTTCTTGACTCATCCTGACACCTAGTGGTGTCTCCTTTATAGATCCGACAAAATCAGCCTAACTTACCCTAAGGACGTGCATTTCCTTTTGTTCCAGCAAAGGCCTTCTGAACACCAGAAGGACCATGTGCCAGGGACCATGTGAGTGCAGACGACACTGGTGAGCTGACTGGCTTCTGTCCTCCAGGGCCAGAAACACCTGCTGTTGCTTACCACCACAGAGTGGGCCTGGCATTAATATTGCACTATCATAGGATAAAGTATAGGAAAACTCTTGGAGGATGATCATAGAATCAGTAACAGAAGGGTAGCCTCCAAGAAGTGGAAACTTTCTATTATGTGGAGCTAATTTTTGATATCTTGTTCATCTCCCCCTTTAAAGCTGACTCAGGTTCCACAGTGCAAGTTATTGTCTCAATCTTATTCCTGGTTTCTGCAATCCTTCCTGGAAGTCAATATCTAAATCTGTGCTTGCTTCTCATATTCCTCCATCTCTGCAGAGAAAGGAGGCTTGGGAGGGAGAGGCATCTAGAGAGCCCAGCCTCGCTTTCCGTTTCTATGTCCTCCAGTCCGTCTCCTGTCTTCTCCAACCAAGCTTTAAAAAGGAAATTCTAATTGGATAACCTTTTAGGGGAATAAAATAGGGTTAGATTTCTCATGCTAAATGTACAGGAAAGCAAATGACAGGCATTAAAACACCAGGAATAAACATAGGTGACATTTTCTGCTAGCCTGCATAAGTTCTCCATACAGCAGCCCCTCGACGTATGATGGGGTTCTGTCTCAGTAAAACCAGAGTTACGTGAACATGTTAAGTTAAAATGCAGCCAAGTGTGGTGGTGCATGCATGTAATCCCAGCAGCTCGGGAGCTGAGGCAGGAGGATTGAGAGTTCAAAGCCAGCCTCAGCAATTTAGTGAGGCCCTAAACAACTCAGCAAGACCTTGTCTCTCAATAAAATATAAAAAAGGGCTGGGGATGTGGCTCAGTGGTTGAGTACCCCTGAGTTCAATCCCAGTACCAAAATAATAATAATAATAATAATAATAATAATAATAATAATAATAATAATAATGTATGTGACAAGGATGTATGGTTTAATTTTTTTTTCTGGTACCGGGGATTGAACTCAGGGGTACTCAACCACTGAGTCACCTCTCCAGGCCTATTTTGTGTTTTATCTAGAGACAGAGTCTCACTGAGTTGCTTAGCACCTCGCCGTTGCTGAGGCTGGCTTTGAACTTGCCATCCTCCTGCCTCAGCCTCCCAAAGTGCTGGGATGACAGGCATGCGCCACCACGCCGGGCTATAATTTTTTAAATGCAAGCTGTTTTCATTTAATGTAAGCCCTACCTTTCAAACATTCCCCATCGCAATCCAGCCACTGTTGTTGAGCTGTGAGGTGACACACTTATAGGGACGGTGTGACATCATCTCATGAGAACCACAGAAAAGCGACATTCCGAGATTCTGGGTGAATGATACCGTCCTCCTTTTGCTCTGGAGTGACAGTTTTTTTGGTTTTTTTCCAAATACCTCTAATGAGCCATGAGACACTTGGAACCATCTGGAACAATCCGGAACATGGTGCGCGGTGCAGCTACACCAATGCACAGCAGAACGGCCGCCCTCCGCGGAGGCTGCGGGTTTCCGCCTCCCTGTAATTAAACCCACCCAGCCCAGGCCACCTCCGTGGGTAAGAAGTGCGCTGGACCTGAGAACCAGGCTCGGGCCCTGGCTCGGTGGCCTTGGACGACAGTGCAATCCTTCAAAGGGGCGCTGATTGCTCTTCCATTGGTGGCGGCCGCCCCGGGCAGGCAGAAGTCCCCGGGCACTGTGGCCCCTCTGAATGGCCCCAGGGTAGCAGTCGTGCCCCCACAAGCAATGGCGTGTGACCATCCAAGCGGAAAGGGCAGCTGAGGTCATTCCTCTCAGAACAAATGCCGTGGCGAGGGGAGGTCTCCGTCCCCACCCGTGCATCTCAGCCAGCTCAGGACGGCGTCCTCCCCTAGAACGAAGTGACCTCTGATTTGTCGGGGACCAAAGGCCTGAGGACGTCCCCTGGCTCTGTTCCCTCGCTAGCTGCTGGCACACTCCCTCCTGGAACCCGGAGACTATGCGGCGCAAAGCCGGACCCAGGATGAGGCCTGCGCTCTGGTCCACAGTCCCACTGGCCTAGCCACCCGCGCCTGGCCCCAGGCACGTGAGGGAGCACACAGCCCTGTCACCGGGGTCCCTGCCAGATGCCAAGCACAGGCAAGCGTGCTTACTGGGTCTTGATGAGTGGAATGTGCTAACACCTCGGAAGGGGGTCTCATGCCAACAGGTCCGCGGCGGACGGCTGGGCTGTCATACGAACTGCAGCTCCCGGTCCGGCGGATGAATTTACTGGTACTTGCTGCCCACAAAGCCCTGTTCTAAGTGACACACGAATATTAATGAATACAGAACATCCATTTGTATAACAACCCTGTGAAGTCCACACTGGGATTGTCTAGATCATACATGGAGGAAACTGGAGCTCAGAAAGGTTAAGTCACTTGTCCAAGGTCACACAGCTACCAAGCAGCAAACACAGCATCCGAATTGAGTACATGCTCTTAAATAGCTTGGAAGGTACTTTGCTTCCTTCCCGTCAAGTCCTTTTTGCCCTAAAGTGTATACATTAACTCCCTCTGGGGACCCCAGTGTCCACTCAGCAGCCTGTTTCTTTTTGTCCTGCATTGCTGGGATGTGATTTGAGGGCCATCTGCCCATTTTGCCCACTTTGAGAACAATCGAATAAAAATGCACGGTCTCTCTAGGAAAGGCCAAGTTGGCGATGCCTCTCCCAGAGCAGCCTTTAATGACTCCTAGCCCTGACCCAATTTCTCACGGGCCCCAGGCAGGGGTTAATTCACATCCCTGCCCCCATGCGGGCAGCAGAGATTGCTTCACTTGGGTACACACTGAGTCCTCGTGTGCTTACTTAGCACGCCTGCTGTCTCCAAAAGAGGACACCACAGGACAGTGGCCTTCAGGAGCTTTTAGAGGCTGGATTTCTCGCTTCCTTAAACCTTATACGCACCCGCTAACGCATCCCGATCAATAAAGGCCACTGCTGTGCAGTCTTCTGACTTCTTCTGCCTTTTCAAAGTCTTCCCTAGAGCCATGGGTCAACCCCGAGTGGGGCGCCATTAGATGAGGCAAAAACCCACCCCACTCCAGGTGTCCATTGGAAAGCAGCAAGACGTTCTCTTTGATGGATCCTTTACAAACGAAAGTGCGAGTGACGACACAGCGCATCTCACCCAGTTACTGTTCTATTTGCCCAGGAGATAAACTCATTAACTTTAAAATAATTGCCCGAACGAGACCTGCAGACCTGATTCTTTCCTCCCTTTCTCTCCCTCCTCCTTCCCGCCCACTCTTCCTTTGTCTTTGATCCTTTATTTCTTTATCTGTGTGTTTCTGTTGGGTTTAGGATAAGAACTGTGCAGGTCACAAACGCAAGTGGAGCCTGGGAGAGGCCCCAGAGGATCGGCATTAATTATTCATACATTTTGTTTGGTTGGCTGGTTTTTTGGTACAGGGGTTGCACCCAGGGGTGCTTTACCACTGGGCCACATCCCCAGCCCTGTTTATGTTTTATTTTAAGATGGGGCCTGGCTGAGTTGCTTAGGGCCTCACCAAGTTGGCTGGCTTTGAACTCTCGATCCTCCTGCCTCGGCCTCCTGAGCTGCTGGGATTACAGGCATGGCCACCGTGCCCAGCCAGGACTGTTTATTCGGTAGAAGGTGCACCAATTCAAATTCATTGGAAGGGTGTCCTCTGTGACGTAGAATTCATTTCAGAGAGAGTCCCTCCCTGTCCACTGTTTATTGATTGAAGCACAGATGGGTATCCAGTGACACTGGAAAGTTATTCTCCTAAGGCTTTCCACTGCCCAGATGTTAGAATATAAGCAGCAGGATGTGCTGGGATCAGCTAGGGAAGATGGCACAAGCTGGGAGGGTCCTCTCAAGTTCAGGGAACTTTCCTTCCCCTTCATACCCTGGGTCTGTTAGGCCCCGCCCTCTCTCATGTTCTAATACAACAAAAAAGGGGAAACATGCCTTGAACCCCAGGCACCCCCATCCTGCTCTCTGGATGTGATCAGATGCCTTTAGGGTCTGTATATTATCCCAAAAGGAGTCCCATCTTTGGGTCCCTGAAGATGGACCTGATACTGCCTGGTACTGCTGACCAGCGCTGTCTTTTCATATTGGTGTGCTGTCTGTAATTTAGAGGGTGAGTCTGTTCACACTGATGAATCGTGCAAGAGAACCCAAGAAATCACAAGGCAGTCGTGGCTTCAGATAAACAAGAGCCAATGCAAAACAAAACAAGCAAACAAAACCCAGCATTTAATCCATTTAATTTAATGTAGAAGACTGGGAGCCGGTGGTCTCGAAAAGTGATAGATGTCCTATGAGACTTAAGAACTTAAAGGTGTCATGTGCTTTGTACTGAAAGACATCCTCCAGGTAGGACACCCGAGAGCAAAAGATGAGCGAGAGAGAGAGAGAGAGAGAAAGGAAGAGAGAGAAACGGAGGGAAAGAGGGAAATGAGCATTTCATAACATCCTAAGAAAACATGGAAGAATACAGGAAAATGGATCATACTATTTTTAATAATCATATCAGGTAATGGTGGAAATGCAAAAGGGAACACAACTACATGAGGTTCCCCAGATGAGAATATTACAATGTCAAAGAGGTATTTTAAACTTCTCCCTCAATTTGTGCTGAGAAACTGGAAGAGTTTCTGGGTTGTGCAAGGCACAGTTGAAAAATCACAAGTGCCAGACCAAGCAAGTAATCTCCTATTGCAACTGCTCAGTGTTGCTACAACAGCAAAGCAAACAAACAACCAACAAACCCTTCCAAGTAGTTTATAAGTCTTAGTTTATTTAATCCTCACAACAATCGGATGGAATGGATTCTTTTCACAAAAGAGAAAACTGAGGCTCAGAAGAGTGAGACTCATTTGGGGGGGGGTGGTACCAGGGTTTGAACTCAGGGGCACTCGACCACTGAGCCACATCCTTGGCTCTGTTTTGTGTTTTATGTAGAGATAGGGTCTCACTGAGTTGCTTAGTGCCTCACTTTTGCTGAGGCTGGCTTTGAACTTGCGTTCCTCCTGCTCCCAAGTGGAAAAAAAAAAAAACCTAACAATTTCTTTATTAAGGAGTTATTGTCAAACAACCTAATAGGTTTTTGTGTCTTAAAATTTTTGAAGTGTTTCAAAAAATATTGATGAAAATTAAAAGAAAAATAACGCCCTTGCTCACAGTGCACCAAGCGCCTGCAGGCACCACACAATTCCTCCAACCTTGGCACTGGGTCAGATACCACGCCCTATTTCCTGTCCCACACTGTGTTTTCAGCTGTACTTGGTTTTGTCACAGTGGCCACCCAAAACCCAGCTTTGGAAAGATGTGACCTCATCAAAAGGAATAGAGTCCAAGTGAATGTTGAAACTGGGAACTATGTGGAGCTACAAGGGTCAACCGCAATATCACAGTGTTGCCCTGGAAAACTCAGAATGTCTGGCTCCTGGGAACTTGCTGCAGGGGCCGGGGCACCTCAGGGTATAGTTTGGGAACTAGAACAGTAATTTCTACTATGAAATAGAACTACTGCCAGGCGCAATGACGCAGGCCTGTAAACCCTACAGCTTGGGAGGCTGAGGCAGGAGGATCGCAAGTTCAAGGCCAGCCTCAGCAATTTAGCAAGGCCCTAAGCAACTCAGTGAGAACCTGTCCCAAAATAAAAAGGGCTGGGGATGTGGCTCAGTGGTTAAGCACCCTTGGGTTCAATCTCTGGTACCAAAAAAAAAAGAGAGAGAGAGAGAGAGAGGAGGAGGAGGAAGAAGAAATAGAACTGCTATTAAGAAATGTAAGTGCCAAGTGTGCTGGATTTCCCATTCTGTGTTCACAGTAGGATTGGTAAACAAATCAGGATCAGTATGAGAGATGACCTGGGGCTGACTAATCTACCTTGGCTTGGAGTAGTTAACTGCAGTCAAATTGTGTGTGTAGGAGAGAGTGTGGGCATGGGTCAGACAGTTTCATCTTAGTACCTCAAAGCCCAAAAAGAAAAGCTTGTAAGGGTTTTATGCTTTTCTGTAACACTGGAAAACAGAACATTGGTTTGTTAATCAACTTTTGACTAAGTACAACTTACAATAAACATAAATGTTTAATGTTTTTCTAAATCATCATCTCAGAGAAAGTGCTATACCCAAAGGAAGCCCTGATGTTTATTTTTCTTTAAAAATTGTATTCACTTTAACATGTATTTAAGCAATAGTGATAGCAGTTTTCTTACTAGGAAGTTGGTATTTTTAGCATCTTAAATAACAGCATTCTCAGAGAGTTAATGATCTGCTTCCGAAACTAAAAGCTAGAGTGGTCAAGTGAAAAGAACCTGGCACATCTTCATCCACGGTGAGAAAACGACATCGTCTCCCCCACTTCTAAGCATCCTCAATCCCCGCTCTTGTTGAGGTCAGGGCGCAGCTCAAGGTTGCCTTGGGGCAGCGGCAATTGCGATCGTTGTCAGCGTGCGCCACCTCCTGGTCGGATCAAGAAAGCGCCAGCATTAAAACTAGCAGCAAAAACATGGGCGCTGGACCCCGCCGGACGTTTCATGGACACCTTACCCAATTTTCTATTTCAAGGGAAATTTTCTGTTTCACTTGTTATGTATGCACGAGGGGGATGGGTGGCGAAAATCTATGCTTGAACGTGTCTAAGAAAGTTCTCGTGTGTACAATAAAACTATGCTCCCTACAAGTTTGGAAAGATGTCATCTCAGCCTCAGCCTCACGGTGTCCTCTGCCTGGTCCTCCAAGACACACAGGCTTGCTCAGCTCTTGCGCAAGTACAGCCCAAAAGTGCAGGGCCTTTAACTCCCCTTGACAGCGGGGGCCAGGGCCTGGGGATCTGTGAGGAGACCACTCAGCAAGGCTTTATGCTTCTTAGAAGTCCAGAGGGACCAAGGTCCCTTTGACCTCAGATTCTCACCCAAGTACCAGCTCCCCCATCTCCTGCCTGCATCTCTCAAAGGCTTCCGCCCTCCTGCGTCTTAGGATCTCTGCTGAGATTAGCCTTTCACCTGGGTCCTGGCTCAGGCTCTGCATTCGCACAGATTCAAACTAGGACCTAGGCAGCCCTTTAGTTCTGGCACTTTCTAACAAGAACTGAGCACCCTGTTTTTTATTATTATTTTTGGGAATTGAACCCAGGGACACTTAACCACTGAGCCACATCCCCAGTCCTTTTTACTTTTTATTTTGAGACAGGGTCTGAGTTGCTTAGGGCCTTGCTAAGTTGTTGAGGCCAGCCTCAAACTTGTGATCCTTCTGCCTCAGCCTCCCAAGTTGCTGGTATTACAAGCATGCACTACAGCACCTGGCCAAGCACCAGCTTCCTTACATGATTTACAATGTCCATTTTGATGTGGTTCATGAACCACATTTTTAAAGTAAACTTTTAGTAGTTTCAGATCTGTAGAAAAATTAGGAAGATAGTATCCCACAGCCAATTTCCTCTCATTATTATATCTGAATAATTTCCTTCCTAAAACTCCCATGTGCTTGATTTATTCAGCCCTCCCATCCTCCCCCTCTTCCCTGCTGCAGCCCCTGGCAATCACTCATCTTTTCAAAAGGACTGGGGATGGGGCCTTGAGTGGGGGAACAGTGTGCAGTGTGGGAAGCCTGGTCCATGGGCTGCATGAACGGAAACATCAGGAAAGAGAGGGCTGGGTTGTGGCTCAATGGTAGAGTGCTTGCCCAGCAGTGCTGAGGACCTGGGTTCAAGGCCCATCACCTCTGTCTGGAGGGAAAAAAGAACAAATGAGGTGAAATCCACCTGTGAAGGGTTGTATTTATCAGTACCAGCTGGTTTCTGTAACCAGGACAAAAACACATATTAATGAGAGCATGTTTCTACAGTAGGCAACTGTCACCAGAGATTCAGCCAGTCACATTTGAAAAAATGTTAAAATTGGGGGTCATTATATAAGAAAGTAGAACTTAGGGAATGATTAACAGTCACTGTCACGTTGGTGACAGAGGACAGCCTTCTCAACAGCCTCTTTTGTTTCCAGTACTTTCCCCAAGTCCTTTGGAGCCATTGCAAAGTGGCCCTGCTAGTCCGCAACCCGGTGGCATGAGAACTTGAACTGAGGCTGGCCATGCAGCAGGTGTAGTCTACCAACTTCCTTTTCTCTTCCCTGAAACAAGGCAGTCGGAACCACTGGTATTGGATCAGTCTTACCATTTCACTTCTCACTCACTTACTATCCCAAGTTTCTGGAACCATTTCTCACCCCTCCCCTAAAAAGGGGTTGGCACCTGCCTAACACCTTTCCCCAGAACCTTCTCTCTCAGAACCTGAAGACAGTTTATAGGGACCTTTCTTGTGTTTCCTTGATCACAGTGTTTCGGCTATGGATTAGACAAACCAATGCTTAAATCTATCACCTGGGACATCTCTAATGCACTAAAGCAAACAGAAGGAAGATAATGGTAAATATTCTGTTATCTGAATGTCCAAGACACTGGCAGATCAGATTCAAAATTATAATCCCAATTTTAGGATAAAGATGCTGTTCTTTATCTAAATTAAGTTCAGCCACATGATTGACCGCTGCCTGGGTTCCAGATGCTGTGTGAGCACAGAGGGCTTCATTAGCCAAGGCACCTGAGCTTACGTTGTGCTCAACCTGAGGGTCTCATCAGGCATCGAGGTGAGATTACAGGGCAGGGCTGACAGAGCAAAGTGACGTGATACTTAGAATGAGCTCCTGCTGGGTCGCGCAGTGGAATCCAGTCTGCCATTCTCCATCACCAGGACGCTGCCTGAGAGCTGGCACAGCTTTCTTCTCCTTGGAAGCATGAACATTCAGGCTGTCACACAAATGGAGGACTTTTGTTCTTTCCCCATGAATCAGTATATTTTCAGCTCCCAAGAGAAAATCCAAGAAGCCAGCTCTCCCACAAATCCAACAGAACTGGTGTAGGTGCGATAGAACTCTCCAAGCTTGTGTCAACCCTGCAAATAAAACTTCAGGACCACCTTTCAAGGTGTACTGAGTATGTTCTCACCAGCACGCTGGTTCTCAGGTACACAGATGAGGACCAGGCACTTCTGACAAAATGGGTCACAGCTGTGTGTCATTCCTGAATCAGAGCAAAAATAATTTTACCATCTATTCTGAAAGAACTCTGTGCTCTGATTCTCATTTTGAAATATGAATCAGCATTGAGTTCTGTATCATTCAAATATGAGAGAGTATTTCCTCTAATTTTTTTCTGTTATCAATGTTGATTTGACAGGAAGGGATAAATTATAAGATTCTGGTTCACAAAACATCTTTTTTTTATTGACTGACTGAGACACAGTTTATTGAGTGCTTAAATTTTATTTCCAAAAAAGAATTTAATGTGGCCTTTTACAGTAATCAAGATTACCTATCTCAACAGTGTGAGGTAAACATTAACAAGAAAAAAAAAAAACTTGAAGAAATGACAGTACATTAAAACTTGCCAGTTACTGCTTTGATAAAACAATGTTTTGCAAGAATTGTCTATTTCTTCTCAGCAGGATAAAACAACGATTTTTCTCTAAAGATCATTCATATGTTGATAACTGTTGCTAGTTTTATAAAATATATAATGTAACTACAAAGTGTAGTTCGCGATTTTTCCACTACAATTTATTCACATTTAAAAAAAAAAACTCATATCCCATTTACATAATTACACATCAAAAAATAGAGAACACAGTTTTATGGCTTACTTAAAATGTAAGTGGGAAAACAGACATATTTACCACACCAATAACAACTTTAATTTTTTAATAAAGAAAGTGCTATTAATTTTTCAAAAAAGAGTTCCAAGAAATTGAATTCCCAGCAATGATTACTTCTAAAATATACGAGATAGGAAACACAATTATAAAAAGGCTTAAAACCAGACGGATCATTCTTGTTTTGTTCTGTTTCCAGAGGGGCCTCCCTGGGTTGCTCAGACCTGTCTCAACCCTTGGCTCAAGCGACCCTCCCCAGCCCCTCAATACCTGGCACTTCAGGCACAGGCCCCAGCTTTTATTTCTTTAAAGAAAAAAAATCAGTTGATTTGTCACAACAGGGAAGTTGTTTAGTCTCCCTCAGAGTCACTGTCCCTCCTCGTGGGGACAGAGCACCGCACCGAGGACAGCAGTGTGTCTTTGATGGGCTTCCTGGGGTTTTCCTCCAGGTCCGTCTTGATGGCTCCGGACTCGGACAGCTTCCACTCCAGCTCATCTCTTGTCAGGTTCATGCCACCAAACACCAGAGGACCAATGAACTGAGCCTTGATGTCACCTTCCAGGTAAACAAACACTGTGGGCAGGTTCCTATCGGGGTAGTTGGGTATGCAGGTGGTTGAGATGGCTTTGACAAACTTGACATCAGGGAACTTCCTGGCAAGTGCACTCAGGTGCTGATTTATCAGGGCGCAGAGAGGAATCCTATAACCCAGAAATAGGAAAAAGAGGCAGCGGTGATCCTGCTTGTGCACAGAGCAAAGCACAACCTCCCTCCCTCCTGACAGAGGCCTCAGGGTAGCTTCACGAGCAGCTTGCCACCAGCTGGACGAGCCCACGTTTGTGTTTGGTTTGCTTGTGGTAATGGAGATTGAACCCAGGGCACTGTACCACTGAACGACATACCCAGCCCTTCTTATATTTTATTTTGAGATAGGGTTTGACTAAATTGCTCAGGCTGGCCTCAAACTTGTGATCATCCTTCCTCAGCCTCCTGAGTTGCTGGGATTACAGGCATGTGCCACTACACCTGGCTTGAATTCAGTTTTAAAAAACTTTCTAATAAGTTCAGGGAGAGTGAAGACCCCAAAGTCCAAAGTCCAATTTAATTGGATCCACCAACAATTCAGAAAAATTGACTTCACTGTAAAAGATGATCGCTGTGTCATTCTACAATGTTGCAAAACCCTAACGATTTAGAACGTGTGGAACAGGTCAGAAAGCAAGCCTTTAAGGGAACTCCTCAATAAGCACTGAACTCTAGTTTAAGAACAAGACTGGGCAGGTGAGAAACACTGGAGGCCCAGGGCGTCTCCAGGTGCCGACTATCACTGTGAAGGTCCCCTTGCCACCTACAGAGTGATCAGGCACATGGGACCTTGAAAGTCATGCCCCTAGAGGGATAAATAACTTAGGAATTTTTTTTTGTATTTCTTATCGGTGCGTTACAGTTGTACACCGCGATGGCACGTGTTGTCACCTGCTAGCACATGTGCACAACCCAACGGTAAAATTTGGCCAATGTCATTCCCCAGCATTTCTCCTCTCCCTCCAGGAATCATTTCTAATAAAAGAAAAATTGAGCCTTCACTCTACTCTTTAAGGAAGGCACTTATATTCTTAACAAATATTAATTTGACAGCCTTAAGATGAGACTCGGGTACTAAGTTTTAGGCAAATTGACAACAAAAACAGAGAATGTCAGTGAAAACAAAACATAAAACCTCTGATATTAAGCCTCGAACAGGATCAAGACACACATTCCAACCAACAGCTTATAGACCACGTGGAAGATGAGCTCACCCTTGTTTGTAAAGGTGCAAGACCACCCACAAGCCTCCACCAGCTTTCGTGACTTCTTGAACATAATCCTTGCCCGAGATCTCCAAAACTTCTCCAAATTTATTCTTCAGTTGGGTTGCCTTCCACTCAGCCAGTCTCTGCTGCCTGCACAAGGGGAGGAAGAAGCAGGGGCCTGCGTTCACACGCGCCCGCTCACACCCACCTGACCCGAGGTGGTCGAGGCTCACTTATGTGCCTCCTGGCAACAGCCTAAGGCCACTTCACTGAAATGAACAATATCACCGTTTAATCATGGTCTTTTCCACATGTTATCTCAGCTGGAAAACTAATTTTTCAGAAGGCACCCACATTATCACCAGGCAAAACAAACAAACAAAAGAGGGGTCTTTCTGGGTGGCACTGACCTGTACATTTCAACAGCCCGTTCATCTTCCTCATTGAAGTCGTCTTCGTTGTCCTCCAGCTCCTCCAAGGTCATCTGTTCGTATGTTCTCACTGAATTTAGTCACAGAGGCAAAGGCAACAGACTTAGCAAGATAAATAAGCCATCTGGGCGTCCCCGTCCCTGTCCCCCTAAAGCCATGCACACGACACCAGAGGACCCCCAGCCCACCAGAACAAGAACAGTTCAGGTCTGTCACCAGAAAGCAAGAAGCGAGGGTGTTTGAGGGACCCACACCCACAGCTGCCGGCCTGCCTGCTGTATCCTCCGTCCGCAACAGTGGTGGGAATGCAAGTCCCCACGTTTCTAAAGCAGAGTGGTCTGTGCCTGCAGTCACCTGATCTGATCTTCAGGTCTGTGTGTGGTGTGCTGGGTGTCCCCAGAGTCCTCATGTCACCTCAGGAGTCGTGACAGACACCGGGGCCTCCCCAAGCACACCTTTCCTGGAGTTACAGGTGGCCCCGCCGTACTTCCTGGTCTTTTCTCATGAGTGGCAGACACTTCTGTCTTTCCTAGTAACCAACTGCTATGGAATCTATATCTGATTTTTATTGTAATAAATACTCTTATTTCTTGACATCAAACCAGCTGTACCTGCCCCCCCTTTACTCTTATCAAGATCACAATGACCTCTATCTCTTAATAATGAAACTGACCCAAGCCATCACTGCCCTCCTCTGACTTCCAGGGACTTCCTTTCCGACCACCACCCTGGCCTTCTCACTTTGAACCCTGTGGTGATTAAAATTCCCCAGGGCTCAGTTCTTTGACTCCTTTTCTTCTTTACCTGGGCTCACTCTTGCAAGTGCACCTAATCTCACAGCTTTGAATATTAAGGGTGTGCAGACAGGTGCCGCGGGCACGCCTCCAGACCAGACCCCACCTGGAGACACATCTCCACTTGTCTCCTAAGAACCTCTCCGAGCCTTCCTCCTCCCAGCTGGCGGGACTCCATCCTCCAGGCTGCTCAGCCCACCTGGTCTTTCTCTCATGCCCCATGCACAGACCCTGCGGGTCCTCCTGCAGCACACAGCACACCTGACCACACCAATGGTATGCCTCTCCTCAACCACGGCACTAGTTTCAGCCTCTCTGCTCCCTCCCCCCAAAGTGCATGCTCAGTAGAGCCTTGAAAATGGAGGCCCCAACACTGTTCCAACCTTCAACGACCTCCTGTCTCATTAGCCATAAAAGCCAAGGCTCCTACCAGAAGACAGCAGGTCCTAAATGGTCTGGCCCCTACTGGCCACTCTGAACTCACTGTCCACTACTCTCCACACTGGCCTCCTCACAGACTCACCCACATGCCAGGCCAACTTTTCACCTGCTGAGGTATGTCACCTCACATCCAAGTCTTACTCAAAGGCCACCTCATCTCCTTCAGGTCTATCTGAATGGCGTCTCTCGGTGAGGCCTCTCTAGAACTGTTCTTCTCCCCGCAAGCCCTCCTAGCCCCTTTCCCAGTCTTACTTCCCTTATTATTTCCTGTCTGCTCTGCCACTGGAATGAGGTTCCACGAGGGGAGAGAATTCTGTCTAGCCCGCGCACTCAGTCTCCACTGCCCAGATCAGCACGTGAGACACAGCGATCGATCGTCCAATAAGCACTTGCTGGACACTTTGTAATAAATCCTTCTCTAAATTAGCTCTTGCATGTAATCTGGGGACAAAAGTACTAGGCCCTGTGATTGATGTGTCTCAGATATTAGCAAGTATCAGAAATCCTTTAACCCAGTTTACAATGCAGATTCCTGGGCCTCACCAGAGACTGGCTCGGTAGGGACTGGGCACGTACAGACAAGCACTCAAGGGACTCCAATTCAACTGGTAAGGCCACCTTTAAGAAAATCCCTCTAGGACCCCGTATATTGCAAACATTTTTAAAACAAATTAAGTTGTTTTTCTTTGATGTTCTTAACCAAACCACAAAGATTAATAAATAATAAAGTACAACTTCAGGCGAATACAAACACTAAAAACTCTCAACAAATTCCCATGACATTACTGAACTGAATCACAGACAAGAAAGTCTTGTGTTCACACACCACAGACTAGGACTTGTGGGGCTGCAGGGTAGCTCTGAAGTCCCCCTAACTGTCTGGCCTTGGAAAGTGATGGCTAGGGACACCTGTGACTCGCCTGAGGGCCCAGACAGTGATGATGCCGGCCCTCTAGCTGTCTCCCGGATACTGCTCAGAGGCTCCTTCTACTGCAGCAATTGGAGGCTTAGGAAACTGTTTCCAAACCCAGACAGGCAGAGAAAAGAAAACCAGCCGCTCACCCACTGACTGCTGGAGGATGCGCTGCTCCTCCTCTTCCGCCTCCTTCTCCAAGTCTTTCAGACTCTCCTTCGAGGGCAGGATGCCCTTTTTGCGTAAGATGTCATTCCATTCGGTGTCTGCATTGGGGTCCTGGAAGAGCAGGGCAAAGATCACCCTACGAATCGCTAAGCTCAGTATGGAGGATGCCACAATGGACAGAGAGCCAAAGGGGAAAGGTGGCAGGAAGGGAGGAACTCAAGCCACATTACCCTGTGGCCTATTTCTGAGGGAAAAAAGTGTCAAAAAGACTCCCAGACCCTGTTCTGTTTTTTCTGGCTCCTCTTCCTCCTCATCTCATAGTCTAGGAATAAAAATCAGGCTATGACATGCAGATCAGTATCAGTGCTGAAACCAAGGCTCTGACCTGGCTTCTATTCGATATTTTTATTAATGACCTGGAGTGACTCGTTCAACAGATAATTTAAGTGCCTACTCTGTGAATTACTGTGGTAGGCAACAGGAAAGCATGGGGAACACAGGCGTCAAGAAGGAAAGACAGATGGTGCGCAAGAACATGCAAACCACACATCGACACGAACTGAGGCAACTGTGAGGACGAACAGGCTGCTGTTCTAGAAAGCTCCAGGGGACCCACTACAAGAGCTGACACATACCAATGATCTGAGCGTGTTCAGAACCAGGCAGGGGAGAGTCGGGGCCTAGGAAGTAACTTTCCAAGACAGAGGGACCACCAAATACAAAAAGCCCCAAAACAAAGAGATGTGACATTCAAACATCTCAAAGCCTTGAGTGGCTGCATCTGGGAAGAAGGAAGCCTGAGGCCAGGCGGACAGAATTCTCTGCAGGCCCAGCCCTGGACGTGCTAAGACCCTAACAGGCAACCTTCATCAAACACTAAGTGCTTCCAAGTCTTCACCTGTGTCTGCTCACTGGCCCCCTCAGAAGCCTAGGTGAGGCATGGTGTCTAGACAGACACTACCACGCTGGGCAGTCAGACAAACCCACCTCGACCAAGTATCAGGGTGGGCGCCCAGAGCCAGAACCCAAGTGCCCAGGCACAGGTTCGCATGATTTGGCAGGAAGGAGGCCAGGGGAGCTCAAACTTGGTTTGGAATATGAACTGAAGGAGACTGTGGACACTGGGACAACCAGCCCCGGCCCCCCTGTGTGTCCAGTGTTGCTGAGATGCATCAAGAGAAAAATGAACAGAATCCTTTCTACAGGGTGTTCAGGGAAGGCCTCTGAAGAGGTCCCATCTTTAAGCAGGGACTTGAAGTATAGAGGATACAAATGAGGTCAGAGGCGCCCCAGGGCGCTCTCTTCACCCTTTTAGAGAGTCTGGTTTGTGCCACTTGCTATATTTGTAAATGACCATCCTTTCCAAGCCCTCAGTGACGGGGGAAAAAAAAGTCATTTCATTCAAGTTGTTTTCTTCACTTTCTTCAAGCTTTTGTCCAATTCTGGTTACCAAATACAACATAAAAAACCCCCACAAAAACTAGGGGATTCTTATTTTAAGAAATTAATACCGAGGCTGGGCGTGGTGGCCTGTCATCACTGCGGCTTGGGAGGCTGAGGCAGGAGGATCGCCAGCCTTGGCGACTTCGCGAGACCCGAAGCAACTTTGTGTGACTTTGTCTCAAAAAAAAACACTCACACACACACACAAAACACTGAGCGGAGCAACTGGGGCTGAGATCTGGAACCCTGGGAGCCCGACTAGGAGACACCCCACCTGAAGTGCATGAAGAGCTGGGGGCGAGAGCAGGCCGGGTGTGCACGGTGGGCACCCCGCGCAGCCGCACCCCTCACTCCACTTCTCCGTGCACGGCCGTGACCCACCGGCTCAGGCGCTTCTCATGGAGTCATGAGGAAGTCACCTGGATCTACCAAGACCTGGCAAGGGCTTCACAGGCCTCGGACAGGGGGGGCCGACCGCGAGGAGCGGCAGCCCAGAGCACGGAGATTCGCAGAACAGGCCACGCACCGCCGGGGCTCTGCTGGGACCACGCCCGCCCTCCCGCACTGCGCCTGCGCAGGGCCTCGCCACGCGGGGCCTCTGCCGAGCCGGCGGCGCCCGGCGATTCTCAGGCCTGGAGCTCGCGGCTGGAGCAAACCCAACACAGCAAACGAGAGGCGGCCACCTTCAGGCCCCGCGCAACCTGCCTCGATTACCTGCATCTTGTCTCCGAACGCTCAAGCCGGTCAGCCCTGCCGCGACGTCCCCGCCCTTCAGCTCCCTCTCTACGCATGCGCGAGGCCCAGCCCCGCCTTTTCTCCCAGCCAGGTTTGGTTCCGCCCTCAGAAACAAACTGGGCGGAGCCAGGGAGGAAGGAAGCGAGGGCTCTGAGTCTGCGCCACGCCAAGGAAGGGGCCCCGGAGCTGTGCGCATGCGCAAAGTAAGACGCGCCTACCCGGGTCAGGCCGCGGAGCTCACGTGACCCTAGCTGATTCTGGGCGCTGCCTTATTAGGACCGGTCTCCGGCTGAGGCGTTGGTGGCGCTGGATGGAAGAGGTGCCCAGGGGCGAAGCTGCAGCCGTGACCCAAGCCCGTGAAGAGGTCTCTGCCCGCCCAACTAAGAAGTCCAAAATAGAAATATCTCAGTGATTAGACCATGCGGTTAAAATGATGCAGGGTCACTTGGAATTCATCCATTGTCATTGCAGTATCGGATAAGGCAGTTCATTCTTAAGATCTATTTATTGTCTCCCATGTGTCAGGCACTGTTCTAGGATCTGTGGCCACAGCGGTGATGAAAGCCGACAAACGAAGGCTGTGGAGTGCTTGCCCTTGGGTCCAGTCTTCAGCACCAGAACAAAAAAGAGGTGCAAGTCCTCTGACCCAGTTCAGCCTCAGGAGACTTCCATGCGCAAAGGCGCTTAGCTGCACAGCACTAAAATCAGTCTGACTGGTAAGAGGCAGGGGCTTGGCTCGGGCTTCTGTCTGTGTACCGCTCCGAATTTGGAGAGCAATACTCCTTCACACAGTAAAGGAAGCACTGTGCACACCCGAGCTGACTCGCTGTTTCCTGATATTACACCTACTCACTTGTGGCGTAGGCTCGGGTCTCCCAACCCGGCCACACCTTGGAATCACCTCCAAAAACTGCAGCTATCCTGGGATTTAATCCATTTCCAGAGAAATTAAATTACTGGAGGTGGGCCTAAACTGACATTTTCTATGTTCCCAAGGGATGTTAATGTGCATCAACATTGACTACAGGGAATCAAATGATGCCTGGAGAGCAAGGAGCGTTGATTTAGTAATTTACAAGGATCCTAAAGATTTACCTCACTCTGACTGAATTGCAGGCCTTTTAAAGCATTTCTTTGTTAATTTACCTGGCAGCAAAGTTTGAGTGAATTTCCCCTGTTTTCACCACCTAAATCAGGACAGGTGCTAATTTGGGGGTGACTTTAATCCTATGCTTCCCTCTCCATCCTGCATAGCGATAGTCTGGGGGTGTTTGACCTTCCTCATCGCCAGTTGAATCAATTGAACAATTCTGCCTTGATAGTTTTGGAATAAATGCTTTCAATTCTTTTTACTACACATATCAGAACAATATCCTGTTAATATGATATTTTGACTTTTGGTTTTATTATGTTGGCACAAATAACTCAGGGAAAAAGTTTTCATTTAAACACATAAGGGAGAGAGATTGCTCAAATGATCCTTAATTGTAAAAGATAATTACTTTCTAAGGTTAGGCAGGTAGATTCCAAATTTGTATGACAAAATAACAAATCTAGAACAGCATGATGTGGGGACAGCTGGCCCTATCAGATATTAAAACCATGTGGTTTGATGCATGAATGGAGAGTAACATCAAAGGAGCAGCATAGCAGTTTCAGAACAAGTCCAGAAATGGAGCCAAGTTCATGGAAACATTAGTGTGTGCTTAAGACAGCATCTCAGCCTGCTGGAGAAGGGAGTGAACTTTGGAATATGTTGGGATATTGGCTGATAACGATTTGAAAGTAGATAAAACTGAATACACACTTCACAATGTATATCAGAATAAAAGGACTAAAATTACTAAAGGAAAACATGGCATAATTTTATAACTTAGAAATGGAAAGAGCCCTTGATGATTATTACTCAAAATTCAGAAGAAACCAAATTGTATTTATTATTTTTTTATTTTTTTAGCTACTGGGGATTGAATGAGGAGGTGCTTTACCACTGAGCTATATCCTCAGTCCTTTCAATGTTTTTTTTTTATTTTGGGACAGGGTCTCTCTAAGTTGATAAGGCTGGTCTCAAACCTGTGATCCCCCTGCCTTAGCCTCCCAAGTAGGTATACAGACATGTACCACTGTGCCTAGCTGAAATTTTTTAAATGATTGATTTGATTACTTTTTTAACTTAGAAATAATGTACATAAGCACGATGCCTTTGATGTAAAAAAGATTTAAGTAAAAATACATTTATGTATTTATTCATATTTGTTTATTTTAATTAATTAGTTTATTTCTTGGTACTAGAGATTGAACCTAGGGGTGCTTAGCACTGAGCCATATCACAAACTGCTTTTTCTTTTTCTTTTCTTTTTTTTTTGAGACAAGTTCTGACTAAGTTGCTTAGGGCCTTGCTTAGTTACTGAGCCTGGCTTTGGTCTTGTGATCCTCTTGCCTCAGCCTCCTCAGTCACTGGGATTACAGGCCTGCACTACCATGCCCAGTCATATTTGTTTAATTTTATAAGAATTACAGGAAAAAGAAAACAATGGGAATTGTTAACTGCTGGGGAGGAATGAGGTGGTGGGGACAGGGATAAGAATGAGAATTCTCTAATCAACTTTTATGTAGGAGCAAATACAGTTTTGTGTGGCCTGAAGCTCTTTCGACTTTGGAGATTGTCTTTAAAAATGCAACATTATGAGTATAACATTAGACCTGAAAATGAATGTTTATTAGACTGAAAAAAAAAAACTAATTATAAATTACCAATTTTAGCTGGGTGCAGTGGCGCACGCCTATAATCCCAGTGGCTCAGGAGGCTGAGTCAGGAGGATCGCGAGTTCAAAGCCAGCCTCAGCAACAGCGAGGCACTAAGCAACTCAGTGAGACCCTGTCTCTACATAAAACACAAAATAGGGTTGGGGATGTGGCTCAGTGGTCGAGTGCCCCTGAGTTCAATCCCTAGTACCCTAAATAAATAATTACCAATTTGTAGAAGTTGATAATTGCCACAAACATCACAAAACTCAGAAAAATATCCTATTTTTATAAATTGTCTGACATGATCCTGTAGACTAACTTCTGGCTAGTACAAGTCACACCCTGTTTCTTCTAGAACTACTCAGATACCTCATTCTGTGGACAGAGCCCCTATCACATTATGCCCCATGGGCCTGCAACCTCATGTCATATCACTGGGTGAGGGTTGATGGCAGTTCTGCTGCATGCCATTTCTGCCTGGGATGACCTGCAGTAACCATGCATAGCAGCAGCTGCAGACCATGTTGGTGCGTGTCTGTAAATGGACCCTCCAATCTACTGTTAGTGGTTTTCTCATTCACCGAAGACCACTTTGTTATTTCCACTGATGAATGTTTTTGTTTTTTCTCCAGCCAAACTTTGGGAAGGCTTTCCCTGGATTTTCTTCAGTCTCCTTATCTCTAGAATGTCTGTAACAAGATCAGTTTTTCCTGATGTCTTTGGACACATTTTTTCACAGGGGAGGTAGAAGACTTGGGGTGGCCCTGCCTGCCCTTCCTACAAATGCCTGCTTATTCCCCCCTCCCTTCTGGGGTATGTTTATGACTCCTTATAAATGGCAGATGGATTTGATAAAATAGAGGAGACAAGTTCTGAAGTTATATACAGTGGATGGATTTCTTTCTTTCTTTTTTTTTTTTTTTGGTACCAGAGATTGAACCCTGGTGCTTAACCACTGAGCCATATCACAGCCCGCTTTTTTATTTTTTATTTTGAGATGGGGTCTGACTAAGTTGGTTAAGTTCTCACTAAGTTGCTGAGACTGGCCTCAAACTTGCAATCCTCCTGCCTCAGCCTTCCGAGCCCAGTGTACAGATTTCTTAACAGGCCAGTAAAAAAAAATTCCCATTTATCCCAAGCCTCTGTAGAAATGTGATTCAGACATACTTCATCAGGACTGTCCTGTGATGTGTGACCACATAGGACGTTGCTACTTCTTTGCACTACCAATTTTCTAAGCAATATGCCTAGTATTGATGACTCTTGTTCCTATTGCTGCTGTGAGTCTTCGCCTTACAGGATCCTAAGTACAGAAAGGATGCTATTAGCCCATGGTTAGTTTGCCTCCTGGGGAAAGCAGATGGGTAGATTCACACAAAAAGCTGATCTCAAAATGTCTTGTCTTTTTAAGACAAAAGGCCCATCTGTAAAGATTCAACCGAGAGTCTATGGTTAAGCCGGGCGCGGTGGCTCAAGCTGTAATCCCAGCACTTAGGGAGGCTGAGATAGGAGAATTGCGAGTTCAAAGCCAGCCTTAGCAACGGCGAGGCGCTAAGCAACTCAGTGAGACCCTGTCTCTACATAAAACACAGAATAGGGCTGGGATGTGGCTCAGTGGTTGAGTGCCCCTGAGTTCAATCCCCAGTACCAAAAAAAAGAGTCTATCGGTAAAAGAACAATTAAGATGTATGCTCTTTAAATTAAATGAGCTCTCATTAAACATAGGACTCCATGGCTACTACCAAACAAAAAGGAATTCCATATTCTGAACATGCTTTATGTTAGCTCCCTAGGTAACCATCTTCCCAAGATTTGTGTGTGTGGGTTCACAATAAATGAAAAGCGACACTCCTCTGTCCCCCCTTTCCTGTTGTCTCCCATCCCTGGTTTACTTGTCTTTCAAAATATTGAAATGAGCTGGGCTGGTGGTGCAGGCCTATAATCTCAGTGGCTCTTAAGGCCGAGGCAGGAGGATCGCGAGTTCAAAGCTAGCTTCAGCAAAAGTGAGGCGCTAAGCAACTCAACCAGACCCTGGCTCTAAATCAAATAGAAAAAAGAGCTGGGGATGTTGCTCAGTGGTTAAGCACCTCTGGGTTCAATCTCTGGTACCAAAAAAAAAAAATTGAAATGAAAAGTGTACAAGTGTGTTACTATAGATGACTGCTTCTTGTGTGATTCTGTAACACGAAGCATGGATGGATGGGTGCTTTGTCTCACAAATTTGAAAAATGAACTCCACAGACACAAGGGTTAGAACAAAGTAACAGGATTTATTAGAGTAATAGAAAGAAATCAGAGCTCCCAAAGAGGAGGGGTCCCTAGTGAGGGTTGCCAACAGGTAGGTGTCCCCTGTTTAGGGGTTTTGATAGGCTTGATCTGTCCCTATAGGTGATTGGTGGGATGACATGGAAATACAGGATGCAGAAAGGGGACCTATCAACTCTATTTTGTCTTCTTTAGCAAATCTAGAGAAAAGTGACTTCTAAACCTCAAGTCGCGTAGCGTAGGGGTGAGGATCTGCTTGCACAAGAAGTACCTTTTGCAATTGATCATGTCTAAGGCTGTTAAGGAATTCTCCTGTGGATAGGAAGAGCTGTGGTCAGAGGCTTGATTTCCCTCCCAGTCTCCTCAGCCTCCTTTCCTTCTCTGAGGCCCTTTCCCTGGCTGCCTATGAATGGTCTGTCATGTGTATCCATTTTGAGATCTGCTGAAAGTTAAGATCAATAAGAAGTAACTTCAGGTGGTGACTCGATGCTGAGATGGTGTCTACAGTGAAAACCTTTGAAAGTTTGGGGACCTTGAAGACTGTTGAAGTCAGGGAGGCAAACATGTAGAAGAAACACCTAGGGAAAAGCTTTGGTAACCCATGATCATGAAGAACACTGTTTTCTGTGAAGACTAACAATATTTTTTTTAGAAAAGAAACAAAATGAAAAGCTGCTTGTACAAACAGCTTACTATTTAAACTTTTCTAGGTTTTGTAATAAGTTGTTCAAGCTGGGCATGGTGGTGCACACCTATAATCCCATGAGCTGGGGAGGTTGAGGCAGGAGAATTGCAAGTTTGAGGCCAGCCTCAGCAATTTAGTGAGGTCCTAGGCAACTTAGTGAGGCCCTGTCTAAAAATAAAAAAATAAAAAGGGTTAAGGATATGGCTCAGTGGATAAGCATCCCTAGCACAAGAAGATATTCTGGTTCTGCAAGTGGAGTTTAGCCACCTGCCTTTTTGAAAACTGTCTAGTCATTCCCGTATGGGTGGTCTTTAGGATCTTATGTTTCATTGACATTCCAGGCAATCTTTAAAAATTATCAGGAAGACCATCATGAGCATTTCCCATGTCATTATCCAATGTGAAATAGAAAAAATGTAGGTACAACTAGGAAATGCAATAGGTCCTTCGTCAACCAACTATGGCTTGAAAATATCCAGGAAAAAAAATCCTGTGCCGAACATGTGCTGGCATTTTGGGGCCATGATTCCCTAAACAATACAGCATAACAACTCTGTACACAGTACTTACATTGTATTAGGTGTCATAAGTCACCTGAAATGACAAAGTACACAGAGGACATGTGAAGGTTATATGCAAATACTGCATCATTTGGTACTGTGGTTGGGGTATCCATTGGGAGTCTTGAAACCAACTCCCCACCGATGCTGAGGGACCACTGTGTGATATCAGGACAGCTCCTGAAATCGTCTCTCTATAAAATTGAAATTAAGAACATTCCAGAAGGTTAGCTGCACTGCATCCTATTAGTGGTGGATGGTCATTGACTTCTCTTGCTCATTCTCTACCCTCAGAGCCTTACTGTGGACTGCAGGAAACTAGTACACTCCTCATACCCATTTCCTTCCCGGCTGCCTGTCAAGTTCGGATCCCAGGGTGCCAGTGCGAAGAGTGATGCTTCCTGTGTTGGATCCCGTGGAGCAGCACAGAGAGGGACCCGCATCCTTCCGCAGGCCCACCAGTGCCTCCCCACCTCATGAGCCCTGACGCCCCTCCTGTAAGCAAATCCCCAGGTTCCAGTAACACTACCAGCTTCCTTTATTTCCTTGGCCCTGGGAGTGATGGATGCTTCCTGCACTCAGCAGCCCCTGAATTTTCCCACCTTTTCTTTTGTGACTCCTTCAGTTCTTCTGACAGTTTTCTAGCTAGCTTTTTTTAATATAGTTTATCCCATCCATTTGAAAGGAGACCTAGTGTAGTTTCCTGTTCCCCTGACTCAGGTTCTGAATAACCGTGAAATCACAGCCATTTCTTTTCTTTTTTTTTTCTTCTCCTTTTTCTCTTTCTTTCTTTCTTTCTTTCTTTCTTTCTTTCTTTCTTTCTTTCTTTCTTTCTTTTTTTTTTTGCGTTTTCATTGCTCTGCCTGCATTACTTTATTTTTAAACAACAGTTTTTATTGCAGTAGGATTCACATGCCATAAAATACCCTGTTTAAAAGTGCACAACTCAGGGTGTTTTAGTATATCACAAGGTTGTGCAGTCATCGCCACTAGCTAATTTCAAAACAGTTCATCACCACAAAAAGAAACTGAGCTTTAGCAGTCCCTCTGCGTTCATCCTTTCTCCCAGACCCTGGACACCACGAATCTACTTTCTGTCTCTGTGGATTTACCCACTTTGGACACATGAGATTTGTGTGGCTGTTTGTATCTGATTTCTTTGCTTTAGCAAACTGTTTCAAGTTTCATCCATATTGTAGCATTTATCGGTATTATATTTTATGACCAAATAACATCTATTTTAAGGTATGCCACATTCTATTTATCCATTCATCAGTAGATGGACATTTGAGTTGCTCAGAATTTTTGGTTGTTATGACTAATGCTGCAGTGCACATTCACTTAAAGTTTTATGTGAGTCAGGTGCACACCTATAATTGCAGCAGCTCAGGAGGCTGAGGCAGGAGATCACAAATTCAAAGCCAGCCTCAGCAACTTAGCTAGGCCCTAAGCAATTTAGTAAGACTGTCTAAAAATAAAAAATGCAAAGGGCTGGGGATGTGGCTCAGTGGTTGAGAGCCCCTGAATTCAGTCTGTCATGCAAAAAAAAAAAAAATGTTTGTGAACATGTTTTCACTTCTCTTGAGAATTTCTGGGTTAAATGGCATTTCTAAGTTTTTGAGGGATTTTCATTTTCCAAACCTATTGCACCATTTTACACTGTTTTAATCAGCTTTTTTGCTGCTGTCACTAAAGGACTCAACCAGGACAATTATAGAGGAGGAAAAGTTTATTTGAGGGCTCCTGGTTTCAGAGGTCTTAGTCCCTATGTCACTGGCTCTATCCCTCGAGGCTCACGGTGAGGCAGGACCACATGGTGGAAGAATGTGGCAGAGGGAAGTAGCTCACATGATGATCAGAACCAGAAAGAGAAGTGAGCCACTTCCTGCAGCCACACCTCACCTGCTTCAGTCATCACCCAGTTAATCCCATCAGGGGACACCACACATCCAAAGCATAACACACTCCCACCAGCAATGCACAAAGGGTTCCCATTTCTCTATATCCTTGCCATTGGTTGTCATTGTTTGTCTTTTTGATTAAAGCCATCCTAGTGGGTAGGAAACAACATTACATTGTAGTTTTGACTTGCATTTCCTCATGGAGTGATGATCACGAGTAACTTTACCCTGTGCTTATTGGCTCTATGTATATAGGTCTTAGAATAAGGCTTCTTGTCATCCTTTGCTTAAAAAAAATTGGGTTGTCTTTTTTATTATTGAATTATAAGTTTTCAACAGAGACACTAGTCGCTTATTAGAAACATCTGCAAAAATGTCCTGCTTTCTGTAATTTCTCCTTTTGTTTTCTTGCTAATGTCCTTTGAAGTACGAAATTTTAAATTTTTGGTGGCATTCAGTTTAGGGATATTAGATGTACAGTTGATGTCTAATGTTTCCTTTTTAATTGTGCTTCAGATTTTATACCTAAAAAATGACTTAGCCATTCTGAGGTCATGAGCATTTGCACCTATCTTTTCTTGTAGGAGTTTTCTGGCTTTAGTTCTTACATTTATGAGGCCTATGATCAATTTTTACCTTTAATTGTTATCCTTATAAAGTCTGTGATCAATTTAAGCTAACTTGTGTCCATTGTATGAGGGAGGAGTCCAGCGTCATGCTTCTTCATGTGACCATCCAGATGTCCAAGCACCATTTGTCAAAAAGATTATTCTTTCCCCATTGAATTATTTTGACACCCTTGTCAAAAAAATCAACTGACCATGAATGTGAGGGTTTATTTCTGGATTCTTAATTGTTATATATCTGTTCTTACACAAGTACTACAGTATCTTGATAGATGATCTGAAAAGGCTTATATCTATTAAAAATTAAATCAGGAACTAACCTTCCAAACAGAAAGAACCTGGCACAGATGAGTTCACTGTCTTAAACATCTATAACATTCAGTTGTTAAAAGGGTAACAACTAAAGGTGAAAATTGATCATAGACCTCATAAATGTAAGGGCAAACATTTAAGGGAGAAATTGTAACAAGTCTATATCATTTCTTCCAGAAAATAGAAGCAGAAAGAATATTTCCTAAGTCATTTTATGAAACTACCATTAACCTACTATCAAAACCACACATAAATATTACAGGAAAGGAAAGATATAGTTCAGTATCTTTTATGAACATAGATGCAAAAATCTTTAACAAAATAATAGGCAATTGAAACCAACAATATATATAAAAATAATTACACAAGATTACCCAGTAAAATTTATTCTAGGGGCTGGGTTTGTGGCTTAGTGGTATAGTGCTTGCCTAGCATGGGTGAGGTGCTGGGTTTTATCCTCAGTACTACATAATAATAAAAATGAAGGTATTGTGTCTGCCTACAACTGAAAAATATATATTTTAAAATAAGATTTATTCTGGGTATGCAAGACTGGACCAACATTTAAAAATCAACTAATTTAATTCATTACATAAACAGGTTAAGGAAGAGAACTCATATGCTTATACAATAAGTGTGTTAAAATCATTTGACAAAATCCATTCACAATTTTTAAAAAGCTTGGCAAAAAAAAGAGTAGAGGAAGTTTTCTGAACTTGATAAAGAGCATCTACCAAAAAACATATAGCTAACATCATGCTTAATGGTAAGAAAGTAGATACTGCCCCTCTAAGAACGGAGATAAGCATGTCCACACTCATCACTCCTGTTCAGCAATGTACCAGAACTCCTAACAGTTGCAATAAGATAAGAAAATGAATAAACATTCTGTAGCAAATACAAAGATGATTCTAAAATTCAAAAGGAGATGCAATGACCCTAGAATAACCAAAACACTTCAAAAAAGAAGAGTAAATTTAGAATACTTATACTTCCTATAAGGACACAGATTCAGGACATACTATTATTAAGTGTAATAATTAAGACAATGTGACATGGGCATCAAGATAGATCAGTCAGTGGAGTCAATAAATAGAATCAAACATTTGCTGATTTCCAACAATGGTGCAAATATAATTCAGTGGAGAGAGTGATAATCTTTTCAACAAATAGTGCTGGAATACTGGCAGGAAAAAAAGAAGTGTTTAGAGCCACACCTCATGGCATCAACCAAAATTAACTCAAAATAGATTATTGACTTAAATATATAATCCCAAACTATAAAACTTCTAGAGAAAACATAGGACAAAAATCTTTGTGACTTTGTGTTAAGCAAAGATGTCTTAAATTTACCACCAAGAACAGTTTCCACAAAAAAACATGACAAATTACAAAGAACAGAAATTTAGAATTTCTCATGGTTGGAAAGTACAATTGAGAGAATGATAAACCACCATCTGGGAGAAAATATCTGCAAATGGCATGTCTGGTGTAGGACTTATACCAGATATGGGGAGGCTCATGCCTGTAATCCCAATGGTTTGGGAGGCTGAGGCAGAAGTATTGCAAGTTCAAAGCTAGCCCCAGCAAAAGTGAGACACTAAGGAACTCAAAGAGATCTTGTCTCTAAATAAAATATGAAATAGGGCTGGGGATGTGGCTTAATGGTCAAGTGCCCCTGAGTTCAATCCCCAACATTACCCCCCCAAAAATATCCCAGAATATGTAAAGAGCTCTCAAAACTCAATAAGAAAACACTCAATGAAAAATAAGCCAAAGATGTATGCATAGCAAATAAGCACACAAGAAGTACCCTGCATCACTACTCATTAAGACAATGGAAATTAAACCATGCTGAGCACACCTGTTAGAGTGGATAAAATGAAATCGGTTGGCCATACCAAGTATTGATAAAAATGTAAAGCAATTGGATCTCGGATTATGTTTGCAGTAAAAGTGTCAAATGTAGCAACCACATTTGGCAGTTTCCAGATAAGCTCAACATGCATCTACCATATAGTGCAGCCATTCCAGCTCTCGGTGTAGGTATCTACCAAGAGAAAAGAAAACATATCCACACGAAGACTTGTACATAAATGCTTACAATAGCCAAAACCTTGAAATAACCTAATTTTCCATCAAAAGGCAAGTGGGAAAACAAATTGTTGTCTACCCATTGGATAGAATGCTACAAAATGAAGAAAAATGAACTATTGTTACACACAACCTTATGGGTGACTCTCAAGACACTTAGGCTTTAAGAGAAGTTAGGGGCTGGGGTTGTGGCTCAGTGGCAGAGTGCTTGCCTAGCATGTGTGAGGCACTGGGTTTGATTCTCAGCTCTGCATATAAATAAAGGAATAAAATAAAGTTCCATCAACATCTAAAAATTTTTTTAAAAAAGAGAGAGAAGTTAGACCAAAAAAATGCATACTGTATGGTTGCAAAATTCTTTAAAACACAATGGTTGCCTGCAGATGGGAAGATTGCAGGGAGAAGCAGAGGGAAAGATTATTTGGGAGGTAATGAATATGTTTATCATCTTAATTGTAGTGCTCCTTTCATTGATGTATACACATGGCAAAATTGATCCAATTGTACATTTTAAATGTGTGCAATTTACTGCATGATAATTACCTGTTTTTAATGATGTGTCCCAATACATCTGTTTTTATTTAAAGCTGTGCAGTTTAAACTTGACTGGACTGCACTTTTCTTTCTAAAGGATTACTGTCCTGAGAGATAGGAGTCGGAGCTTCAGATTGCAGGGCTCACCTCAGAGAAATTGCCAAATCTTGTTTCTTCCACTTCCTGAGTTTTTCTGGAATCCTTCTCTTAAGTTCTGAGTGTTTGTGCCCCCCTCCCAAATTCATATACTGAGATTCTAACACCCAAGGAGATATTCTTAGAAGGTGGGGCCTTTGGGAGGTAATTAGGTCAGGAGCGTGGAGCCTTATAAATGGGTTTAGTGCCCGTATAAGAGAGGCCTCTAGGAAAACCTCTTGCCACCCCACCATAGGACACAGTGCGAATGTTACCAGAGTCCTGGGCCAGAGGCCTGGTCACTCACCCCCAAAACCAAGTGAATCAAGTAGTGGTGAGAAGCAGGAAAGGAGCTTCAGTCAGTGCAGTTACACCAGGAAGATAAGGGGACCTAGGTCCTCGCTCTGTCTTTGAGGGGTTGCCAATGACTTTGAGGTTTTATAGAAAGGGGAATGGGGCAAGGGTTGGGCGTGCACAGCTGGAGGGTTTGTGCAGCTGCCACAGCAGGTGATCTTGATCAGATGTGGTCTGTCCATCAATGTCTGAGGACTGTTTAGGCAGGACCCTGTCACAGTAAGGTTGCTGTTGCCTTGGTGGAGTTGACTCTTGTCACAAGATGTTTCTCCTTCAGACCTGTTGTTCCTGGAATCCAAGGTCACTGCCGAAAAGAATGGCTCAGGAGAACTCAAAGGGGGAAAAAAGAGGCAAGATGGTGTTAGTGACTGTGCCCTTCTCCCAAAAGACTGCCATCTATAAACCAGGCAGAAGCCTCACCAGACATGGAATCTGTTGCCACTTTGATCTTGGAATTCCAGCTTCTAGAACTGTGAGAAATAAATCTCTGTTTATAAACCACCAGTTTATGATATTTTGTTACAGCAGCCTGCACAGCCTAATACACACTGCTTGCACATTTTAGTGTCTCCACTGCTTGTATCCTAACCTAGACCATTGTCATCTCACTGCTTGGTCCCAGCACAGCCTGCTCCCTGTGCAGTCACACTAGTCCCATGTCCTCCAAACCCATTCCACATACTGAGGTCTCCCTAATGTAAAAATTTGATTATTCTCCTGTTTAAACCTGTCACTGGCTTCTCACTGACTTTTGAGTGGGGCTTTAGCTTTTAAGCAACCCTTCGCTGTTGGTTCCCTGGGGGCAGCCGAGCCGCTCTCATCACAGAGTCATCTCCAAGTCCACATTCCAGCCTCCTTGCTAGTCTCTTGCTCACTTAGGCTCCAAATTACACGCTCAGGTTCTGTGTCAGCAGGCTCCCAGAGCACTGCCACTGCAGCCCCGGAGTGACAATAGTCCCTTGTCTGGTTTCCTTCCACCTACCAGACCTCACGCCTCCTAGGTAACAAGCACCGTGCACACTCTCCCTGCTATTGTGAGATGCTGTTTACAGATAAAATTACAAACAGCAATTTTATATCATCGACATCATGACTCAACAATGAAAAGAGAATAATGTATTTTCAGTATGAAAATCCTCCAGCAGAAATACACAAGAAGACAAGTAGTCGGGTGATTATACCAATTTCTAATGAAAAAGATGCATTTTTCTTTGTTTCTAACCCTTTGACATAAGAACTAAATAAGCGTATCTGTCTAGACACAAGTAGAACCACCGTGAATACAACTGATACTAATGAAGACGAATATTGTGTGTTGCCTTGGTAACTGAAACATCTCAGCCAGAGACCTGGTTTTCGAAAATGGTGAGCAACTTGGTGAAATTCCAAAATGCAATTTCCTCTCAATGTAAAAGGAAGCTACTTTCCTAGAAAATTTGTATGCTCTGTGAAAAATTCAGCTAAAACTGAACAAAAATTCATGCTTAAATGTAAGTAGGTTTCACAGCTTTGTGCAAGTTTTGTACCTTTCCCAACATGCAGCCTTCCCGAACCCCACCCATGAGTGCCAGCTGCTATTCCCCTTCCCATTGGTCACTATGGCAACCAGCAAGGCCTCACTCACTTCCAAGATGTCCCCTTGATGCCATAGAAGGGCACTTCCAACCTGGTAACAAGAGAAATGAAAACTAAGCCACAGGATACCAGCAACAGGCAAAGCTGTCATTGAGAAGTTTTACCTCTAGGAGAGGGGACACAGCACTGAGAGAGCTCAGACAGCCTCTACCAGCAAAGAAAAGGGGCTCGTTCTTATCCATGTTGTAAGAGTATAAGGCTGGGCTACAGCCTGGGAAATTTAATTGACTTTAGGTACATTTCAAAGGTACCTAAATTTTTCATTTCCTATGTGAGCATTTCAACATTGAGGGAGGGGTGGTCAGTTTGTCATTCTGGTGCAAAATGTTACTTCTCTCTCTCCTACTGATGCTGTATCCTGTGTGAAAAAAATATATATATTTATTTATATAAAATGGGGATTGAACCCACCGGTACTTTCCCACTGAGCTACACCCCCAGCCCTTTTTATTTTTTATTTTGAGACAGGGTCTCTCCAAGTTGCTTAGGGCCTCACTAAGTTCCTGAGGCTGCCCTCGAGCTTGTGACCCTCCTGCCTCAGCATCGTTGTCTGTGGTAAGAAGGAGTCGCTGTAACTATTAAGAGAACACACAGATGATGCCAGTAACCAGTTTAGGGCCCAGGGTGTTTGTCTTCAGCCCTTTGCTGTGATCTCCAGTTTCATTCTCTTATCTAGTTTATCCTTGGGGACATTAAGGGGAAGCCATCCTGGTTTTAATGATGTGCTTGGGAATTTTTTGTCTTGTTTAGTTTTTGCATTCTTTTGTATGGGGGCGGGGAATTGAACCCAGGGGCGCGTAACCACTGAGCCAAAACCCCAGCTCTTTTTCCTTTTTAAATATTTTGTTTAGAGATAGGGTCTTGCTAAGTTGCTTTAGGGCCTTGCTAGATTGCTGAGGCTGGCTTTGAACTTGCAATCTTCCCGTCTCGACCTCCCGAGCCACTGGGATTATAACTATTCAAATCAGTTTCAAATAAGGCAAAGGCCACACTTACAGCAGTTCTCCCTTGCATTTTTTGTATATCTCCTCCTTTATTCTGTTTCTAAAATGTTATCCAGCCACGGGACAGCCATGGAGTTGCCCTGACACTGTTCTGATTCTGGGGCCTGCCTGGTTAACTCAAGTGTTCCTGGATCAACTAAACTCTGCTAACAGGCTGCAGGACTGGTGGCTTCCATCTGGTCCACTTTGGGCTTGCACTGGTGCAGCTAGCTTGGCCATGGAAGCAACACAATCCACCGACTCAGAGGCACTCCACCACCGAGCCACCTCCCCAGCCCTATTTTGTGTTTTATGTAGAGACAGGGTCTCACTGAGTTGCTTAGCGCCTCACCCTTGCTGAGGCTGGCTTTGAACTCGCGATTCTTCTGCCTCAGCCGCCCGAGCTGCTGGGATTACAGGTGTGGGCAACCGCGCCGGGCTCATCTTGCTTTGAATTTTAAATCCCACACCTCCAGTGGACTCTCCAGACTCCATTGCCCCGTCCTATTTCCCTCTGCCCTGGAGAACGGTTCCGTACTTCTCTTTGCGAAATCCTAATTCCTTCTTCTTGGCTAAAGATGATCTTGAACTTTATCACATGGAGACAAGAGAAGCAGTCAGAAGGAAATCCCCCCAAGCTCCCACGGCCAATCCTTGGGTCCACATATACATAAACCCATAGACCCCAGGGTCTTCCAGCCTTGATTGTCCTCTAGTCCTGAGAAAGGACACCACCTGATACTGAAATCTTGGTCCTTGTCCCTAATGTTGATCCAGAAACAAGGACAAGGCTTTGAGAAAAAAGAAAACAAAGTTTGACTGCTTTGCTAGCAACGGAGAAAGGCAATGGTCTCATGTCGCAGAGACTGTTATTCTAGAGATAACAGTGGACTTTAAAAAGGGGGATATGAAGACTGTTTTCTAGGTATTCTCAGTAGGTTGAATGAATGTTTAACTTGTGTCTGAAAGACCCGCTCTTCCAATTTCCAGGCCTGGAGTTTCTTTACTCTTGTAGACAGTGAGCGTAAGGTGAGAGAACTCATCTTAGGACAGGGACAATATTGGTTTTGCTTACCTCACAGCTGGGGAGGGGAAGACGGGGAACAGAGAAGGAAAAAAAATGTCAGTTTTAAAATAAGCTGCCAACAGCCAGGTGCCAAGGTTTTATGTTGAAAGCATAACGTGGACCCCTCTTACGGGAAAGGGACCCCTCTTACACACTTGCTTTGTGCACGGCCGTTCTCCACCTCTTGGTCCACAGTGGGACTCAATGTCAACCATCGTCCCCCTTTCTCTCATGAACACATGAACATACTGAAAAGCAGTCCTGCACCATGTGACATTTTGATCAATGATGGAGGCTTAGGTGGTGGTGGTCCCATAAGAGTATAATGAACCTGAGCTCATAAGATTATTATTTGGACCTGATTTGAATAGCTGGCTGAAAGGCCCCCGTCACCTAGTGACGTCATAGTGTCGCGTTGTAGCGCAGGGCACTGCTCCTGTGTTTGTGGTGATGCTGGTGTAAACACACCTGCTGGGTTGCCAGTCATAAAACGGGGCCTGCACGATTTAGAGCCTACACAATTGTGTACAGCGCACAATACTCAATGATGATAATAGATAACTTACTGGTTACAAGCTTACTACACGCTGCATCTTATCTTGTTTTAGCATAGATTCCTTCTGCTTACATTTTTTTAAAAGTGCTGTGAGCAATAAGCCATCTTACATTGACCATGTCTTGCGACAGCTCCGAGTGGCCTCTTGGAGGACTGACCTGTCCCGCCTAGGTGGTGCCAGTGCACACTCTGAGGTTAGCACAACAGCGGGGCCTGTTCCCCTTCCCCGGCACGACTCCATCTCCAGTGTCAGACACAAGCCCTCCCTTGGCCCCACGTTCCCCTCCAGTTACTGATTGCCTGGAGCCCCCCCCCCTCCAGTTCATTATCTCCACCCACCCTTTCAACTCACTTGAGTTAGGCTTTTGTTCACCCACTGAATAGGCCTTTGTTGAGGTCACCCTTGACCTCCAGATGGGGAATCCAGTGACTTGCTCTATGGGCACATTTTCTGGTGGATCCTGCCCCACTCGTCGGCTCCTCCTCTGCGAACACTTCCTTTGCTTGGCTCTTTCCTTTCATGGGTCTCCCACTTCACTGGCTGCTCCTCTGCACCCTCACCTGGGTCCCTTTCCTGTTCCCTAACTGCAAGCTCAGGGTTTGATAATGTCTCCATTCTCAGCCCTCTTCTCTGTCCACGCCCTCTCCTTGGGGGAACTCAGTGGGTCCTAGGGCTGTAACTGCCATCCGCACTCGTGGGAGGCGCTGGAAATGGAACCCGCACCATTGGAGTGGCCACTGTACTCCAGACTCAGACCCTGACAGCCTGCTGCACCAGGTGCAGTGGGCGAGTCCTGGCGCCCTCAGGCCCACTCCCTGCCCAACCTCGGGGAGTGGCTCCTCTAGAGTCTCAGCTGAGAGCCTCAGTGCTCCTCCCTGGCCCTGTTTGCCTCCATGTCGCAACCAAAGACCAGCTGAAGGCTGTCCTCAGGAGAGGTCGAATGAAGGAAGGAAAGGAAAGAGAAGGAAAGGGAAGGGAGGGGAGGGGAGGGGAAAGGAAGGAAGGAAGGAAGGAAGGAAGGAAGGAAGGAAGGAAGGAAGGAAGGAAGGAAGGAAGGAAGGAAGGAAGG
>CM053411.1:4899303-4923248 GCA_028644305.1 Xerus rutilus
GAATACTTTATGCATTAACTTTCTACCACACTGGATTTTTGTATTATAAAAATTTCACATGTTCATCAAAGTTTCTTAGGCTTCCTTACTTTCGAGAAATAATAAAATACCATAAAAGATATGATTATAAAAGAGTTATAAGAGCATTAAACCATAGGTCACTGTTAGAAATCGCATGTAAAAAATATGTTTCAATTTTGCCAGTTTGAGTAAGTAAACAGCATGGTCTCATATTTACCATGGTAATCTTTATCAAGAGACTAAGACAGATATAATTTGTTAAAGCAAACTGAAGCTACCTCCATGTAGCTTTAGTCAGTTAAAAATAGATAAATGTTTCCAATTGCTAAGAACCTCATAATGGACAAAAGAAAAAAATTTTTTCACATTCAAACTAGAACATCCACAAAACATCCCCATGGTTACTTGGTACTTCTTAGGTTTAGAAATTTTTTCTATGAGTTTCTGTTCTCAGATATTATATTCCAGAGGGGTAGGCGTTGAACTAAGTTCTGTAGGTATATAACACAAATCTGAGTCATATTTCTAAGGAATGAACAAAATTTATGTCAAAAGTGCCAGTCATACACTTTAAAAGTAGTTCTATTTAAAAATATAAACAATATAGAAAAATGCAGAGAAAAGCAAGTCTGCCTCCTTTGTCCTTATTCTCTGGACATAATCACAAGGAACAGTTTCTTGTATACCTTGCAATACAAAGATGCATACATTTAAACAGGAAAGTATGCTTCTACACCCACACACATACTCTGGGGCTTCAAATAACTGAAAAACTTGGATGACTGAGGTTCTGTAGAAACCCAGGGTTTCTTTCCCACCCAGTATCTGTCTCCCCTTGCATGCGTGTGTGACTCCATGTCTGGTTCTGGAGCCAGAACATAGGGGCTTATATTCTGGTTCAAACGCTTGCTAGCAGTGTAATCTTAGGCTACTTGGTTTCTCTGGTCCCTGGCTTCCCCATCTACAATGATAATTGTAAGCAAAAATAGTTTGAGAACCATAATGAAAGTACAAATAACTGGGACGCGAGCAGACTTCATGGATCAGCTCTGCCTTTCACTTAGCAGTCGAGTTAAGCATCAGAGGGCTCACTTTCTGGGTAGAAAATGGCCCCAATTACAGGGGAGGTATGAATTTGTATGGGTTACATTGGGGGGTGTCTTAGTCCTTGAAGACTTTAACAGGATGTGGGCAAAAGGTTGCAAGCATCTGGAACTTGTTGCTGCTGGACAAGATTTTTAATTAGTGTTTCTTACAGGGCAAGGATGGAGGGTTCAGGACTCAGAGTCCAGTTTTCATCTGACCTCCAGGGATCCTTGTATTGCCACGGGCGAGATCAATGTGTAGTTTCACTGTCATGTCACTGAGAGATGATTTCTTGGAAGGATAAAAGCTTTGGTTTCCCTCTCTCTCCCGCCTCCCAGATCACACACTGTCTTGGGGGGTGGTTATCAATTCCATATCCTTCAGTAATAATAGTACCTACCTTGCAGGAACATTGCTGACCACAGTCATCATCACTAAAAGATTCAATCAGTGTTGGCTATTATAATCATTTGCATCCCTCACCCTCCCCTCACCCTTAAAAGGCCAATTATGAAGATACATACAACACAACATGAGGACCAAGGGATTATATGGTAGGAAAATACGAAGGAACCAGGAATGGTATCATCACTCACAACACATGCAGCAGTGTCTTACCTCGTTGTCAAAGAGAGGTGAGAACCTGGCTCTGAGCTTCCCGGGAAACAAGGGATGCTCTATCACTTTCAAGATTCACAGTGTCTCTAAGCAAATACAATCTATTTGATCATGGGAAACACAGCTTTCCCCTGTTTGAGAACTAAAGAAAAATGTCTATGTGGTTTAAATTTCCATTTTCCTCCTAGAAAGTCTTTAAGAAAAGATGACAAAGAAAGAATCAGCCTGACTGCACCTCACATTGAGTGATTTAAGTCATACCTGTTTCCTACTGTTTAAAATAAACCCAGGTGGCAGTTTTTAGCCAAACCTGTGGATCATAAACCTGGAGAGGAGTAGGCCAGTCTTAGGCTAAGCTTGGAGATCCCAGTGCTTGATATGAAATTATGATAATATGCTTAACTTTGACATCCACATATTGGTCCTTAGCAACAAAACTAAGTACCTCCTGAAAGGCCAGGACTAAGCAATGCAAGGTAGAAAGTTCAGGCAAAGTTCAGGTGGCTCCAGTGGCATGTTCTGGCAAAAGACAGGATCATATGCAGCTTGATTGTATGAGTCCATTTCACATTGTTGTAACAAAATACTTGAAGCTGAATATTTTTATTAAGAAAATAGGTTGGGTCTGGGGTTATGGTGCAGTGGTAGCGTGCTCGCCTAGCACGTGTGAGGCACTGGGTTCAATCCTCAGCACCATGTAAAAATAAAATAAAGATATTCTGTCCATCTACAACTAAAAAATAAATATTTTTTTAAAAAAAAGAAAAGAAAAGGTTTACTTAGCTGACAGTTTTGGAGGCTGAAAATCTAAACAGCATGTTACCAGCTCTGGGCAGTGAAAGCCCCGTGGTGAAGGGCATCCTGTTAGGAGTGCATGCAGGAGGGAGTGGTCACATGAGGACACAGGAAACCGGGAGAGCAGGGAGAGCCAGGCCTTCTCTCCAACCACAATTCACTCTCACAGGAACTCAGTGGGGTTCCATGGGTTGCCCCTGTGACTCAGTCACTTGCCCTAGGCTCCCCCTCTCAAAGGTGGCACATCACTCCCAAAAGTGCCACACCAAGGACCAAACTTCCAGCACATGAACCCTCGGGGGGCAGACCAATCCAAACCAGAGCACTAGGAAAAGGAATTTTAAAGGGAAAAGAAGAGGGTGGGTAACAATTGAGGATCTGGTGCACCAGGCTGGATCTCAGCAGGAAGTGAGTCCTCAGGTAAGCTTGCTGTCCTCAGCCTTTCATAGGAGCTAGCTCCTGGCTTGAGGAGGACGGGTGTCACGGAAGACATGTCCTGAAGAACGGTCTGAGGAGTTCCAGAAGAGAAGGGGGAACTTGACTCAGGGTCAGCTGGGTGCTTGGCATATGTGGCAGAAAAGAATCTCAGCATGTGCCAGTCAAAAGCAGGCACATTCTCACTGGGCTGAGTCAGAATGGCAATTTTCAAGAATGCTAGCAAGGATGTCGGGGGAAAGGTACACTCATACGTGGCTGATGGAACTGCAAGTTGGTGCAGCCATTATGGAAAGTGGTGTGGAGATTCCTCAGAAAACTTGGAACCACCATTTGACCCAGACATCCCACTTCTCAGTCTATACCCAAAGGACTTAAAAACAGCATACTACAGTGATGCAGCCACATCAATGTTTATAGCAGCTCAATTCATAATAGCTAAACTATGGAACCAACCTACGTGCCCTTCAACAGATGAGTGGATAAAGAAAATGTAATATATATATATGGTGTATGTATGTGTGTGTGTATTGTACATATATGTGTGTGTGTGTGTGTATTGTACATATATGTGTGTGTGTGTGTGTGTGTGTGTGTGTATGTGATGGACTATTACTCAGCCTTAAAGAAAAATTAAATTATGGCATTTGCTGATAAATGAATGGAGCTGGAGAATATCATGCTAAGTGAAATAAGCCAATTCCAAAAAACCAAAGGCTAGCTAAATGTTTTCTCCGATATGTGGATGCTAATTCACAATAAGATGAGGGATAGGGGAAAATAGAGTTACTTTAGATTAGGTAGAGGAGAGTGAAGTAGGGGAGAGGGTGTGTGGGTAGGAAGGATGGTAGAATGAATCAGACATTGTGACCCTATGTACATATATAACTATACAACTGGTGGGATTGAGAAATTATATTCCATCTACGTATGATGTATCAAAGTGCATTCTACTTGTGATCCCAGCACTTTGGAGGCTGAGACAGGAGAATCCCGAGTTCAAAGCCAGCCTCAGCAACAGCGAGGCGCTAAGCAACTCAGTGAGACCCTGTCTCTACATAAAACACAAAATAGGGCTGGGGATGTGGCTCAGTGGTCGAGTGCCCCTGAGTTCAATCCCTGGAACCAAAAAAATAAAATAAAATAAAAAGTGCATTCTGTCATTTATAACTAATTAGAACAAATTTTAAAAACCTTCTAAAAAAGCATATACAAAGGTTTATTTAGGAAAAGAGATAGATATTCAGGGGAGAATGGGAGGCATCTCAAGAGAGAGGCCTTGGGCGTACAGCAAGGATCATGCACTCAGGGGAGAATGCCGGCCATCTTCAGGGGGACAGCAACCCGTTGGTGGGGAGTGTTAGTATTTATGTCCAAGCCAGTGCTTGGGGCTGGAGTAGAGGTGGAGCCCCCTGCACTTGGCTTTGCCCGCATGTGACGAGGGCATGGGTCCAGGACATGTCGCTCAGGAGTTGCGATTGTTCCTGGGTGCTTCCTGCAGTTTAACAGTTCCCGGGTGTTTCCTAGAGATGCTCTCTTTATCTCAAATCCTTAGCTCAGTAGGAACCAGTAAGCTATTATCAACATTGCAAACCTCCTGGCAGAGAAGGCTTCTGAAGTTCACCAAAGTGTCACAGTTCTCTCCTTGGACAGGATGTGAAATATTATAAGCTTTCATCACTGGTGTTTTTGACAAATACAATTTGGAGAAGGGAAGGATGAATGCAGTTTATTTGGTGAAAATATCTTTTTCAGTAGCAGGAAAGTCATAAAATGAGAGGATGACAGAAAGAGCCTTACCATAGAAAAAATGGAAAATAGAGTCACTCTTTGTACCCAGAGGCCCCACGTCCATGGTTCAGTCAATAGCGAACTGAAAATATGTTTTAAAAAAATTATGTCTGTCCGGATCACATGCATTATTATTATCTGTCATTATTTCCTAAAAAGTGCTATATAGCAGCTATAAAATCCAGAAAAAAATCACCATATGAGGCAACTTTCAGGGAACATTTCAAAATGGCATTGAGAGGGCTTACTGACACATTCAGCTGCTGTCTGGTACGTGAACTCATGAACTAGATGAGAAAACGACTCTGGGATGCAGACTTTCGAGTTGTCCTAGACCTGAAAAGCTACTGGCATCTTTCATTGGAGGTTGTAGTTGTGACTGTCACAATTGACAAATGAACTGTACATCAAGAGAGCGTCATAATAATCCATCATGGACAACTAACAATGTACAGCCGAGTGTTAGGACAGCTTCTCTTCACCAGTTACCTTTATTTTTATGTAAATCATGGAGTTTCCTTGGTCCCTAGCTTCCTTCCCTCCTTCCTTCCCTTTCTTCCTTCCTTCCTTCTTTTCTTTCTCTGTCTCTGTCTCTGTCTCTCTCTCTCTCTTTCCAGAACCAGGGGTGCTTTACCACTGAGCCACGTCCCCAGCCCTTTTTACTTTTTGTTTTGAGACAGGGTCTCACTAAGTTGCTGAGGCTGGCCTCAAACTTGCAATCCTCCTGCTTCAGCCTCCTGGGTCACTGGATCTCCTTCCCTTTCAAAGTTCTATACCATCTGGGTTTCTTGGGAGCACTCATTCAGAGCTAAGTCTGTATGTTTCCAAATTGCTAGTTTCAGACCCCAAATCAAGTTCTTTCATAGTTTCTGAGTCTGAATTGGTTGACACAACTATTGACACAGTTTTTACACTGTATTAGCTATTATAAGTAATCTAGAGATGATTTCCATCATAAAGTAGAATGTGCTCAGGTTATATGCAAATATTTTACCAATTTACATAAAGAAATTGAGCAAATTGAGGAAAAAATTTTATTCTAAAAATCTCTATTTGGTTCATATTAACTGTTTAAAAGTTTCTTTAATATATACTACTTATATCAATCAGTCTTTCGGTATGGAGAATTCTACTTGAAGAGTAAAGGTATCTCCATAGCCTTAAATAGCATAAAGCAAGATGAGGGCCTTGAAAAATTCTGCAGATTGTCACTGAGGATAAAACAAAGACATGAAAGTTCCTGAAGTAAGAATAACACTAAAATTGACCAGACATATTTGGAAAAGGATCCAACTTCTTGAAGTAAAAATACAATTATTGAAAATTTAAAAACATATTAAACTTATTAAATGAGATACCTGAAGAGAGAATTTGTACACTAGAAGCACTTAGGAAGTTATCAAGAGGGGCACACAGAGAGATTAAAAAGAGATTAAGAGCCACCCAGACTCAGTGGCTCAGGAGGCTGAGGCAGGAGGATCATAAGTTCAAAGCCAGCCTCAACAATGGTGAGATGTTAAGCAACTCACTGACACCCTGTGTCTAAATGAAACACAAAATAGGGCTGGGGATGTGGCTCAGTGGTCGAGTGCCTCTGAGTTCAATCCCCAGTCCCCTCCCTGCAAAACAATGAATCATGCAGAAAGGGATGAGAAAGCCCAACATATTTCTAATATATATCTTAGACTAGAGAGGGGGATGTTTGGGTCACTCAGAGAAATAGGATGAACCCCCACTCCCCCTCCAATCTGCTTCAGAGGTTGAGCCCATCTACACCAAAAAGGTACGAAACATTTTTAATCACATGATGGGGCTCTCTGGGGAACAGCAAGGCAGGCATCCCCAGCTATCCATAAAAAAGGCTTGTGAGGATAGGAAAAGGATACTAACTTGAGATTTTGCAGGAGGCTAGGGTGGGGTAGGGATTCTGGTGAGCAGGTATCAGAGCGGGGAGTACTCAGGCTCTTATCCGCTTGCCCAGGTGTGGGCCAGAATGCAAAGAGGGAAAGGTATAGCCTAAAAGCAGTTAGCCATCAAACATCAAAATGGAGTCAGGCAGGGTGTAGCAAGCCCATGCCTATAATGTCAGTGGCTCAGGGGGCTGAGACAGGAGGATCGCAAGTTCAAAGCCAGCCTCAGCAAGTTAGCAAGTCCCTAAGCAACTTAGTAAGACCTTGTCTCTAAATAAAATATTAAAAAGAACTGGGAATGCGGCTCAGTGGTTAAGCACCCTTGGATTTAATCTCCGGTACCAAAAACAAATAAAAAAGAGTTAGGCTCTGTATCACAAGAGAGAAAAAAACATTCAAAAAGACAATTTGTCCTAATTAGACATGAATACTCAAATATCTGAAGAACAGTGGGTCTTGAGTGGGACAGATATAAATCTACACACTGGGATCCTGCAGGAAATCACAAAACCCTAACACGCTAGGGTCATCTGCTCAGCCTCAGACTCCCCCTCCAACCTCCTAGCATCTTGGAAGACTGAAACCCACGTTTCCCTTTTCCCAAGCTCCCACGCCAGCTGGGTTCGGACTAGATTCCCATCATCTACAGTGGGGCAAAGAGAGGTGCCATTCTGTCTCGGGTGTTTCCTGTAAGCATTTTGGAGGTCTCGGTGGTAGCAGCAGAGACTCAGAGGAGTACCAGGGAGAGTTAGGGCTCCTGGGCTCCAGCCCCAGATTGGTGGCAGCTTCTGATCGCTGGGCAACAGCACACTGCTATTCTGTAAAACTTTCTACGACGATGAATACATTCCCTGTGACTCCTATCCAATGGCACTCATCGCGGAGTACTGAAATATGGCTGTGTGCCTGAAGAAGTGAACTTTTTGTCTTATTTAACTTAAAATTACATTTCAGTAACCATTCATGTCTGAAGGCTTCTGGATTGGATAGCACAGTCTTGGTTTTTGTTTGTTTGCTTTTGTTTTTGTAGAGGGGGTTGTTTTGTTTTGTTTGTTGGTCTTTTTACCAGGATTTGAAACCTAGAGCACTTAACTACTGAGCCACATCCCCAGCCCTTTTTTTTTATTTTTTATTTTGAGACATGCTCTTGCTAAGTTGCTTAGGGCCTTGCTCAATTGCTGAGGCTGGCTTTGAACTTGCAATCTTCTTGCCTCAGCCTCCTTAGCGGCAGGGATTACAGGCATGTGCCACCATGCTCCACCAATAGCAGTTTTAATATAACACAGTCACGGCTTATTAAGAAGTAAAGCCTGCCAGGTATGGTGGCACACACCTGTAATCCCAGCAGTTTGGGAGGCTGAGGTAGGAGGATTGTGAGTTCAAAGCCAGCTTCAGTGTCAGCGAGGCACTAAGCAACTCAGTGAGACCCTGTCTCTAAATAAAATACATAATAGGGCTGGAGATGTGGCTCAGTGGTCGAGCAGCCTTGAGTTCTACCCCTGGTAAACTCCACCCCCAACAAAAAAAAGAAATAGAGGCTGGGAAGTCTTCCTTGCTGAGTCAAAACATGTACACAAGCTAAAAGTGGGAGACATATTAACAGCTAAAGAGAAAGGCTCTGTAAGTCAATAGGAGAATCCTAACAGACACCCCAACCCATGGCTATCTCCCTAGGTCAGATTTCCCAGCATGCACTTAGCTCAGGGCCCGGCACAGCACAGGGTCCTGTGTATTACAGGCAGAAACCCACATTAGAGAGACCTGTCAGGATGGCTACCCTTGACATCTGGCCAGGCAAAAGCCTGAGTCACATTTGGCTGAAGACACTTGACTTTGTCACCTGGACCTAATTTCACTAGTTGGAAGAATAAGGCTTGGAATTAAGGAGGCAGAGATAGTGCCAGTGTAAGCATTTAGGACTAGGAAGACAGGGTTCTTTGGTGGGTGAGGATGGGAATTGAGAAGAAGCAGTTAACTGTTAAAGTGCTTTGAATGTCGCGTGTATTTGATGCTTGAGATGAAACAGGCTAGCCATTTCTCCTACGTCAGCCATCTCAGACGAGCCCTGTAGCTCAACAGATGTACTCACAGCCGTCGTTTACAACAAAAATTAATTGCTCTGCTTTACATTTCCATTTTGCTGGGAAAATTACTTAAATGTCTCTCTATTCGTTTGTTCTAGCATCGTGAAGATTCAATAAGAAAACGTGTTTAGCTCCCCTTGTGACAGAAGAAAATTCCACTCGAACGAATCATATCCAAATAAGAAGCTTTTCTCAATACTCTTAAATATAATTTTTGTACAATTCAAACTAACAAAGTTAGTTTTTCTCCTAAGGGCTTAAGATAAAAATCACTTTTCAAAACAAGAGAGGATCATTTTTTTACTTCTGCTGCTGCTGCTTCTTCTTTTTTTTACTTGGTGAAGATGACAGAAGCAGAAACAGGGCATCCCATGTCCCTGCCCTGACAGTTGCCAAGGGCTGGATGGGAGCACCGCAGGGCTGGAGCCAGGCACTGGGACTTGTTGCGTTGAGTTCTCCAGAGTCTGTGTAACACAGTGCAGCCGAGCTCCATGGGGTTGCTGGGTCTAAGTAAAGGTCAATGGCACCCAAAGGATTTATGAGACAAGGAAAGCTAACACTTGAGAAGGTCCTAAGGGCCCAAAGGAGATAAGCAGGGGAGTGTTCTTTCTAAACCAATGTATCAATGGTACAGCAGCTTTTCCCATGGCATCCTGGGCCCATGAATATTGAAGCCCTCAATAACATGGAGCAGGGTGACCAGGGTGACTCCCTAGGGGCCATTCTTCCTCAAATTCTTAGATCTTTTGCAAATAAAATAAAATCTGGAAATTTGGGAGAAAAGTAAATGCTATCTTTCATTTTTGCATCATAAATCACCTGCCTAGTCAATAGGTAGCTAATTAAATCAAATATTTCCATACTCATTCAGTCAGTCACCTAATGAACACGTATGGAGTCCCTCTCGTGTTCTAGACTCAGTGGTAGGTACAAAGCGTCCATAGATGAAGAAAACATAAGCACCTACCTTTGAGGTACTTGCTATTGAATAGGCAGACAGATAAAATAAATAACTTTCATCAAACATTATGTCGATTGTGCCAGTTAGCACTCGATGTGTAATAAACCACTCTCAAATTTAGTGGCTTAAAACAACCACCATTTTTATGTAACTCATGGTTCTGAGGATCAGCTGGGTAGTGCTGAGCCAACCTGGCTGATCTCCGCTGAGCTCCTGCATGGATCTTATGGGCAGTTGGCAGGTTAGCTAGACTCTTTTCCTCTTTCCTGTGATCTCTGCTGTTTCAGCGAGCTTGTTCACTGCTGCTACTAAGAGGCCTGACAAGAACAATTTCAGAGGAAGAAAAGTTTATTGGGGGTTCATGGTTTCAGAGGTCTCAGTCCACAGACAGCAAGCTCCATTACTTAGAGCTTGAGGTGAGGCAGGACATCATGGTGGAAGAGTGTGGTGGAGGGAAGAAGCTCACAGGATAATCAGAAAGCAGAGAGAGACTCCACTAGCCAGATACAAAATATATACCCCAACTCCATGTCCCCAATACCCACCTCCTAGCCACACCCTACCCACCTTCAGTTACCACTCAGTTAATCCTATCGGGGGATTAATGTACTGGCTGGGTTAAGGCTCTCATAACCCTATCAGTTCACCTCTGAATGTTCTTGCATTATTTCAGACATGAGCTTTTGGGGGATACCCTACATTCAATCCATAACATTGCCTTAGTCTTTTTTTTTCTTTCTGTTACTGTAACAGAATAACTTGAGACTAAGTAATGGATAAAGGATAAAAGCTTACTTGGCTCATGGTTCTGGAAGCTGGGAAGTCTGAGAGCACAGTGCCACCATCTGCTCAGCATCTGATGAGGGTCTTCCTGCTGAGTCACGGCATGGTGGAGGGCATCACATGGCAAGACTGAGAGTGTGCCAGAGGGAGTTTACTATCTCGATAACCCATGAGTCCATGAACGGCAATCAGCATGAATTGCCTTCGAAAGTTCTCCCCTCCAAATAACAGTAACGGATGACCTTGGAGATTAAATTTCTGACACATGAATTCCAAGGGACAAAATTTCAAACCATAGCACCCTCACTCCCGTGTTTGATGATTGGCAGGCTCAACCAATGAGATGGGAATGGGGGACTGGGCCGTGTGTCGCTCTCCACACCTGGACTTCTTCACACAGTAGTCATACCATTCTGAAAAGCAACAAGAGACTAAGCCCAGCGCTCAGGAACTTCACAGGCAGCTTCAGTGCCATGTTGGCTGAGTTTGCACCTGCTAAAGCAGCTCCTGGGACCTGCCCGGAATCAGTGGGCGGGGGGATGTAAGGGGAGCAGAGGAAGATGTTTCCCATGTGCAAAGGAAAACATCAGGGGTGCCATTTGGGACTTCTACATGTGGGCTGTCACAAACAGTTGTATGGGGCAGAGATGAAGGAGAAGTGGCTCCAGGAAACACTTCCTCTAGGACGTGGTACTGCAGAGAGAGGGTGAGAGTCCAGCAGTGTTGACCTGTCAGACACTGACGTCACAGGCAGATGTCAAATGATCAGTGGCACCGAGGAGGTAAGCATTTGATTCCAAATGCTTACACGGTTTGCTGTGTGAATGATACAGGGAAGCCTCCCTTGGAAGTAGACCTCAGACTCCATCAGTGAAAACCTCAAGGAGTTCTCCTTCCCCTGAAGAATGTTAGTCACCCTTATCAGACCTCCCGCTTTCCCTCTAGGTGAGCTACTGAGCTCTATCCCTGGACTTCAAAATACGCTGACATGGTAGAGTGTGAGATCCTGGGCTACGGCAGGGTTATTCTCTGTTAGCTGTCTGTCTGAACTCTGAGAGCTCAGTCTGTGTGTGTGGTGAGAGGCTCACATGCGAGACAATGCAAGAAGGTTCAGAGGAGAAATGATTGGGTTGTGAGACCCTTCATCCAATTAGTGCATTAATCCCCTGATAGGGATTAACTGAGTGGTCACTGAAAGTGGATAAGGTGGGCCTGGAGGAGGTGGGCATTGGGGACGTGGCCTTTGGGGTATATATTTTGTATCTGGAGAGTGGAGTCCCTCTCTGCTTCCTGATCATCACGTGAGCTGCTTCCCTCTGCCACACTCTTCCGCCATGGTGTTCTGCCTCACCTCGAGCCCTGAGGAACGGAGCCTGCTATCTATGGACAGAGACTTCTGCAACTGTGAGCCCTCAAATCAACTTTCCCTCCTCTAAAATTGTTCTTGGCAGGTCTTTCAGTCATAGCAGTGAAAAAGCTGACCAGCACACTGGGTGACCCCATTAGCCTTGGGGCTTTGAAGTGTGTTCTACCCCCAACATAGGACTGCCCCTGGCAAGGCAGACCTCATGTGTCAATCTATCTCCAATATGGTGACCCAGCCACCCTCTCCTGTGAATACTCACCTAACCATACCCCTTGGTCTTTAATTAGATGTTCACTTCAGCCGAGGCCTGAAACTGAGTCCATCGGAACTGAGCCACTGGAGCTCAGTTCTTTTGGAACCCATTTACCAGGTGGTTAAGGTACCCCCTCCACAGAGTGTGTCCCCTGTGAGATTCATGGACATTATTCTACCCCTCTTTTATTTATTTATGTATTATAATTGGGTATACATGACAGCAGAATGCATTTTGATTCATTGTACACAAATGAGGCACAACTTTTCATTTCTCTGGTTGTACATGATGTAGGGTCGCACCACATGTGCAGTCATACATGTTCCTAGGGCAATGGTGTCCATCTCATTCCACCATCTTTCCTGCCCCCATGTCTACTCTACCCCTCTTTAAGCACTGTGCACCTAATGAAAATTTTCTTTTTATATAGCAATGAACTGTGTGATTTCGTGAAACCATAATTTGGTCATTTCTTTATTTCCATCACTGCACAACAAAAACAAACAAAAACGTCCAAACCTGACCCAGTTTTCATCTTGACCAAGATGAAAGTCTAGGAGCAACCCGCAGCACTGAATTCTGAGGAATGGATTAATGAATGAATAGAGATTACAAGATCAGTTTAGGAGTTAGATCATGATTTTTTTTAAGCACAGAAATACTGGCATTTTTAAAGATGTATTTAGGATTATTTCAGTTTTCTAAAAAATTGAAATCTGATTCATTTGAAAGTTGAGGCCTCCCCAGAGGTTACATTAACATTTATGGTACAAAGGTGATATCCAGGCTTCTCGCCAGGCTGATCCTCTGAATTAAACTCTTCCAAGGCCTCATTACTGAGACAAATTAGATCACCCCTGTGTCCTCCTGGCCCACCCTGGGCTTTTGGGGTTTTTTTTTTTTTTTGATACCAGGGATTGAACCAGGGGTGCTCTTCCATTGAACTACATCCCTAGCCTTTTAAATTTTTTTTTGAGACAAGGTCTTGCTAAGTTGCTGAGGTTGACCTTGAACTGGCAATCCTCCTGCCTCAGCCTCCCAAGTTGCTGGGATAATGGGAGCATGCCTGGCCACCATGGGCTTCTTGATGGGGATATTGTGAGAGGTGGGAGGCAGAGAAGAGCCCCAGGCCTAGAAAGGAGGATCAACAGGGAGGCAAATGTCTCTGGCCCAATGCCTGTCCCTCTGGTCACTTTTTTTTTTTCAGTACTGGGGGCTGAACCCAAGGCCTCACACATGCTAGGCAAGTGCTCCACGGAGTCCCTGATCTCTCCCTTTTTTACAACCGAGTTAAAATATTTTTCTGAGATAAGAGTTTGGGGATACAGAAAAGGGAAAATGAGTTTCAAAAGAAAAGTGTCCATGAACTGTTGGAATGCAGAAAATACTAATGAGCTGTTGGAATATAAAGCAAGTGATCTGTGAGTAGCCTGTGCCCTTGATCTTGTCCCTTTCCTACACAAAGTAACATGAGGGCATGAAACATGCAAGCTAGAAAAACAGGCAAAACTGTCTTACTCCACCCTGACTCCACCTGTAGCCCAGCCCCTAGGTACTGTTCCTCTATAAATATTAACACCCAGATCAAGTGGCTGCCGACTCTCCCTCTGGAGAGGGCTGGCCTTCTCCCTTGAATGTGAATTCTGACTCTCCTAAATAAATCTCTATGCTCTTACTGACATGTGCTGAAATTATTTTCCATCACATACCTCAAGGACCCCACTGATTTGAGTCACCTCCCCCCTCCCCGTATCTGGGAGTTCCTTGGGACCCCATCCTGGAGATATGTCTTCTCCACTGACACTTTTTCCTCACTCTTTTTGACCTCTGGAGTCAAATTCTGTTCTCTTCAGCAGGGTGTTCCGAGATTTCAGGAGCATGCAGATCACCTGGGATCTCATTAAACTGCAGCGCTAAGCGTCTGCAGGTGTGACCAGCTCCCAGGGGAGGCCCCTGCTCCTGGTTCTTCGTCCTCACTGAGCAGCAAGATCAATAATTCTCAATATTGGCTGCCTGTTAGGATGTCCTGGAAAGGTTAAAAAGGTGCAGTTCTGAATATCTATGGGGGACTGATTCCAAGACCCCCACCGAGGATGCCAGAATCTGCAAATGCTCAGGTCCCTTATATAAAACGAAGTGGTATTTATATATAAACTATGCACATCCTCCTAGTACTTCAAATCATCTCTCAATTGCTCAAAACACCTAATACAATGCCTACACACCACTTCACTACCATGTATTCTGCATAATATTCAGCATGCAACAGATTCAAGTTTTGCTATTTGGAACTTTCTGGAATTTTTTCTGAGTATGTTCAATCCCTGCTTGGTTGATTCCTTGAATGTAGAACCTGCTGACATTGAAGGCTGTCTATACAACACCTGGAATTCACCCCAACGGATTATCATTTATTTGGCTTGAGATGAAGCCTGGAGTTGTTACTTTTTTAAATTTCTCAGGTGGCATTAATGAACAGACAGGGCCAAAAGCCACAGTCCCGGTGCTTGCCATCCTCAAACACGACACTTTCTTCCCTAATCTCATCTCTTGGGAAGATTTACACTAGAAGACAGAGGGACCTGTTTCAGGGCCCCTGGCCTCTAATAGATCAGCAACCAAGGAACAATATGTATAAATGCATATATATTACCGTTAAGCAGACTGAAAAATGAAAACAAAGGCATTTGGTGTGCTATCGAAGTCCATCATGATCAGCTGACCATCGCTTTGTGACAGCTGGAAGTGCAAAGTGGTTGAAAGGAGGCTGAGCTGGAAGTCAGAAGACCTCAACCCGTTTCTGGGTCCCCACTGCTTCACAGTGAAGATTCAGTGATAACTTAAGAGCTTTGTAAGCCTCAAAAGGCCAGGCCTAAGACAGTATTCCTCTTCAGGGTTTACCTTAGCAGGACAGGGTAGAAGTAGCTTGTCCTCACAACCAAGAGCCCCATGACATCATTTTCCTACCTTAGAACAGTGGTTCGCAAAGTGTGGTCCCTGGAGGAACAGCATGAACATTACCCGAGAATTTGTTAGAAATGCAGATTCTCAGGCCCCACTCCAGACCCACAGAATCAAAATGTGGGATATTCTAATTCTGCAGTTGAATTTTAATCGGGTGGTTCAGCTGCATCTTCCAGTTTGAGAATGACTCGTATGTGGGCTTGGTGTCAGTGGTGGTACCTCTCCCTAAGTTTGTGCAAATGTCACGTGGGTCCCTGAACCAGATCCCCCAAGCGAATGGCCCCAGGTGACTCATTTGTGAGATTAGAGATGAACTATTAACAGCCAGGGGCCTTTCCTCCCTCCTTCCTTGACTCCTTTCTACTTTAGGACAAGCCTTAGAAAACCCGACTTTAGTGCTAAGCCTCAGGGAAGATACTTAGGGTACTGCTGCAAGACTGGTTCCTCCCAGGAGCGTCTAGAGGACATGCAGGGTGGCCTGGCTCCGAGCACTTCCCTGCCTGTTTCTCTGACCCCTCTCAGAGCTCACGTACCTTCTTGGTGACATCCAGGGCAGCAGCAATAAAATGTGTACAGCAAAGCATCGTGTCCTCTGGGAACTTGTTAGAATGAAAATTCTTAGGGTCCATCCCTATAGGACTGGCAACTGTATTTACCAAACCTTCCAGAGGATTCTGATAAACAGAAAGTCCGAGACGCATTCTGTTTGAGACCTCCTGCGTCCCAAACCCTTATTTTTACTGCTTTCAAACCTACATTCTCATGAACTTTCTACCAAGTGGAAATGGATTCCTGATCACTGCATCCAGAAATATCCACCTTTGATGATAATCATAGCTAAAGCCCACCAGATTCGTGAGCGCTACGTGTGTGCTCGTTTATTTAAGCTGCACATCTATGAAAATGAGATGAGTCCATTATACAGATGAGAAAACTGAGGTGTAGAGACAGGTTGGAGACAGATCTCTGAAGGTCCCACAGCTAGGATTTAAATCCAGCTGGTCTGGCTTCACACCCCACGTGCTTGAACTCGACCTTAAGCTGCCCTTCACTCTCTTCATATTAAAACTTGAATTGAATTAGAAATTCTCCATGACATGTACCCATCTTTGACATAATAAAATTGATTTCTAAATTTGCCCACATCCTTACTGAATATTTTGACTTTGTACTTCATAACCTGCCAATTTAAGGGTACGGAATGAGATTTTGATGTCTGAGTCAATTTCAGAAGCCTGTGTTTCAAAAGAGCTCTGATTTTGAGAGACAAAAAATGGCCTAAGTCAGTGGAATGAATTTCCAACCAAGGCATTCCATGCGACAATCGATGGGGAAGGGACTTGGTAATTTGGGGAAAGGGACTTCTTTGCCTTTCTCAAATCTCACCCCATACATGGCTGGCTTTCCCTGAGTTAGCCAGCTGTACAGATGCCACATACAAAGAATGAAGTGATGACCAGACAGCAGACATTTTTACTTCTTCCTCCTGGGTCTTCATAGCAACCCACATGAGCAAAGCTCCACTTTTCCAAATGAAAAATTGCAGATCCCTGATCTGAGTGCCCTAATCAAGTGACACAGACAGCCAAAGCCGGTGTTGAGTGTCTGAGCAATGATAGAATTATTCAAATTTCTGTCTCTCCCTTTCTTGCTAGGAAAGCTGCTGTACATGGCAGAAGGAAGATTGGTCCTTCACAAGACCTTTGTGGTCTTCCTGGCCAGGATGATGTTCCTACAAGGAGTCCACCTACTGTCTTACCTGGTCCCGCTGAAGACTGAGGTCCTGGGACTCTGGCATCCTCCAGGCGAGGGGCTGATTGGATCTGTATCCCCTCTCAGGTAGATGCAAACTGATGGCCAGGTGTGTTGCTTAGGCCCCTTGAGGCAGCGTCACCCTGAAGGAGGTGCTAATAAAGGTAAAAAGCCCAAAGTTAGAAATGAACATCTTCACTGAAGGCGACCCTGCTTGGTTTTGGTGAATGAAGGTGGGTTCCTTTAGTTAAGTCAATGTAAGTGGGAGGCTCCTGGTGATGGAAACATGTCCTAGATACATTCATCCGTAAACCCAGTGTGCGCCTGCTCTAGTTCTGGTAATAGATATGCTTTGCCTGCTACAAACATTGGTTTGAAAGTTAAAAATAGTGAAAAGACTTCAAAGCAATGAGTGATGGATGACACCAAGTGGTTTCTTTTTGTGATGGGAAAACAGGACATTCTTCTACTTATATATTGCTGTACTTCGAAGGTTTCACCTAATGAACACGTGTCCTTCTTATAGTGAGAAATGACTTAGAACAAGTTAAAATTCCCGGCAAGAGGGACAACAGTACGTGGAGCCTTAGGGACCACGTGGATTCAGCACCCTGTGAATCCAGCGAGATTTTTCCCCAAAATAGTTTCAACAGAGCTTTTCCAAAGTTCTTCAAGGACTGTGAAGGCCACACACCCTGAGACACCCTCCCATTCCTTTTCTTCCAGTTATGTCAACTCCCAACACTATGAGTGGCGACTGGGTTTCACCAAGAACTGGAATCAAAGTGGTCAGTCAGATCCTGCCCAAAGCACCCTCCACAGCACATCCTTTGAAAGATGAAGGAGTAATCCCAAAGCCTTTGCCCTTGCCTCTGCCTGTAGATGCACCCCCTCCCACCTGCCCAGCCTCTGGTGCCCTATCGTTATGGCTGACAGGGTAGGCCTGTCCCTGGGCTGACCCTCCTGGATGCTCACAGCAGCTCTATTCCAGTAAATATAGACACTCCTAACACAAGAGACCAATAAAAATTCTACTGAGTGCTTTCCAGTAATGGTGCAAGCTCATTACTCACCCTGCAAGGAAGAGACCAGAGATCCCTGATGTCTGGTGAGAGGTAATGGAGGAGAAAGTACCACGTGATGCATCATATCAGGAAGATCACCCAAGAGGAGGTGAGACCCTCCATGTCTGACCCACTGGAGCCTTTCTCTATTTTGCTCTTTTCAGTGGGGGACAGAGGAAGGGAGTCATTGAAAAGTATCAGTTTGCTGGGGGGGGGGGGGGGGGCTATTTTCCCTCTTGCCAGTGTTACACAGTTCCTGGTAGATGGAGGAATAGAAGTACTAGCTCGCAGGAGACCAAGGTTCTACAGAGCCCCAAGCCCAGTTGTTGTTGGTGACCTGGGTCACTCAGCAGAGAACCAGTGAAGGCCCAGGAAGACGGACTGTGGAGGGAGAAGCTTGTGGTGCACATGAACACCTGTTTCTTGCAGAGACCTGTTTGAGTCTCCCCTGGATGTCTTTGCATATTTCCTTCTTGCATCTACAATGTTAAATGAGAATTTTCCCCTTTGTGTCCAACAGCCAAGAGGAACAGAACCTCCCAAGTAGGCCTGAATTTCCCCACAGCCACATCCATGGTTATCTGTGCAGGGACAGCTATGTGCACAGGGTGGACTTGGAGGCACCCAAGTGGCTGCCAAGCTTCAATGCTTCTTGTCCCAAGTGCTGGAGCTGGCCAGCAACGTGGCTTTGCAAGCCAAGAAGAGCAGGTGACCGTACCCTAGATAGAGTCCAGTCCCATCCATCCAGCTATGCACAGGGATGAGGGGCTCAGCAGGCTGTGCTCCTGGGTGTTCATCCCCAATATCCCTCCTGAATTAGTCAGTTTTCCATTACTGTAACAAATACTTGAGATATCAACTTATAAAAAGAACAAGTTATGCTTGCTTACCGTTCTGGAGGTTCTAGTCAAAGCCAGGCAGACCCATCCTTTCTAGGCTTCTGATAAGGGTTATGGTGGGGAGCATATGGTAGACAAAGTTGCTTACCTCATAACTACAGGGGTGGGGGGAGGGGAAGGGACTGGGGTCCTACGATTCCCTTCAATGACCCAATGACCTACACAACTCCCACTAGACCCCATTTCTTAAAGGTTCCACCACCTCTCAATAGCACCACCCTGGGGAAGAAGCCCTCTCACCTCATGCACCTTTAGGGGCACTCACTTATGTTCCGAACTCTAGTACCTCCAGAGCTCATTCCTAACAACATGATGAAGAAATCCTGTCCTCGGAGGTTTGATTTGAGGGTGACCAGGATCCTGGATATGCTCAGTGTCTCACAGTCCCTGTCTCAGTTTAGGGTATGTATTATGCTGTAATCGGACATGACTAGATCTTAGAGTGTATTCTAATCACACATACTTGTGGATTTGAATCTATTAATTCACAAGGCTTATCTCATGAAACAGTAAATAGGAAATTTTCTTTTGTGTATTTTGTGTTCTTTTCAGAGCCAAAAGGCTCTGAAATGTACAGGCAAAACCAAGAATATATAGTCACCTAATAAATCATGATTATTCATGCTAGTTCTTTAGAGTGTGTGTGTGTGTGGGGGGGTGGTGCTGGCATTTAACTATGTGGAGGGTGTTGGAAGGTGTTGTCCATCAAAGGCCATCTGGACTTAGCTCCTGACTCTTGGGAGCTGACAGTACCCTGCTTGCCTCTGCCCACTCTCTGATCTAGGATGTGTGACCCTTTGCAATTCTGTGTAGCACTTGGTTCTCAAAGCTTTTTCAAATACCTATGAAATGGCTCATAGCAACTGTGTGAAATGGCAGGTATTTTCATTTTATTCAGTTCCTGTTCCAGCAGTTGAGGACAAGAGATGAGGGTTTGGGACTTCTGAAACCTAATGTAGGGCTATTTTCATCATATGATTCTGTCACGAAAGTTCCCTGTGAAATCTGTTATTGGCATAAATTTTCATGAAGACAGAAACAGGATCTTTGTGGTTTTGTTTGCTTTTGAGAATATAGATTTCATTTTATAATAATGAACACAACCTCCTTCATCATGCCAAATGATTCCAGAAGCTTCCCAAACGCTTAATAGTTCATTATTGAACCCTGGCAAATGAACACAAAGACTTTGTTATAACATAAAATATCAAGATGAGTCATGGTAGATAGAAGGAAGGAAGAATAATTTCAATGATTTTTATTTTAGTGCTTATTGTTTCTTTTCTTGTACTTACTTTAGACTTAAATGGCCCATCTTCTTCCAGTTTCCTAAGGTAGAATCTTAGGTTATTGATTTTAAATCTTTCTGAAATATATGTACATGTAAGGTGAGTTTCCCTTTGCTATAGTTTTGATGTGGAATGTTCCCCCAAAGACCCATGTGTTAAAAGCTTGATCCCCAGCTGTGGCACTATTGGAGGTAGTGGGACCTTTAAGAGGCGGGGCCTAGTGGAAGGAGGTTAGGTCATTGGAGGTATGCCCTTGAAGGAGATATTGGGACTCTGGCCCTCTCTTTCTCTCTTCTCACTTCTTGGCTGCCATGAGGTAAGAAGCTCCTATACCACATGCTCCCACCATGGTGTACTGTGCTGCCACAGGCCCAAGCAACAGGGACAAGTGATCATAGACTGAACCTTCTGTAGCTGTGAGTCCAGATAGACATTTCCTCCTTTTGATTTGTTTATCTCAGGCATTTTAACATGCCCTCTGAGCACCGAGTTAGCTGTGTCCTACAAATGTTTGCAATTGGCCAATAGTGTTGCTCAGTCAGCTGTATCTTTACTGGTATTTTTCTGTACCCCATCTATTCATTATTTAAACATAGGCATCGATTCTCCAACCTTGACCGTGGATGTATTTGTTTCTTCTTCTTTCAGCTCTGTCAATTTTTGCTTGATATATCCTGACACTGCTGTTAGGCACACTGTGGGCACTGTTGTCTTATTAGAGCACTTACCATTATGTGACCCTGTTTTAATGCTGCTCTTTATCTTTGATATTTTAACTTCCTCTGAAGTCTGCTTTGTCTGAAATGAACATACTGCAGCTTTCATTTAATTGGTGGTTTATCTATCTCCATTCCCTTATTTCTAAGTTATTTACATCTTTATATTTAAATTGGGTGTCTTATAGACAGCCTATAGTTGGGTCTTGATTTCTTACTCAGTCTGCCAATCTGACTTTTAACTGATGTGATTCACATTTAGAATGATTATTGGTTGAGTTGGATTAATATCTACCAAGTCTGTAACTGTTTTCTTTCATTGCATATGTTCTTTGTTTTCCTGTTTCCTTTTTCTTTTTTCCCTTTCTTTCTTTCTCTGGTCTAAAAAAAATGGTCTTAACATAAACTTTCTTTCTTTCCCTTTCTTTCTTTCTCTGGTCTAAAAAAAATGGTCTTAACATAAACTTACAGTCTTTACCATTTTTAAGGACTCTTGTCTTCTGATCTCCACTTCCTTCCAATTCTGCATCTCCAAATTCCAAAGAACAAGTCCAGTAAGGTAGGATGCTCCTCAGGGACATTAATCTCAGAATCCACTTGGTGGCCAGAGGGCAGGTAAAAGACAGGAATCACAGCATCATACCATTTCCCAGTCACAAGATTGTTCAGTGGAGTAAAAGTTGACTTCCTCTAGCTCTGGTTTTCGGGAACCTTCCTTTGATCCTCTTATGGTCCTTTGTGTTCTCATGTTTGTACTCCACCCCAAATAAATTCCCTTTTGCCAAATTATACGTGTGTGATAAGACTAATTGCTTTCCAGTGGCATTTATATTCTTAGGGGCAAAGCTTTAATTCAAGGAACTCTTGCCTTCCAGCAAGCCTAGGAATGGAGCTGAGGTGGATCCATCTCCAAAGAAATTAGACCCTGGAGGTATCCACCCAGCCAAGAGATTGATATGGAGGATTCTGCCTAAGGTACCTCAGGGATGCATAAACCAGAATTAGGAAATCCTGTTAAAGGAACAATTCCTGAGCTCATCCTGCCTGTTATCCTTAGAAATAAAGCTTCTTAACTCTGAAAGGACAGATCAGCACTTGGCCTTAGGGAGACAGTTTCTGCAATTGCTAAATGACTGGTCCATCTCTCCATCACCTCCCACACGCTCAGTGAGATCACTCTATTCTTTAACTTGAATGAGATGCTACAGATGCTGAAGATTCATGTTTGTCTTCATGTACAGAAAACCCCCTAGGAATTAATATAAAGAAGTCTGTGAGTGAGGACACCATAAGTTAGGTGCAGCTCCAGATAAAGTTCAGAGCTCTATTTTATTTTTTATTTTTTTATTTTTTATTTTTTATTTATTTATTTTTTTTTATTTAAATGCATTTCAAGTCATAGTACATAAACAGAGCTCAGTTAAAGCCTCAAGGGGTCTAGCCATTTCAAAGGTCAACATAAAAACAATTACATACCTTAAATACTTAGGGATGTGGTCCTAATTTAGGAATATGCCCCTCCTTATTTAAGAATGAGTTTCTGCCACATAGTATTCTACGTGCTTTACAAATATCTCCAATCTTTGCAGTTGTTCCACAAAATCGAATGATCTGATCTGTCCTGGGCCTATGAAGGAACTGAGGCACAATGACATCTGAGTCCAATGACATCTCAGTCCATGCCATGGTTACTTAGAGTTATGTTCCAAAACATGTCTTCTGAGGCTCAATATGGGTTCTTACCACTGTAGCATCCTATCTTTCTTTTAGCACCTAATGGTACCCAGGGGCCCAGAAACACATTAATTTAATTCAGATTTATCAGACACTAACCCTGACACTATTTTTCAATCATAGACTACTGAAGTTTAAGCTGTTTAACTGTTTTATTACTACATGAACTCAGCTTTACATTGTGTTACTTAGAGCTATGTTTCTTATTCAAGTAGTTTCTTAGGATTGAGATGAGAATTGTAACTATTAGTTTCATGCAAAAATAAAAATAAAAGCTGGATGTAATGGCACACACCTGTAATCCCAGCAGCTCCAGAGGCTGAGGCAGGAGGATTGTGAGTTCAAAGCCAGCCTCAGAAAAACTGAGGTGCCAAGCAACTCTGTGAGACTCTGTCTCTAAATAAAATACAAAATAGGTCTGGGGAGGTGGCTCAGTGGTCGAGTGCCCTGAATTCAATCCCTGGTACCAAAAAATAAAAAATAAAGATGAAAAATGAAGTCAAAAAACATGCAATTTGATATTTTAGGTTTTCCTTCTCAGAAGCACTGTTGCAAGCAAGGTGGCCGGTGGTCACCATTTAATACCTGCACAGGGATAGAGTTCTTTAGCTCTGCCTTGACTCTCTCAGGGAAGGTATATTTCACTGCATCACATTTCTTACAGGTGCAGAAGCATGTTTAAGGCAGTTGGCACTTAATTTAGTGATGAAGACACCTTGATTCAATTCAAGCAAATGGTAATGTAAAATGACACTGTTGTTCATAACAATTGAAACGGAACCCCCACACACCCCCAGATTCAGCCATAGAAACATCTGAATTCAGCTCTGAGGCTGTATTAATGTATGGCCAAATGCTGCCGAACAAACAGGCAACTTATCTGAACCTGTGCCTGTGTGTGTGTGTGTGTGTGTGTGTGTGCGTGTGTGCATGCACGTGTGCGCACAAAAACATGCACTCAGGACGGAACTCAGGGCCACACATTATACTAAGCAAATGCTCTACCACTGAGCTACAGCCCAGGCCCTATGTAAGCCTGATTTCACAAGGACCACGTAGACATGAAGGCACCTTAAAGTGCCTTAGCATATTTGTTATTTTTGTGTTTTCTGTTACCTAGCTCCTCAGCTTGCAAATTTGGAGAGAATGGCTATGAGTTACTCAGTTTTGACTCTTAAGGCACCCATAGGGACCTTTTTATCTGTAGCAAGAAGCGTCACATGCTTATGGAGACATTAGCATGTGAAATTCATCCCCTGATGGAGTCTCATAGTTCTGTCTACCTGGAAAAGTGAGACAGGGGCAGACAGGTTAAGAGGCACTGGGCTGCCTGCCTAGGCAGGGAGGCGCAGGGGGTCATGGTTAGATGAACCCAGGGAATTGTGGGAGTTAAGACTGTAGAAGTGGTTCTCAATGGAATTCCA